>CADDXX010000212.1:6102-54724 GCA_902810485.1 Alauda arvensis
ACCTTTTACCTCAGAATAGAGCAAAGCACTGCTCTGAGTGAAATTGTCAATACTGCTGTTGCTATGCTTCTGAAATGCCCAGGATTAAAAGGATATAATGAAAACACAGGTCAAATTGCAAAACCAGTGGTATCTTCTCCTCAGCTAGGAGCCATGCATTTTTCCCATACTAAACAATAGTACTCGCTTCGGTGATAATGAAGCAGATTTTTATTTTCCTGATACAGAGGGCAGGAAAAGCATCATGGAAGAAATGGCAGAGTCTTCACAAGTGATTGATGTTTTTCTAAGCTGAGCTTAGAAAWAACAAATGTGTATGACTACAACACCCTATCCCTTGATTTTTTTTGCAACCAACATATTCACTACTTACCTGAGTAATTCCAGTCTCAGCTGGTGTCCTTCAAGACAACTGTGAAATACCTCCAACATCCTCTGAAGTCCTGRTGCCTGCAGCTGTGCAACTGACTGTTTAGTCTTCCCAGTGCTAAGGTTACAACTGCCTAAATACTGATAAGACACAAGCATGAAGAGTAGCTGCTGAGTAATCCTTGGAGAAGTTCAAACACACAAAGAGCCTTCAAAACAGAGAAACACAGAATAAGAACCTGTGTGGATAAGGGTCCCATGCAGAAAAGTCTCACCAATGTGCTGCACTGCTGGAATTTCAGTGTGGGTTCCAATTGCACAACTTTTTTTTTTTTTTTTTTTTGTAATATACTAGCGTTGGAGTTTTTTTCTTTCATCAGTTCAGGAATATTAAATTAGAGATCTGAAAAACTATGATGCTCCTAGAAAGCAAAGTATCCTCTAGTTGACTTCTAGATGAGCTCCTGCAGYAAACATATAGTCTCTTGTATTTATAAAATCTGATTTAATTACCTGATGTACAGACAGTTGCATTGATTTCCAGAGTCAGAATACATATATATTCACCTTGTTTAGACACCTCCTTGCAATGATCATGTTCTTCAGCACTGTATAGAAGACAGACTTTTAAATTAATAATTAACAATATCCTYTTGCTTCTTTTGCCCAGTCCATGAGGGAGCTGTAACCTCTTAAAGAGGGCCAAAAGTCCTTGGTGKGTTCTTGAATCCTCTTGAGAAAGGTAAAAGCTTCATCTGAGTAAAGTTATTCAGTAATATGTGACTGGAATATCTTCTAAAGGTATTCCACATAAGAATGCTGGTAATACTATCCATAAATTTCTTATGCTTTAGAAAAATGCTGACAGCACTAAAGTTTTTAGTGAGAAGACTAAATGTTTGAGGTGTCCTCAAAGACAATTATTTGTAAAAGACATTGCTCCAATCAAAGAAAATTCAGTTTGCAATCAAAGCAAATTAAAGAATCTGCTAGAAAAGAAAGTACTTGGAAAAAACATAATTTTTCTGAGTAAATGAGGGAAATTAGAATGACACATTACAAGTCCATGTAGAATGTATGAAAAATTGGAAATTTTTACTAGTGGAAATGGAAGCTGGGTTTGAGCCCACTGAGGTCAAGAGAGAGGATGGAACAAAGCTTCATCATTCTCCTCCCTATCTCTTGAATATTCCCAAGTCTGCAGGGTACATGCTGTAGTGCAGTGATGAATCTAAGGCAAAGTGGGCTCAGCTAGACCAGCAAACTTAATAACAGGCAGGGAAGAGATTTCCTTCTGGGAAATCTCCGGCCACTTCATAAATCACCATATGAAACTGCAAACTGACAATGTGTTTCCAGGGACCAACAGAAGATCAGACATGAGAGTGGGACAGAAGCCCAAAAGATAAGGGGCTAATGTGTAAGTCTCAAACACCAATAACCAGCTCTTGAGGCAACTTTGTGCAGGCTGGACAACTCATCTGTTGGATTGATGCTGAAACCATGACTGTTGATCTCTTTTTCTCTTTCATATTTTTCTCTCTCCCTTTCTTTAATTTCTCTGTCTCTCTTTCTTCTCACCCTAGTCCTTGATCCAAAACCCACTGCTGTGTGATTATATTAGGATTAGGGACTAACATTCTAATTTCCATGCCAGGTGTGTTATTTGCTAATAAAACTTTGCAAGCTTTTGCCGACCCTCTTATTTCTGTCATTAATTTCAACCCTGAGCATCYGTGAATCTTGGGTGCTTGCTTCCCCTTAAGAGGTGTGGATGYAGCTTGTCATCTCATCTACATAAAAATGGCCAGCCAGTATTATTTCTTCTTYTCTTTTCATTTCAGTTGTTTAGCACCTAATCCTTATTACAGGATTATTTTTCTAATCCTCAGTAAATCACATATGGAAAAATAACAGCATGCTCTCCAACTGACAGCACCTTTGCAAACTTTGAAATCCCCTTGACATGCTTGTTTACTTCCTTCCTTCCTTCTTCAAATTACATTTCTCTTTCTCACATATTTTGAGCCTATATCTGTGTGTCTATATATACACATACATGCTTAAGTGCATGGGTGCTTATATATATATTTACACATATATTTATACATTCACCCCAGGGGCCTATGTTACCCCTTCCTAATGTAAGGTCAGGGCTATTCTGACTGTTAAAAAAATCATCACTTCAGCTTTATGAGAAAGAAAATAAATAAGCCTTTTAAATACAATTCTCTGCCACTTTCTTTCTGCTGATGGAAAGTATCTGGTACCTCATAGAGGATGAATTATCCCATGGGCATGACCATGAGAAAATTAGGCTTGACTCCTTAAGAAAGAAAGACCATTGGACAGTACTCATAAGTTCAGAAAGCACAAAGCAGCTCTAATGCTTACTTGCTCGCATTATGGTCCCAGAGAAGTGCAACCAACACAGGCTTTCTGGATGATGCAAAAAATTCAGGTAACCAGGAAACCAGGCCAATCTAACCAAAGCAAAATACACCCTGAAATATTTACCAACAGAATCATAAGAATGCTCTGATATTCCCCTCTCTCCTGTCCTCTCCCCCAAGGAMATACTAGAGTTAACTTAGCTTTTGGGTCTTGAGGCTTTTCCACATATTTTTGGTGAGAGGGAAGGGGGATAGTCAATGTATCAATGGATCCAAAGAAAAATCAGATTTTAAGAATATTCAGCTCTCCAGCTGAAAACCACACGTTTTATCAACACTAAAATGACCTTGAAAAAGTGTCCTTGTTTGYTAAGAAAACATACAATGCATAGCATTTTCATGTGAATATTTGTACTTTGGAGTCCTTCCAAAAGGACTGTAGATTTCATATGTTGTAAGCAATCTTTGCTGTCATCTGAATGACCTTAGCTACTCTGTGGTGACATGAGGAGGCTTGTTGCCTCTCACATTTCATCACAAGCTCTTTTTTACAATTAAAGAACATAAATTATGTGAAAGCTTCATCTGTGTACTTGCACAAAACAAAAAGCAGTACATCAGCAGAGCAAAGTGTCACTGTCACTTCTGTCAGAGAAATGGAGTTGTTGAAAGCCATCGAACCCAGATGAGCACAAAGTGCAGCCTGGATTTCCAAAGTAATATGTGGAGAAAACGAGTTGTGCTTGTTGGAGTGTCTCATTTTTCAACATCTGCTGCTATAAACTTGTCGCATGTGGGGACTGTGGCATCCCTGAGCTGCACAAGTTGTCTRCTTACTGTTGGCAGCACAATGTCTGCCTTTACAATTCAACACAAAGCTATTATTAAGAGATTTAATTTTAGCCCCTTGCAAATGTGTGACTTATTTTCACACCTTACTCTGCATATACAGAGTATATATGAATACACATATTCAGAACAATAGACTAAAAGTCACATACACCAATGAGTAAAAGTAATAAAAATAAAAGGAAAAAGAAAAGGAAAAGAAAAAAACCTCCACACTTCCTTTTTTCTTTTTGAATCTTTCAAGACACTTGTCTTCTTTCCTGCTATATTTGAAGTGGTTTATTTGTGCAGTAACAAAGAAATGAGCAAAGTAACAGGCTTTATCTCCCYATTATAGTGGTAAACAATTGTCTTTTCATGTTGCTCTCTTGATGGAACATTTGATGACTTTTTAAAAAGCAAAGAAGAATACATTTTTAAAAATTAAAAATAAAATTGCATCCTGAGGCCTTTTAATTTCCTCACAATTTATAGGACTTTACTAAGAGAATCCATAAAATCACCCAGCACCTCATTCAGCACATCTCTCTTTATGAAAGATGCTGGGATGTCAGCCACGTAAAGGAAAGCCTGCACTTGAGGTTTGGAAAGTGTTCAGCCCTCATGACAAGTCCATAGAATTCTCAGCTGTGCACAGCACTACAGCAAAAGTCTGGTAACACAAGCCAGACTTGCATATCAGCTCTGTGATAGCATGGTTTTTTCCCACTTGTATATCCTACTTATCTTGTCATTTTTCAGTAGTCTACAGATGTATATGAAAAATATTTAAACACATGAAAAAAGCAAGCAAATAAGAAAATATAGAAAGCTTTCTTTGATATAAATGGGCTCCACAGTCTAACTCCTGTATATTTGCTTGCATTTAGCATAATTTTAACAACTAAAACAATCTTGCACATTATCTCCAGTCCAACAAAGCATGTCATTCCCTGATAGCAACTTGGAAAAAAATCCACAAAAATTAAAAGTTATCAAAGTGGAAAAATATAGGATACCTCAATTTAATATTTTATATTTSATTTTATTTTGTATAGAACTTTCATATTCCTGTTGCTAGGAGAAGGGAGGACTAAAAGCTTAACAGATCAAAGGATGCACAGTCTGTATATAGACTCTACATTAGTTCTTCCCAATGCACTGAGAGACACAGCCAGAGTAGCTGGAGAATGAGGCCACAAATTATGGTGAGTCTGCTCACCAAAAATTTCATGCAAATAGTGCAATAATTTATTTTTTTTTTTTTAATTCAACAGTTTTGTCATCTGTAATTGCCAGTCCATTTCTGGGAAGCTGAAAGATATGTATGAGATATATGTGCTACAAGCCACATAACATTGATCCACCAAGCATTACTTATTTTAACTGCATTTGCTAAACCCTTYCAATGAGTATATGTTATTTCCTTAAGCAGCAATCTATGAATAATCTATATTTGACAAGATGTTGAATACAGCATTTTGAAATTCCATGCAGAGTCACGTTGATACATCTGTAAAAGACATAGGCAAAGCAAAATATCAAGATGTGGAAGTGTGGGACATAAATGTGAAAACATTTTCATGCATTTTTAATAAATCAGTGAAGAAAATCATCTGGGAAGTGGATATATCCCCGAAATTTCAAGAATAAGTTTCTGAATATGATCATCACTACTTTCTTGTATTTCTTGCACATACCTTYATTCACTTGCAAAAATACATACCTTCAGAAATAGTATTTCTGTTGAGTGATTTCAAAGAGAAAGAAAAAGGAAACATGGAACTTAACTTCAAAAATGGATTTGGAAAATATAACTTTTTGTTTCAACAAACAGTTGTCAGAGCAGCCACTGAAATTACACCAAAATTCTGATTAGGCAGCAGAAATAAAATGTACTTATGGCCATTACAACTATGTGATTGGTTAAATTATGGTTAAAAATTGGTTACATACATGTGCTACATATGAAAAAGTGAGACAGAGTAATTTTTTTCTGCTTTCTGAGCCTTTGTCTTCTGTAAGGTGAGGTCAAGGGWGRGGATTGTCCTGCTCTGCTCTGAACTGGGGCAGCCTCACCTCGAGTGCTGGGGGCAGTTCTGGGTGACACAGAATAAGTCATTAAGATCTTAGCGAGTATCCAAAGGAGGCCAGTGAAGATGGTGAAGGTCCTCAAGGGGAAGCCACATGAGGAGTGGCTGAGGTCACTTGTTCTGTTCAGCCCGGAGGAGGCTGAGGGGAGACCTCACTGCAGTTACAACTTCCTCGTGAGGGGAAGAGGAGGGGCAGGCACTGATCTCTTCTCTGTGGTGACAGTGAAAAGACTTGAGGGAATGGCCTGAAGTTGTGTCAGGAGACACTGAGAAATGCTGTACAAGTGGTTATGACCACTGTAGACAAGAAAACAGGAAAGCTGTTAATGAAAAAAAAAAGCAGTCTCTGCTAACTATGTAAAGCATTAAGACAGCCTGACTTTCAGAGTTCATTCTGGCTCCTGTATCAGCTGTCTAAGACAGTGAACCATGTAGTCAATAGATCTAAGTTATCAAATAGGACATAAAAGAGAGACTCGGCTTAGATTGGCAGAAAGGATAAGTGTAAATCAGAACTTATAGACCACAATTTAGTGATAAAGGGAAAAACTGTTTTAACAAAATCTAGTAAGTTTTAAAATATGACTGAAATGTAAACTCTGCTATGAAGAATTTCTGTGTATGTATAAGTGTAGACAATTAAACACCTATATRAAAAGTTTACACTGAACTCAATTGATATCATATGTAATTATCTATTTAAAATAAAAACAGCAACCAAATAAATAAAAAATCCCACACCTGAATTGCAAATAAAGTCCTTTTTCTTTTTTTCAAATATTGTAAATTCTTCCTCTGTGTTTATATAGCTGCGTTATGACTCTCTTTTGAACTTTTACTAAATCACTTAGGAAAGATAAAATTCAAATTTTGTGGACTATTCCACAATGCAAAAAGAAGAAAGGAAAAAGTGCCAGTTGAAAGTGTATTAGTGCAAGAAAAGAACACATACAGAAACAGTGGAAAAAAGGAAAGAAAACATAGAAGGTTCTAGTAAAAAKAAATCTAATATATCAAAACTTCAGCTAGCTGTTGGCATATAGCTTAGCAAGTTTTTCAACTAGATTTTTTTTAATGAACATATTTAGATTTCATATATCTAAAGAAGGATTAAAGAATTTACAAATTTAAGTTTATGAATCTAAATGAGATGAGCAGACGGAATTTGGGTTTTGACATTGAATGTCAAGCAATTTCAAAGGAATGCCAGGGGCCATTTTTACTATTATTGTTATTTAGTAGCTCCAAAAAGAGCTGAGAAGAAAGGGAAGCACATTTGTGACATTTTAAAAGCTATGCTTGAAGGCTTGGATTTTATTCTGTACAGGGAAAGAAATTAAAATGGACCTTAATAGAAGGAATACTCTTAGGAAGAAAAATATTTCCAACCGTATTTAGTATAGTTCTGCAGAAAGAATTCAAACCTGTACCATAATTGTTGCTCAGAAGTGGCTTGTGGGTAGATCTGTGGGTGCTTSGTACTTCAGATGAGTTTCTTCCTATAAGGGCATACCTCTAGTCCTAGGAAAACAACAATCCAGCCAAAAGGAACAAGGATACATAACAAGGCACTAGACATACATAATTATAAGAGAGAAGTATGAACATTTCTGTCTGCGTACTCTTACATGCTGCTCAAAGCAAAAGCTGCAGACTGCTTGGGGCTCTTTTTATAATTTCCCTGAACCAGTTATCACTAGAAGGAAAGCCACAGAATAATATTTTCATGCAAATGAGGCACTTAAGTTATCACAGGCATGCCATAAAGAGAGAGGAAAAAATTTAAAATGTCCCTTAGACCTTAAGGAAGGCTATTATAAATTAGTCATTAGCGTGCTACTGGATCAGAYTTTGTCCAAATAAGAGATTGGACATTCTGAAAATAAGGTACTTTAGGATTAGCATG
The DNA here is from genome assembly GCA_902810485.1 of Alauda arvensis. Taxonomy (NCBI): domain Eukaryota; kingdom Metazoa; phylum Chordata; class Aves; order Passeriformes; family Alaudidae; genus Alauda; species Alauda arvensis. The sequence goes on from CADDXX010000212.1 coordinate 13,692, forward strand.
CCTTTAATTTTAGATATTTTAGTCTTTACACCATATAGATGTTATTYATAATATTAATAAAGGTTTGGATTTTTTTTTTTTTCTTTTATAAGCTTACAGCAAACAGTCCTTTGACAGCTCTTTGGCTGTTAAAAACAATATCATAAGAAAGATTGGGTTTATACATACCAGAATTTTTTTACAGTGCTTCTCCCCTTTTCATCTCAGGCATGTTCAGTACATAAGATATTTTGTTGTTTTAACTGCTTTGGTTAAAAGAGTAGTGTGAAATTATGTGCCTTCCCATATTTACTTGCAGTTCAACAAGGGGGTAACATCAAAAAGATATGCATACTGATTTTTTATTTATTTCTGACAAACATAGCGTATTTTCTTTGAAAAGCTATAGCAGCATAAAAGGATTTTTAAGCATGCAGAGAGAATGGCATTTGACACCTCTCAGATGTTACAGTCAAGAAGGTTGTAACAGGACTACTCTGCATTTCTCTCATTTTGCCTGATTAGTATGCTAAAGTAATTTTTGCTGTGCAGTGAAGCAGTTTGACACACAGGAAAATTAACCAAAGCTATATTTATTATGTTTGCAGGGATAGTCTAGTGAAGTTTGCCATTACCAGCATAAGTGACTTCTCTGGGACCTGTGAAGCACTAAGAGTAAAATTCAGTGCTCTGAGAAAACTACCATGGGACCTGTCCTTCATTCAGTGTTCAACATAGCAYTTGCAGATACTTTAACCTTGGGTCAGTGATGTGAACAAGTTTAAATTTTATCCCTTTATGTGGAAAACCATGGATCAGAAATCTAATCATCTCAGGAATGAGAAAGGATACTTCCTGTGATTGTGAGAACAAAAAGGTAAAGCAGTTTCAGGAATATGTGAGTGGTGGAGAAACATAGCCTCAGATTAGGTTACATYTGGGTGAAGAGCTTTTTTATAAATTTAATAAGATGAATGCCCTCAACCTTTCAGCATGTAAGTATCTAAGTACAAGCTACCTACATCATGACTTGTGCTATACCATAAGATGCGCTGAATATTCATCTTCACTATTGCTAGCAATAACTWGAGGAAACAAAGACTGTACTATACTTAAGTGTCTAGGACTATCATGATGTTTTGCAGCACCTGTTATGGTAAGAATGGAGTGAACAGAATTTTTTTCCTTTGCATACTGAGTCCATATTTATTATGGTGCATATTTGGTGTCTAGATATTCTTCAGTAGAGGGATAACTCACTGCACAATCTGGTACAAATTCAGAGAATTTTCTGAATTTTCTCTGAGGAAAAATTAACATGAATGAACAGTTTTCATGTTAATCAAAGCAGAATCATTCTCAGATGCCTCATTTGCATCCTCTGAGTACAAACAAATGAAGACAACTTTGGTACAATAAGGTCAATAAATTAGACATGAATTGAGTGGGTGCATTCTTTTTACAAAATTTCATTTTCCTTGAAAACAGTAACGTTCTCTGGAAACAGCAGGGCCAAGTTCCCCATCACAAACTCAGAGGAAAAGTACCCCAGTGCACATCACCAGCTTAGTCATGAGACCAAATGACTAAGCTGGGACTGAAAGACCCATGGTGGTACACAAGGAAAATTTCAGGTCTTGAAAGAATATACCCCATTTCCTTACTGTTCCTTTTGCTGCTTTTTTTTTCTTTTTCTCAGATCTGCAGTCAAGAAGTCAAACCCACAGAAGTGTGTATTATTTACTCTAAYATTTTTGCTTGCAACAAGGATGAATCAGTGGGAATTAATTCTTTCTCCAGAAGCAATGATGTAAAAGAGGTACAGTGGGCAGATGAGTGAGGTGTTTGTGCAAGAATATGTGTCCTGACATTTAGAGCTAGGGCCCTATTTAAAAGCTTAACATATATACTTTTCTATGTAAGGGCAGTGTAACAGGCAGATCCAGCTGACTAAACTTGCTCCATAATTTCAGATCAATGCAAAAACAGAAAAATACTTACCCAGAAAATCCTTTTTCTGTATTTGTGCAGAGGCCTGTAGAAAAAAATAAGGAGGAGAAGGGTGTTTAGAAATTTTAGAAACCACAGAGGGACAAAATACCAGCAGATCATAGCAGGGTGCCAAAATCTTGTGCATGAAGCACAGGGCTCCATTGTTTTATGGGTTTGGAAGAAGACAGTAGTCACAGAATCAGAGAATCACAGATTAGGCTGAGCTGGAAGAAACCCACAAGGGTCACTCTCCAGTGGCTTCAAGCCTTTCTAATAGGGTGGTGACAAAAACKACACACAATATTTTTAATAGATCAGCTGCTTTTCTACTCAAGCTGAGCGATATTGGTTAGCACCCTCATTTTGATTGGAAGAAAAACCCCACCAAACAGCCTGTTGAACTTACCCTTTTGGCTAGATATGACATACTGAAAAGACAGCCCTCTCCAGACTGTCAGTTCCCAAAAAATATATTGCTGGAAAAAATGTTTGAATGCAAAATCCCTTTAAGCAATGCTGCAATGAATTTAGTTAAAAGAGAACACAACTGATAGGAAACAATTCCCTGTATATTACAGAAATGAAGCTTCTATTGAGATATGTGACATTTCACATTGGAAAACAAAACACCTTTAGTAACAAACTGTGAGAGAACACCACTGCTAAGGGCTTGCATAATCCTGGAGTAGGTAAAATTTTCTGTGGATATTGATAGAAGAGTGCTGTACTGACTAAAATGGATGAGGGATCGTGTGTGCCAAATGAGCATCTGAAAGTAAAATGAGAAAAATGGGCTAAGATTAAATCAGAGCCTGACAAATCTGGAATACCATGATGCCTCTAGCAAGTCTGGAGTACAGCCTTATTCACATAGAATGGAAAAAGCATAAAYATCCACAAGGCTATTTCAAAACAGCAGCTAAATACTGTTTCTAAATGGTTCCCCTTATGAAGACAGGATCTGGCACAGACACAGAAATATAAAAGATTATGATTCTAWTAAAAATATCATGTCCAGACCTGAGGAATTTAAACTGGAAATGAGATACAGGTATGAAAAATCAGTCCTGACATTTAGTGATATGTGTGGTGCAGCTGATTATCAGTTTGTGCACATGGTGCACTCAAGTACACCTCAGTTAATTTGAGGGTGGCACAGGACATTTGCAGGAGGTGAACAGCAGAGGTGGAAAAATGATCTGGCTGAAAACAATGGACACACTTGGAACAGAGTGACTCCCTGAACTGCTGACCACCTTCACAATTCACAACATGATCAGGTCATGCAGAAGGCCTCCTGATGGAAATTTTAGATGATCCTGGAGACTTCTCTCTCAGCATGGAGAATGACTTCCAGAGACTACCCTCACTGGTTCCTGCTACAAATCCAGTCAGTTTGAACACTAATAAAATATTTGTCAAAAGTATTTTTTAAATGTTTGCTGATACAGAAATGCTCACATAGGAGAGTCTTTTGTAGAGAGGCAGTTAATATGGGTTTTCCTTGTGGTTGAGATTGACCACATTGAGGGATATYAATAAGGAAGAATCATTCTTGTGTTGGGGTCCTTATACAGACTAACAATCAGCTAGAGTACAAGAACTGAGCCAATAAATGTCTTTGGAAGTAWCTCCTGGTCCAACAGAGGACATCCCAGAAGGGGGGCTTAGAGCAGAGGCTCCTGTTGCCATCCAGGTAGTTGTTGGTCACCTTGTTTGGGAGATTTCATTTCTCTTATAAGCATTATGCTGGATCCAAATCTCAATTAAGTAAGTTTTAAGTATAAAAATAAMACTGTCCAGAGTCTGTGTTACAAGACAGTTCCATACTTTGGACCATGGATTTCGCAGTATAATGGGCTACATTTCTAACACATTAGCCACCTTGGTTTAGACTAACAACTGGAGATACATGAAAGGAGGTTCCTTTATAGGAACGGGCATTTTTCACTTCTGAAAAGAAAGCCTCTTAAATATGACAAATTAGTGACAAAGAATACACTCACTGCTGTAGAGTACATAGAGTCCCTGGGCATGCACAGGTAAAAAAACCTTAAGAACACGCTGAGGTCAACCTATCTACTGGCAGGAATCTAAAGTGCGTATATATGGAATTTATAGCATTACCATGTAAAAGCAAAAATGTTATAATAATGCTTTTAGACAGGCATGCTGGAACAAGGTATAAACAACAAAAATAACCAAGTTACATCACAGACACATCAKACTTCACTATAAATACACAATAAATTCAAGATGACACATCTTGAAGATAAATACAGAGCTGGTGAAGTTCTATTAGGAGAAAGTATACAGTAGAATTCTTTGTCCTTTTACAAAGCTGAACAGGCAAATGGAGGGCTGATGTATCTCTTTCTTGCATAATTGATAAACCTATCAGTAAAATACCCAAATACCTTTAACAAGCAATACAGCATTTAAAGAGCAGAGAGAAACAGAAAATAGAAAGAAAACAGTGGACAAAAAATACCAGGATCTTAGACAAAGAAAAAACACTTTCTTGGAGCATATATCTACTAAATAATCTGGTTCCTGGCGAAAAGGCTGGAATAAATTTAGGTATGTCCTACACTTAATGGGACAGCAAAGACAGGATGTAAGAGCAGGTATTAAAACCAGGTTCYGGTATCCCAGTCTGCCACTGAGCTGCTATTTAAATTTATGTGATTTCATTTCATTTGAATTTTTTTCTTCTCTTCCCATTTCTCTGGCCCATTTTTCATGGAATCACAGGTTAAGCTGAGTTGGAATAGGCTCACAAGGATCATCGAGCCAAACTCCTGACCCTGCACAGGACAGCCCCAAGAGTCACACCATGTCACTGAGAGCATTGTCCAAGCACTTTTCAAGCCCTGTCAGGCTGGTGCTGTGAGCAYTTCCTTGGGGAGCCTGTTCCAGTGTCCAGCCACCCTCTGAGTGAAAAACYTCTTCGTTATATTTAACCTAAATATCTCCTGACACKTCAGGCCATTTCCTCAAGTCCTGTCACTCTCACCACAGAGATCAGTGTYTGCCACTCCTCTTCCYCTCACAAGGAAGTTGTAACTGTAATGTGGTCTCTCCTCAGTCTTCTCCCCTCCAGGCTGAACAAACCAAGTGACCTCAGCCACTCCTTTTTATAGGTTMCCCTCACAGCCCTTCACCATCTTTGTTGACCTCTTTTGGAGGCTCTCTAAGTTCTCAATGTCTTCCTTATATTGTGGCACCCAAAACTGCCCCCAGCACTCAAGGTGAGGCCACCCCAGCTCAGAGCAGAGTGGGACAATCCCCTCCTTTTCCTGGCTATGATTCTGTGCCTGATGGTCCCCAGGACATGGGTGACCCTCACTGGCTGCCGAGGCACTGCTGACTCATGTTCAACTTGCCTCAACCAGGACGCCAGGTCCCTGTCTGTGTCACTGTTCTCATTCGGGTTGCTTCATTCCTGATCCAGAATACGTCACTTTCCCTTCATCCCTTGTTGAACTTCATACAGTTAGTGATTGCCCAGCCCTCTAATCTGTTCGGGTCTCTCTGCAAGGCCTTTGTTCCTTCAAGGGGGTCAATATCTCCTCCCAGTAAACTGCAAAYTTCTTTAATATCCATGCCAGTTCTGTGTCCAGGTCATTTATTGAAGAGCASTGGGCTGAGGATGGAGCCCTCTGGAACCCCACTAGTGACATGTCACCAGTCTGATGTCCCTCCATTCACTTTAACCCTTTATGCCCAACTAATTTTTAGTTCCTCATTGCCAGCTTGAGCAATAAATAGTGGGTAGTAATCAGAGGGCCTTACTAGACTGGAGAGTTTTCCAGTAATGTCCTTTATCCAAGCCCCTGGGAGACAGGAGACTTCCCTATGAGTTGRCTCTGGTCTGTATATCAGGCCCTCCATTCCCCTTAGAAAGGAGTCTCCTATTACAACTACCCTTCTTTTCTTCTTGATAGAGGAGGAYGTGATGCAAGRTACAGGTGGTGTTGCTTTAGGATAYCACTCTATCCTGGAAGGACTTTCCTCCAGCTCATCAGTTGTCTGGCCTTCTAAGTCCAGAGCCTCACACCTGTAGTAACAGGTGCCAGCCCTACCTATTAAATTCTGAAGTGGAGGAGGAGGAGGATTGTAAATCTTATTGATTAACAAGCCACTCAGGCTCCTGGCTCCCCATTCAGCACCCAACATGGTGCACACCTGGAAACTGAGAAATGTCTACACACTTTTGTTATGTCTAATGAAGAACCCATTCTCATGCAGCATAAATGGTGTTCAGCGCAACATCTTCTCTGACATGCATAAAGAAACAGGTCTCTGCACTGAAATCTGCAATCTGTGCAGCAGAGGTGTCATCAGGAAGTCTGCAGGAGAAAAATTCCCCTCACAACCCCCTTGAAAGATGGTCATGAATCAGCTTGAAAGCAGCATCTGTTCTGAACACACCAAAAAACGTTTTGTACCATGTGGGGAATATGAAACACATGGAGAAGAAACAGACAAATATAAGCACATTCCAGGGGACTYGGGAATAGACAAACTTCTGAGATAGAACAGAACTCATATTTCAGTATCAGCATTACTTTATTTTTCAATTAACTCAGAAAATTGAAGATTAAATTATTTATTTGACAATAAGCATCTAAGTATTTTGCTTAAAGGAGATAAAAATTATCTAATAAAAAAAMCCAAAAAAACACAGTCTGCTTAATATAGCTAAAGAAAGAACATTTGATGTAATTTATCTGGATTTCTAACACRCTTTGATAAGCTCCCTTGTGCAGTGGAATTCTCAAAGTGCTGCACTAGACTAAAAAGAGGTGGTACTGAGGTGAGAGGAGTTCTGTCATTTAATTTATTGAGGTTATACATTTAGCCAGAAAATCCCTGTGGGAATGAATGGTCACTTTTCAATTTGGCAAAAATATCAGAATGCAGTAATCCATGCATACCTGCTATGATWGGTTTTGTAGAGGATAGTTACACAAATATAAATTAAACTCTGAAAGCAGGGATAAGACMGAGATTCCAGAAACAGCAACATGAAGCAAGTTAGTCAATATTTAWTAAGATTTTGCAGAAGCTACCCAGTATAGCAGAACAAATTTCAGTAATAAATGCAAGGTCATGCTTTATATGAGAACCAATCTGAACCATTGATCAATGCCGTTTGACTCTATATTTACTAGAACCRTTTAGAAGAAAACCCAAGGTCTGTCACATAACTAAATGTTTATGAAAATTTTTGCAAAAGAGAAACCACTCAATTTCTGTTTGAACAGATGTCTGGATTCATAAGCATCTCTTTGCTCAAGTTCCTCCTCTAGTTTAGCAAAAACGACACATCTGCCGTCTCTCTCCTCCCAAGCCCAGTAATTAGATGCTGAAATTGCAAAGCCAGGAAGTCAAACGAAAGTAACAGAAATGTATCTGTGAACAGACTTGYAGTGCAGCTTGTAACATTTACCTATTCAGAAAACACAGATTTTTCAGAGATTTGTTATTCAACCTCTTACGCCAATGAAGGTCAAGATTAGGTGGCATTGTTGTGGAAATCTRTTGTAGACCTCTGAACAGGAATATGAGGTAGAAAAGTCCTTCAGGGAACTGGAAGAAGTCATATGGTCACATGCCCAGATCCCCATGTGGAAATATGACTACCCCAATATCTACAAGAAGGACAACATAGGAAAGCATGAACAATCCAGGAGGTTTCTGTAGGGCATTGTTGACAATTTCCTGCAGAGCTAATGTGAGGACGAACAGTCCTACTGACAGCAAGGGAGGACTGGCTGGGAATGTTGGGGTGACCATGAGACAAAGAACTTCAGAAACATGAGAGAATAGAACAGAGTRAAATGCAGGGCCTTAGCCCTGGCCTTTAGGATGGTAGTTGTAGACCTGTTCAGAGATCTCCCTGGAAGAATCCTGTGGAATATGGTCATGAAGAAAAAGAAGGTCCACAAGCAATTGCTGATGCTGCAGCCTTAGAAATATCCAACAGATAAGTCAATTCAGACAATACCCAAAGTGTTCAAGAGATGACAGAAAAGGTACGTAACCTAGGAGGAATACAGAGATACTATGTGAGCTTGGAGGAATGAGTTTAGGAWAGCTAAAGCCCATATGGAATTCAATCTCACAAGAGACATGAAGGACAACARGAAAATCTCATACAGGTAGGTACACTAGCAGCAAAAAGAAGGCTAGGGGGAAAGTGGGCCTGCTGCTGAACAAGGCAGAAGACCAGGTGACAAAAATGCAGGGCAGGCTGAGGTGCTCAATGCCTTCTTTCCCTTGGTATTTACTGCTAAGGTCAGTCTCTGGAAATCCCAGACCCCTGACACCACAGAGAAAGTCTGTAACCAGGAAGGCTTACTCTTAGTAGAGGAGGATACTCACATGAGAAAACATTCAAACAGAGCAGACTTACACATGTTCTGATGAGGGAGATTGCGYGGTCACTCTCAACTATCTTTGAAAGGTGCTGTCTGAGACAGCTCCTGGTCTGCATGATGAAGCATGGTGCCAGACACACCTGGATTGCTGGTTCCCTTTCTGGACAAGAACAAGAAAGACGTGCACATACTGAAGCAAGCCTGGTGCAGGACCACAAAGATGATAAAGGAACTGGKGCATCCCTCTTATGAAGTGAGGCTGAGAGAGCTGGGATTGCACGAGAGAAGAGAAGACTCAGGGAGGATATGGATACATATTTAATATGTAAATATGTGTTGAGTATTAAAAATATATGTGCTTTTCTACAAATTATTTTTATGCATATATAAATATCTGATGGGGGAGTAAAGCTGATTGGAACCAGACTCTTCTTATTGGTTTTCTGTCACAGAACAGGATGCAGAGGGGACAAAGTGAAACACAGAAAATTCYATATAAATGTAACAAAAGCAGGGATCTTCACTGTGAGAGGGATAAAACACTTTAGCATGTTCCCTAGTAATTTTCTGGACCCTTCAGATGTGAAGACATTCAAACCACTAAGGGGCTTCAARGCAAGGAAGCCCACAAAAATAGTACGTAAATAGATTTAATACTTTTTTATTCTCAAACAARACTACATAATTAACCCTGTTCTTACAGAATACAGAAGTGCCTGAGCTGATACAGTTGGAGGCTGTAGCAGTGGTCCAATATGTGAATGTTCTAACCAAAGCAGCAACTGAGAAATAGATCTTTTAAAGCAAATATTGAACAATCTTTAASTGAAAGTTATATACAGTGTTCACCAGGAAGGTGTACTAGTACATAGGGACAGCCYAGTTGCATCCTACTGCTGCTCTAAACTAACAGAGGCATCTGAGTGACAATCATGGTGTTCCTTGGTGACCACAGGTTTCTTGAAATGTCTGGGTGTGACGATTTAATACAGATGTTACTGCAAATACATGGAAAAGTTTCATTCTAGTATGCAGCTACAGGAGGGTAAATACTTGCATTTGTCTGCTTTTCAGACAGGGGGTCATCAACAGTTAGCAAGGAAATTTCCAAGGATCAAACATCACACACTCAAGAAAGGTGCAGATGTGTTTTTGTGAATGCACAATTCCACCAGATTTCTGTATTATAGTTTAGGGGAACTTTCTTAGGAATTTACTCTACTGACATTTGCACTTTAATGCTGAATTCTCTGAAAAAAACAAAATCAGATATAAAGCAGCATTTTGTTACTAGAGAGCATGTCTGCCTCACACTACAAGACCACTATAGCTAGAGAGTATGCACATGAAGGCCAAACTGACACATATGACTATCRTTTAGGCAGGCAATTACAAACAGACTCCATGTGGCTGTCTCCAGATTCAGAGACTCATTGTCGCCACTTTCTGTACTGCAGCRTCAGGCTGCTCAGCATAAAATTGCCTGAAGGCATTAAATGCCATTTTACTTCCACTAAAATTATAATATTGTCTTTCAGCATGACASAAAAAAAAGGGGCTAATTACACAATTTATTAAAAAAACCCAACACAACCCTGCTTCYTTTTTATAGATACACCTTTTTATTTTGTCAAACATTGTAGAAACATAAGTGTATTGGGAAAAGCTGTGTCAGCTGCAAAGCTCTCTCTGAATTAAAGCAGTTTATATATGGGCTTAGAGGAAGCAGTTGCTCGTCTCTCATGGTCAGGAAACAATCTCTGTAGCAAAAGAGATGTTTTGTTGGTTGTTTTCTTTTGCAAGATCCTGACAGTAGTAACCCTGCCTGTATTGGAGGCATGCACGGAAATCAGGCTACCTCAGGCAAGGTGCCTCCTTCTGGAAAAACTACTGTGAAGTTGAGAAAAGTGGTAATTTTTGTCCCTAAAAGTGTAATTATTGTCCCTAAAGTTACTGAAAGGCTATAGCTGTGATACAAAGGTTATAGCATGGCTCAGACATGCTAATGAAGGCAGAAGGAATGTAAAGGCAGTAAATGAGTAACATGAGTCTTGTAAAAGCCCTGAAAATCTGCTTCCAGCAGGTATCACATYTTTATTGATGCACAGTGTCCTCAATTAGCAGAGATGTAATTRTAAGTTGTATTATTAATACAGAAGCTAAGGGAATATCTTAATATATTAGGAATGTTTCTTGGAAAATTTCAATGGCAGATACTGCTAGTGTCTAACAAGGCACTGCATTTTTTTATAGACGAATTGAGGAAGAAGYATTTTAAAGAATTTCTTTAAGGCATCTAATGTATTGATGTCTGGTCTGCCTGTTGGAGAACTTAAAGGTGCCACAAAATTAAAACATTCTGGCACTTCATTTCTCAGCTGAAGGTTGATGGCAYGGAGAACAGGGAAGGCAGAAAATGAAAGTATTGCAGAGGTTCTTTCTCTTAATGGCCAATTTGGGAGTGTTGCAGGCAATTAACAGGCAGTCTGCTGATTCAAGAACATATGAAAAATGGTTATATGCAATATGTTAATTTGGGATACTGCAAACAGTAAGTCTCCAAGTTATTAAATTAGAACATTTATAAGAAGAAACAATAAATGCAGTGTTGTCAACTAGTCTCCTGGCTGAAAGGTTTAATTGAGTAAAATTTCTGCATTCATTTTAATGCTTACAGAGAACAGCACTGAGGTGAGTGAAATATTTCAGCCATGTAAGAATTGCAACATCAGGTGAGGCCAGCATAGACAGAAAGTTCAATCTTCCTTGTTCACCGAGACTGACAATACCTTAAAACGTAAAGGAGTCCCCTACCCAGGTCTSTGCTGAAAAAAAAAGGAAAAATCACAGCATAAAGATTCTATTTACCTGATCATTTTGATAAGTGGTTTTGCTTTATACTTAAAAATTACAGACTTTTATCTTTTTTTTTTTCGACACAATGTTTATTTTGGAATGGAATATGTTTTAGCACACCAGATATGAAACCTAGAACATCCCAATGCTGATACATTTAGCTGCTTGATGATTACTCCCACGGTCTCATTTGTAGGGAAGCAACCATATGTTCTCACTGATTTTTTTAATTCTGAAATTTATATTACCAGTTATAGGCTCATCATTAATAAGACCAATTCTCTCTTTTTTTTTTTATTTGTCCCATAATACTAAGTTATTATGTAATCTAAATCCATTACTTTCTTTACGTTATTCTGCTTTTAGAGAACAGGAGACTTAAATGTCCAGCTTCTGAAAGAGTCCAATTCTTCTTCCATTTATTCTGTGTTAATACACTAGATCTTTTTGCTGGTTGCATTTGASATTCATATTGTAATGTCTTTTTGTGAGATAAGACACATTTTCTGTAGAATGGATCCCGGTTTTTAATCACCTTTATCTCATAGCCTTTAATGTCTTCTTATTCAAACAATCCATCTGAGCMTGGCAAAATCGTTTTGAAGTCTTGAACTCTGTCGAAGAGAAGACAAAATTAGGAACACATATTCCATTTCCCAAAATTTATATGCCAGTTAGCCACTGGCAAGCATTAGTCCTGTAATTCACACAAGAGAACACTTAGAGAGCGCTCCAAAAGCACACAGTTTGACTAGGGAGCTTAAGTTAAAAAGGAAATACTTTTCCCTTGAAAAACAATACACATGGAATAAAGAATGACTGGAAGTTCAAAAGAATAAAGGCTCAGAATATTTTCTCTTCTGATCCAGGAATTTGTAGTAGCAATTTCTTTTTTTTTAATTCTTGCATCCACTTGTGCCAAAATGACTTTATCTACCATCTACAATACAAAGAAAATAATTTACATAAAAAACAAGGCTATAAATAAATTATTTATGCTGTCAAGCTACATGTGAAGAGGATCACACAGTGATGGAAACCAAGTTGAACTTGTATTGCATTGAACTGCATTGTTGCATAAAGTAGTAAAACTGTATTGTTATYTTGTGTTATAGTTATGCTTTTTTATTTAAGTTTTCAAGATGGTGAACCATAGTTGTGAGTAAACTTCCTCACTTCATAAGGCACTCCTGAGCTGCAAGAATCTCATTCAGTTTCAAGGCTRCATTGTACAGCATGTTGATTGTCCACAAAGCAAAAGACTTATTAAAACAGCAAAATTTTGCTATTCTTCAGAGGTCACAAAACCAAGTGGATAAAAAATTGTAAGGAACATTTCATCTCCATTTCACAGATGAGAAACTGAAACAGAGATTAAGTTTGCTCTGACCCCCACGAACTAAAGAACAGGCCTTATAGACCACTGTAACTGAACTAAAAGACATCTCTCTTCAAGTCCACCATATCGCAGTTATAGCCATTTACAAAGACAAAATATAAAACCCTCCCAAAGKTTCAAGAAATACAGTCCTATAAAATTGTCATCAAGGTCTTCTTCTACATCCTGAATATGCAGTCACTGTTTCATTTCAATTATTTCATTTAAAATTGTGACATATGTGAAGCCCATTGACCTGTGAAATGCAAATGGATTTCCCTGTAAACTGTCCTTRGGAAAGTGCTACTCTCCAAACAAAAATCATTCATTTAATTTATGGCTTACTTATTTCTGCATGGTGACCCAAAAGTTCTTACAACAGTATGAAATAAGAGATAGCATTTTATCTTAGAAAGTGTGATGCCTTGTTTGTGTTTTATCACTTTAAGTGATAGTTAACTGGAGGATTCATTCCATACCATTATTTTCCATTTACAGTATGACAAGAGTGGATTTTGACTGACACAGGTGAGTGCARGTGAAAGTATCATGCTCTCTACTAGAAAAACAGCAAGAATTCCAGTTGTAATCAGAAGTGATTATGCTGGAGTAGAAAGGTCCTCTGTAACCTCAGCAGCGTACATGCAGGAAGGACATGCTGCTTGCCACCRCTCTCCCTTTCATCATAAGTTCTGTCTCCATATGCCAGTGCTACATCTCAGCAGAGTTCAAGTGCTCTGAGGGGGAGTTCAGCAGGCACATTATGAACACATATAGCAAATGAGTAAGTGACAGGTCCTGGGTATATTTTGCTGTACCGTGCTCCTGAGAGTGTTGTACCTGAAGGAACACTCTGCTGGTTCCAGGAAGTCTGAGGTGCAATTAAATAAATGGCAGCTAAACAGCAAAATGACAGCTCTGTACTGAATTCAGCAAGGCCTCCTGCAGAACTCACCAAACATTTCCAACAGCACCTTACTGTTATTTTTACACCAGAGAAATTAGGATAGTGCTAATGATGAGACAATTTTGCACAGKGCCTCACAGTATGCATTACCATATGTAAAGCACAATAAGTCACTGTAAGAGACCTGTTTACATTATGCTGTTAAAAAKAAAATTTTTCCAAGAATCTAACTGGGATAATGATTGAAAAATGCCTGCTATCCACAGGGCYCTGCTGAAACACCAGTGGCATGCAAAAATGCAGCTGGCCTACAGCTCAGGCATCTGCAGTGCTATCAGCTCAGAGTGAGGCATGACAGCTTTATCCATGTTACTGAATTAGGAAATTGTAAAGCAACCTTTGATTTCTGATTACAAAGGTTAATTTGTGTTTCCTGCTAAGGTTTTTTTTAAGCTATTATAATGCCTGCAGGGGTAGACAATTTCCRCACAGAAATGTTTTGAGAGTGAAATATACTGCTGCATGTCATCCTTTCTTAATAACAGAAGTTGGAAATTTTAACTTCAAATTTTTTGGCCTTTCAATAAAAATGAATAATTCTCCTAATAATTTTCCTCTGATATATCATGGGGGGGTCTATTATTAGAAATACATCTGAGATAAGYATTGCAATTTTAAAAGGTAGGAAAACTAATGCCAGCTATTTTATATCTGCACACTAAACATTTGTAAAAAGTATTTTAGCAGCTGAACTAATTTCTTCCTTGTTTTCTGTTAAATTTCATAGAGGAYTTTGCAAAACCTGTATGAAATTCACTTTTTAGTCACTAAGATTTCATTTGATTTTGTCTTCTGCTCAATATTCATAAAATAATGGGTAAATCTCCTTTCAACACTACGTAGCATTCTTGTTTCCTCTCAGAGTTCATCTCCACCTAATTATAAATTTAATCCCTCTACATATCTTTTTAGCAAAATATCTGGCTTAGTTGCTTTGAAAAATGATGTGTTTTTAAGACAATATACAAGCATTTGTTAAAACCATAAGTATTTTTAAGAGGAAATGAGAAATATTCAGGAAGATTAGATGTTCTGCAACTAAATGGAAATTTGAAAGAGTGCCACTTAATGATTAGTAATTTATTTGCTCAAACAATCAAGATGATTTGTGTGTAAACTTATACACAATCATTAAAACTAGATGGCATATTAGATACTTGCTTTCCATCTGTGACTCCCAATAACTGACCAATTCTTTTGACACCCAATAATCTGAGTTTTCTAAGTTTATGGGCAAGCTTCCAACAATGAAGAAGGTAAATTTCAGACTGGCAAAGAGAACCCTTATTTATTGGAATACCCTCTTTCAATGGCAGATTTTTGTTTTCTGTCAGAACTATCCTCCCTTCAAATGAGATCAGTTTACAGTGACTCTGTAAGCTTCTCCACCTGTTTTCCAGTCTCCAGAACAAAAATGCATCTTTTCAGCACTGATACCACAGCGTGACTTTTCAGATGGAATTTCACAATGGAAATTAGAGCTGAGGTCCCTGAGATCACTGAAAGGACAGACCCACACCACCCACTAACTGAAAAATTTATCATTTATTTAAGTGGGAGTGCTTCAGCRGGGAGACAGAAATTCCAGTCTAGACCTTTTCACTTCTGTTCCATGATGTTCACTGACTTCACAGTCACCCCAGTCCAGGCTGGTGCACCACCTTCCCCTCTCTGCCATAGTCTCAGGTGCCCTGGTCCTTGCTCTGACCATCCCACATCTTTGGGACAGTCCTGGGATGACTTTATGATGCTCATATCCCCAATCATCTGTTCTGTTTATGCTGGATATTAAATTCTGCACCTTTAAGACTGGTTCTGAGAGCAAAGAGGGAGGAAAAGCATGGAGTTTGTTATCAGAAACTGCACTTGCTCCCTGCATCCTTCTCACAGACTGTTCTGTCTGCAGCACAGACACCTTGGGAGAGAGTTCTCCTTTGATTTTAGTTAGTTATTTTAGCTAGCTGAGGCAGAGAAGTTTCCAGACTGTGGGTTTTCTTGTTCTTGGAACTGCTCAAACCTGATCTGGACTGAAAACCCAGAAAAACCCAGGAGCTCACGTCTGTGGTGCACCAGGGCCTGGGATGCTGCATTCCAGCACAGGAGGGACTGRTGAGAGACTGAGTRAGCCCAGCTACACCCCCATGACAAGGACTTTCTGAATTTGCCATCTATTCAGAACAGCAAGTGGTTTTATCATTTAATTTCTTTTTCTTTTTTTGCTTCTGAATACTTTGCTTATTAAATAAACAGTTCTTTCCACTTTTCTCCAGGGAAGTCTTTTCCTGAACCAGTTGGGGGAGGGGCCCCATTGAATTTGCTTTCCAGAGGAACCCAATTTTGAGGTTTCCTCCCAAGTTTGCCCTAAAACAGGACAGGGAYGCAGGGAGGTTTTTCTCTGTAGGGGCACAATTCTGCATCCTTCTGCATGTGGATGACCCCCAAGAGGTGGGTTGATAGAGACAAGGTCTCACTGACTTATGTGTTACTTTAGCCTGGTCTYCACCCCACGACAAAGGCATTTTGGATAATCCCCATCTGTTATGCTAAAGTACACCAACTATTACACAGTAGTGAAATAGACATGATGCATTGCAAACAGGTTACTTCCTTCCCCCGACTCCAGAGCCCAATTTTCCATGTTCCCCCACTCCCTCCACAAGCATCTTTGCCTTCCCAAGACTGAGAAGTTATCCTGTTATAGTTGCTAAATCTTTGTCCTGCAAAGGCAATTTTTTTCAATTGTGAGAGAGGAACCTGCCCTTTAGGAACCCTAGCAGAAGTATGATAATGAGACAGCAGCCTGCCAGACTAAACAACCAGATTTCTTAGTGTTTACCTGAATCTCTCAGACTCTGCAGTAAGCTGCATCCATGCATGAATTGGCATATGGGTTACTCCAGCTTCTCTTTTTTCCTAAACCATTTGATTTTCATCAACAGTCTACTAAGAGGGYTTACAATTCCAGAAGACTCTAAAAATATGCATATTTAAGCTCTTCCTGCCCTTCATGGMAAGTTCCTCTAACCCAACATAAAGGGAAAGAATTATTAGAATCACTTTATAACTGATTTTTTTCTGGCTTTACTGGCAAGAGAATTTTGATGCTTTACTGAAACAGTGTGTTTTTCCCTGACAGTGACAACACCATGAACCACAGTTTTTCAGTTGTCATGCAGACACAGTGCTTTCTGCAGCACATCACTTTGGTGGAGAGGCTGTCACAAACATGCCAGCGTGTGTGCTGCTTTCACATGTGCAGTGGAATTGGTATACAGAAAACTAACTGGCTGGGAACAAGTCACATGCATACATTCATGTGCTCGCAGCAACAATTCTCCRCAGCATTATTGTCCTTCCCCTGGGCATTAAAATACTTTCTGTTTTCCCTTCTTTTTTTTTCTGAAATGTCCATTGAACACCTGATATATCACCATTACTCCAGCACTAACATAATCTAGACACAATGAATCCCAGGTCAGTGGAATCTATGAATCCTTCCTTGAATCCACATTTCCACTGATCATAYGTGGCAGCCCTGCTAGTTCAGTACCATCTCAGTGTCTCCTATGTGTCACCGAGATGCCAGTGCCTACAAAGAATATGAAGCTGTCCCCTGTGTGCAAAGGTGATTTCATTCCCAGTTCACATAACAAAAATTAATTGAAACTTAGGTAATATTTGACATGAGTTTGTGCACACATGCACGARAACATGACAGTTTATACTATGAACATTTTAGTCTAAATGCTTAACTGAGGAAAGAGATGACAAATATATTGGAGCAGATAAGTGAAAGGATTTTTCTGTGGTCTGTGACAAACACCGGCATCCCACCCTACACATCATGTAAGTGAAGGAAGATTTTCTGTAATGCTGCTTGCAGCCATTTGCATCTGCATTCCAAGTGTCTCTGGAGGTAAGACTTTTAAATGCTTCTGCATCAACACTGATTTGGGAGACCCTGGTGCTTTTCCAGTTTTAGAAATGCCAGTCCACATCCAAACACTGGTCTTTCCTACCATTTCCGATGCAGAATGTGAACAAAGAGAAATCTTTGTGCAGTCTCTGATGACACTGTCCTTTTGAAAAACAACTCCGCCTTGAGTCCTAGGACTGCTGTCATAATTAATATTCACCTTCAGCATGAAAATTCACACTGAAGTCTTATCTGTTTCAGTTCCTTACTGACTCCATGACCTTGACAGAACAATCCTCTTTTACTCATATTTTTCAAAAAACAGTAGCACATTCCCCCCAAGTCACCAATACTTATTAAGTTGCATTTATAATTGGTATTAAAATTYTTCTTTTTTTTTYCTGTTTCAAATACCCTCTTAAAATGGCTATTCTTTCCCCTGTCTACAAGGTATAGTCAAGGATTCAGTAGTGAAAAGGCAATGACTGTGTCTTRATTCCTGTTCCTACCACTCCAAATTTCTTCAACATTTGGATCTGAAGTTTCTTYCTGGKWTTTTTGTGGTTTGTTTGGTTTTGTATTTTTTTYAATAACTATCATATGGCTTCTCTAATCTACTTCTTTCCAAATGTAAATCTCTCAAGACGGTTAAAGGACAGTGGTAATTYATTACCCATGCTACATATTTGTTTCTGCTTTTCTTCTTTTGATTTTTCATTATTGTTCAAACACCAACTGCAGAAGACTTTTTTGGGTACATTTATTAACTATTATAAGGATGTAGAGGAGAGCTACAAGAAGTGGTTCCAATCTCCAAAGAGAATGTAAACCTGTGCATGGAAAATGTCTAATATTTCTGTCTTTTTCTTACTATCTTTGACTTTGTCTAGTGTTCTTTGACTTTTGGTAACAGAGAAAAAGTTAGATAAAATTACTTTCATTGGGTAATATAGTATCACTTATCTGAAGTTGCAAAAGGAATGAAGCAATCTGAGCCCTTAAGGATGCATTAGAGTGGATTACTATAATACCTGAAGGGTCAAGATAAACTTTAAATATCTTATCCCTTCCATCTCAGGAGCCAGCCTGAGGCATTATCTCTTACTCAGAAAACTTAACCTAAATTAGTGACAGAAAGCATGTATTGGTTTTGCACAGCCTGGTTTTTGGCAGCAGGGGGGCCACAGAGGTGGCTTCTGTGRGAAGCTGCTGGAAGCTTCCRTCAYGTCCRACAGAGCCMATCCCTGGTGGCTCTGAAGATGAACATGCTGCTGGCCAAGGCTGAGCCAATTGGAGAYGCTGGAAATGCCTCTGTAATAACACATTTAAGAAGAAATTCAAAACAAAGTGGCACAGTTTTTTCTTCTATGCAGAGAAGAGGMGGAGGTGAGAACCTGTAAGGGAAACAACATGGAGACACCAAGGTCAGTGGAGAAGGAGGGGCAGGAAGTGGTCCAGGCACTGGAGCTGAGATTCCCCTGCAGCCCATGGTGACACCATGGTGAAGCAACTGTGCCCCTGCAGCCTGTGGTGATCCATGGAGATGCAGAGATCCACCTGTAGCCCATGGAGGAGCCCCTTGCTGGAGCAGGGGGATGCCTGGAGGAGGCTGTGATCCAGTGGGAGACCTGGTGAAGAGAGGGCCCTGCTCCCAGGCTGGAGCAGCCTGTACTTGGAGGACTGCACCYCGTGGAAGAGCGACCCACGCTGCAGCAGTTTTGGGAGGACTGTCTGCCTGTGGGAGGGACTCACATTGCAGCTGTTTTGGGAGGACTACTGTTCATGAACTGTGTGGAGAAGTTCATGGAGAACTATCTCCCATGGGAAGGGACCCCATGGCCTCACAGAGGAAGGACTCCTCTCCCTGAGGAGTCACCCAAGCAGAAGAAAACCTTGGGTGATGAATTGACCAAACCCCCATGCCTCTGTCTCCCTCTGCTGTCGATGTAAGGAGGGAGGGGCTGGGGGAAAATATGGGGGTTTTTTACTTCTCATTATTCTCCTCTGTTAATAATAAACTCACTTTGCAACTTAAATTGAACCTGTTTTGCCCTTGGAGTGTTTTCTCCTGGTTCTTAACTCATGACCCCTTCATTAATTTTTTTCTGCTCTCCTCTGCCCAGCTGTACAGGGCAGGGTGAGCGAGCGACTTTCGTGGTTGCCTGGCATTGGGCCAGTGTCAAACCATGACAAAGAGGCAGGCAGAAAACTCCAGTAATCATGGATAATTGGCAAAATAGTTCTTCATCCATTTGACTGAAGAGATACAAAATATCACTTTTGTAACCATGGAATTGAAGCTAAAACACTAGAGCATATTCCTCACTATGTGAGTATCAAGCGTTGATGTCCAGCTTCATCAAAACCTCAGCTTCTTCTGAACTACTCCTCAGAAAATTAAAGGGCATAAACTGCATTCTCCAGGCACTCTCTTTGACCAAAGTATTGACTCTATTTGCAAAGGAGTCTGAAAGTATTTCCATCTGTTGTACAGGCAAAGTCTCACCCGTGCCCAGTGGCATACCTTCATCTCTAATTTCRGACCCTGTACAAGATAGAAATGAAGCTACTTTACTTCAGTAGTAKAGTTTTATGCTTTTTTGTTTCAAATTTGCTGTGTCAGATCTGAATATCTCATTTAGAGGATCATGATGTCTATGAAAGCCTGTGCTCCAAAAGCCTCTGGACACCTTTAGTTGTCAAACCATTTTGGAAATCCTCCTCGTAATATGAYAAGGTTCATCATGCACGTGTACACACGTGCTGGGAGACACAGGCACAAAGGCACAGCTGCGTGTGACAGGGTTAACCTGTGAAATTGAAACTTGGCATTTGCAATGTGTAATGGTACTATTTGAAACTCTCACAAAGGCTTTCTGTAGCAGATTGATTGTAGAGCTCAAGGTCTCCATCACATTCAAATCCCATTCACCTTTTTTAAAAGGATCTGAATGTCAGTACCTGGATTAATCATGTATTTTGGACAGATAAGATTTTAATACATATTATTCATATATTGAAAAGTGAAGTGGTTGAAACTTATATGACAATTTTAGAGGCTGTTTATCATGATCCTTATAATGAAGAATTTTTGCCATGGGATTATTGATACAATTTTGAGAATAATTTCGTTTTACACATAAGCCTTTTGGATAATTCATCTAGTTGTGACCWAAAGAAAATCCACTAGTAAAAAAATAACTCAGTAAAGCTGTACCAAGACTCTGTTTTGTTAAATCATTGTTAGCTGCTTAAATATTAAATAAAGACATATTATTTAGGTGAATGCAATACCCTGTCTCCCTAAAAGCAACAACACCCCTAGGGGTGAAAGATATTGACTGCTTATCTTCAAGGCAGTTCTATATAACATCTGCTGGTTGATTTAAGATGGTAGTGTGACAGTTATTGATTATAGCAAAATGAAGTTATTAGAAGAAATTTTGTGAAATATTTCTGACAGTGGAATTTTCTACCCTAGCCAAGATTGTGCTCTGAAGCATTTTAGAAGGAATTCTACAGCTCCATAATTTCTAAATTTTCTTTCGTCAAATAATGTTTTTAAGAGTAAAATAAAAAGAAAGTAAAAATGGTTGCTCATCAAGGTGAGATTCTAGTGCCAGTGAAATCAATGGCAAAAGTCTCACTAGTGTCACAGAAGCCAGACCTCGTCTTCAGGTGATTTTTCACTTGTAGTGAATCATTAGAGAAAAAAAGACTCTCTCAGTACATTAGAGGGATACTTTAAAAGGCAGAAAGTAATTTTGCCTATGTTTTCTTTTTACTCCTACTCTTCTTTCCTGCTTCCTTCTCAGGGCAAATACAACCAGTGCTCCTGATGACACAKGGTTTTGTAGATGAGGTGAATATTTAAGTGAATACTGAGCCTGCAGTTCCACAGGACAGATAGCTTCATCTGCTAATTTCAGAAAATCTCATTATTTCTCATTTGGGATAGGCCACTAGAAGCCTTAACTGACTTCAGATTCAATTAACTTGTTTTTTGAGTAGTTGGAATTTTAACAAGGTTTCCAGAGAGCCATGAGGCGCTAGGCAGTCTCCAAAGCAAATTTGGAAGGAATTTCTGCATGAGAGAATTCCTTGCAGCTTCTTGCACAAGAGATGGGATGGATGAGTTATTGCACATCTCTTCATGAAGATGAAATACTTTCACCTTTCAATAACAAAYTCTTCCCTAATGTTTTTCCTGACTGTCTGCACCCAAACAGAGACCATCAAATAATATGATTATATGGTGAWATTTTGTGTCTTTATAGTTTTGCTAAGATCTGTTCTGGTGTAGTACATGCAGTCATAATGTTTTTTAAAAAGAAACCCACTTAAAAACTCAAACATTCGTCTAAAGACCAAAAGAAAGAAAAAGGAACTCAATCTTTTTAACTGTTTAGAAGACAAAATCATGGTGMTGTAGCTGTGGAAAGATCTGTAATCCACTGAAAGAGGCATAACAATAAATCTTGGTAAAGTATTAAGTATGAACTATTTTAATTTTTAAAAAAATCTCAAAGTTGTATCATTGTAGCCTTGTGAACCCAGCAAATATTTCTTTTTATGTTTAACCTTTTCCCTTATTTCACAAGATTAAACAAGTTATAATTTGAAAGACTAAATAGAAATAAAACCAGTGTTTGCTTACATAAAAGCCTATGCTAGATGATATAATCACCCACACATKCTTAAGAGGCAAAATAATCCATACATAATGTCAACGTTCATTGGCACTGAAATATCCTGCATGAAAAGAGATCTCTAGGTACATTCATATGGACATAATGTCCTTTAGAATATCTCAGCACCATATTTACCGCAACCAGGTTTGGAATTCCATGCATATTTCTTTCGTTTCTGGAAAGCCCAATTAAGGTTTAAGATAAGTTTCTTTTTAGTAAAATAAGCAAATTCTCAGTTCCTGAAAATAAYGGTTCACCAAGTTCTTGTGATCAACCTAAGTGACTTCCTGATTTATTGAAATAGTCAACTAATTAAATATAATATGKTTAATGCAGTCATTTTTTATTCTTTTTTTCCCCATTTTAATTATTTTAGGTTATTAAAAATTTCAGTATTTGAAAATTTTCTTGTCACAGCTGTTCACACTCTTGTTTTGTTTAGTCCACTGTCATTTGCTTAATTTTGGCTATAAAATTCAGTTCTGCAGTTTCTAGGTATGTCTTAAGGAGCATACCTAATTATACAGGTAACTAAAACCRATAGTCAAAAGAGTCTCATTTACATTTCCAAATATTTGGGAAAGTTTTACCTGGAAGGGTTACAGAGTTTCTCTGCCTTGGCTGTGTTTCTGATGCAGGTGGATGTATCAGGTACTCATAGACTTAGCAAAGCCTGCCASTACAGTCAACTTGTCAGTCTTTCCACTTGTGTCCGTCAGTCTTGGCATCTCTTTCCTTGAGTGCAATTCTTGTGCAGGAAAAGGACTGCTTGATCACTCTAATGGGCTGAAGACAYAGCATCAGGGCTTATTTTATTCTCTCTACTCCCTCACAATTATTCCTATTTCTGTAGCTTTCCTTTGAGACAGGCCTTTTTAATGTACCAATAAATAAAGTTATGAAGTKATTATCTCCTGCATTGCAACTGGACAGAGGCTGATTTTATACCGTGAAACTGAACGATGAACTGTGCTGAGACACATTAGTTATTTTGTTCACAGTCTGTGAAGCTACCAGTGATCTAAGAAACCAGCACTTGCAGACTTCATAAATATTTTGGGATGCCATCAAAAAAAAAAAAATTAGATTAAATATGTGACAGGGAAGCAGGTAAGGGTCTGACAAATGAAAGAGACAGAAAAGCCAGAAAGAGAGAAAAAAAGCTCTGATGCCAACACATCGTCTGGGGGGGGTGGGAAATGAAAACAAAACCAAAACAAATCAAAACAAACCAAATCTGAAAAAGCAAACCAAATCATTAGATAATTATCTGAAATGACTAAGGATTTTGAGCAGATAGATATGCACCCTTCAAAGAGTTCAACCATCAAGAAAGCCYTTTCAAAAATGTCCACATCATGGGCTAGCCTGTGTCTCATTCATGCAGGGCCCACTMCCTTCCTTCATGTCCTCCTGGGGCAAAGCAGCACAGAGGGTGAGGGAAGGCTGGGGATTCATCTGCTGAAACTCTGAGGAGTGACTGTAGTGTCCAAAGGTACCACTTGGGAGGTACAACCAAGGCAGGATGCAGCCCACAGCAGAACCAAGAGCTTGCTGCTTCTTTGCAGGATGCTTTATGAATGCGCAGGCAAGGCCCTCAGTTAAGGTGCTTGAAATGTCTCTGCATATTGGACAAATACAGGATAATATTCGTGGCAAACAAAACTGTGCCACAGCAAGGAGGCAGGTGGTAAAACCAAGGCTACAAGCAGGTTGGTGAAATGTCCAGTACACTGGGTGTCTCTCCTCAGCTCTCTCCTTGCAGTATCTTAGCTCACTTGTGACTGACTCATGGCAGAGAAGTGACTTCAGACCTTTGCATTTCAGCTAGGGCTTCTCTGCAAACTGCTTTTTTTTCACTTTCTGGATTACAGTGCTGAATTTTGTCYTTGCTGTTTCAGCTCCAGTACCTCTTCTAAAGATCTGAGGAGTTTCACCATTGGCACACTTAATCACATTAGCATATGACAGTGAGCATGCTCATAATTTGTGGAAACTGATGAAGCCCTTTGGGTATTTCTTCTGCCTGGGATTTGTCCTTGAGTGTTTTTGAATCTCCTTCTGACTA
Organism: Alauda arvensis; assembly: GCA_902810485.1. Classification (NCBI taxonomy): domain Eukaryota; kingdom Metazoa; phylum Chordata; class Aves; order Passeriformes; family Alaudidae; genus Alauda; species Alauda arvensis. The sequence goes on from CADDXX010000212.1 coordinate 37,925, forward strand.
CTGAGGATTTTTGTATCACAGAGTCCAGGGAAGAACCAACTTTGAAATCTTCYGAGTACTTCAGTCACATTTCAGCTGTAACTAATTGCCCTCCCATCAGTACTTATGTTTGTCTGGAGTTTTAGCCACAAAGGTCATATTTTGCAGTCAGCAAGCAAACATAACTTGTCTTACATGAATTTCTTCTCTCACTGGTAGTGAGAATCCTCCACAGAGCCTCTAGCTGACAATCAGGTAGGTAACAGGGTTRAAGGAATTAAGGTATAAAAACATGTGTTGGAGAACAGGATTTTTGGTAGGAAAGCTATACATAACAAAGTGTTGTYCATATGCAGTGCTTATGTAGATCTTTTCATACATAAATTCAGGCACTGCCTGTGTGCCATCCCCATCAGAATTCCCCATCAGAATATGCAGAACCACCTCATTTTTTTCTGAAGACTTCTTCAGTTCATTTATCAGAACCTTGACAATGGTGAACTTGTGAAAAAGCAGAAAATACTGCTGACCATTTCAGCAAATGTTCTCAAATTTTTTTTCTTTTTTTGTATTCTTGTGTGCAGATTTTTTTGCAAGCTATCATCCATTGTCTTATACTGGGCTTAAAAATTGGGGGGTTCAGGGACTAGTAAAGCTTTTTCAAATCCTGGATTCCTCAAGTAGGCAGTAAATCACAAATAAACAACATTAATGAAGGATGTGCATGAGGCAATGACATGCCCTCTCTGAATAAACTCTCTAGACTGACAAAATAATCAATCTGTACTCAATGTAATTATTGTCATTCTTTATAAAACCTTTGCAGTGCATTACAAATCCAAACTTACAGTGAATGCTAAGACATCTAATRCTCAATTAGATGTCTTAAATCTAGAGATCTAGATTTTCAGTGTGATTTCAATTTTAATCTGTTTTCGTGCCACTTTCTAAGTCAAAATCTGATCCACAGCAYGCTTTTATTTCAGTAAAGTTCATTTATTTTGACAGCTAGAGAATGCAATTTATTTTTAAAATGGTAGAGGGTCATGATTTGGCCCCTATTCCCCTCTATTCCCATCTCTTGCCCATTCACAATTCCCTCCATAAGAATGTTACATTACATTATTGTGCTCTTTACCAGTGGTGTAGTGAAAATATGCATTTAAGTAGAGATAGTAAAGAAAAGAACACAGGAAGTTGGAGTTATTGATTTTTTTTCTCTGTCTTTAGGTGAGCAATTTTTTGACTTGAAGGACTTTATTGAAAGTATACATTAGCTAGTYAAAGTAACAGTGGAATTCTTGTGGGGACCAAAACACAGTACTAAATTAATCTTTTGTTTTTCTGTTTTCCTTCCAAACAGCAAATGTTGTTTTGTATTTGTCATCAAGGTGACACTCTTTTCCTCTGTAGCTACCCTTCACTTTTTAATCCTAGAATCTTAAGGATTTTCACTTCTGGCTGATATTAATACTGTCTGTATTTCAGAACCAGATGGGATCTCTCCAGAGGCCTTTTAAGTCCAAATTTAGTGGATATTACAGGAGCTGGCAACCCCAGGACCTGTGTGTCTGTGTGTTTGTCGACAATTTGCATGGAACTTTTTTTCCACTTTCACCACATTTTGCTCCTTAGACAAATAACAATTGAACAGCTGCTCTCAGAGAGCTTACAGCTCTATATAAACAACTAATAAAGGCAGACACTATGAAAAGAAAAGCATTGAGTTGATTCAGCTCTCTTATATTTTTACCAATATTTCATCATTTGTTAAAGTCCTGAAAAAATGAATGTGCATTTCAAACTCTTTTAAGGAAACATGCAAGTAAAAAGACTACAAAAAAGGGCAGAACACTTTGATTTTTAAATTGATACTAAATCTTTTGTGTCAGGTCAGCTCAATACCAAGATCCCTATGGCTATTGTGTCACAGTGTCTGATGAGACCTGCATTTTTGTTTGATTATGTTAATCACTGTGAGCCACAATCTTCTGCTTCCCATTATGCATTCTGTGGCTTATCCAGAAGAGAAGTTACAGACCCCAGAGGAGGCACAATTCATACAGGAAATTTGGGACCTGCAAAATATCAGCACATCAGACTGACTACCTGACCACAGCTTTCAGGGGGACAGTGCAGCACTGCAGTAAAACACAGCTTAGTGCTGAACTGCTTCAGGGTAGAATGTCTTGGGYAAGGAAAATTTGCTGCCTTTTTCAAGCACCTCTCAATTAAGTAGTTAAATAGTTCCATCAGTGTTTTCCTGTTGCACAAATAATTTCTTCCYGATAAAATATCTTTTTTTAAATAACGCAATATATATATAAATAACTGTTATGAGGTAAAGATATTAAATGCTAGGACAGAAAAATAAGCAAAACATCATGTTTGTGGTGAGAGAAGATATGCTTTTCAGTAAATGTGACAGGCTCCAACTTTCAAGTGAGGAAAGCACCAAGTTTACAAAATCTTCTGGGATGCTGCCACAGCTCAAACCTGCTGGCAGTTCAGTTGGATGGAGGTGTCATGAAAGCTCATACTTCAAATCCTCCAGCAGTTTCCTGGACACCCTCTGAACTGGGAACAGAGAAGGAGAACTGCGAACACAGAAGGTAAACTTCCCCCATTTTCTTTTGGACAATAGGCACAGTCAGATATATCTAGTCCAAGCAATATCTACTTCCCATAATGACTAACTGATGGTAATAAAAAAGATGTGGAATTTTACTTCTGGAGAGGGTATTTCCCTTGTAAACAGCTCGGCAGAGCACAGTTTTGCTTTCTTCTTATGTATTTATTCTTACCTAGTTTGTGCTTCGCTCCTCCTTTTGCATCATGGCTCAATCTGCCTGCATTTGGCAGAAGGGGTCAGACTGAAGAGGCAGTAATCCACACAGCTGTCTGTACAGGTAGAGGTGGCAGGAGGAACACATAGCAGGAAGGTTCAGTAAACCCATGGTTTTCTCCARTTATTCTGCCATGCTGCTCTGGGTAGTAAACTTAGAACCAGCAAACGAGTGTCAAACCTAGAGGAAACAAATTGCCACTGGCTGAATTCCCAGGGTGGCCTGAAGAAAAAGATGAAAAATAAAACCATTCAACATAAGGAAGATCATAATGCTTCCTATAGTATTAGACAATGAAGTTTTACACACCCTGTGAGCTCTTCATCTAGTGTASATCAGTAACTACACAGACTTTAGCAGAAATGCAATGTTTTGTAGGTGTAGTTTATTGTGATGTACAACCTTCTAAATCAGATATTTGTGGTAGATGAACTTTATGACAGTTTTTACTTTATTTCTTTATCATGAAATGTTCATTTCTTTTTGTACAGTGCTTTAAACAACCTTTTTTACATTTAAAATTTARATCTAGACAGTAAAATAATATCATCAAGCAGAATACAGAGTACTCCCACCACTCAGTTCCTTGCTCTCYGAAACAGCACAAACAATTCTGGAAGACATTCCCAGTGTCATTGCATCTTTTTCATATGCCCGACATTCAAACAACAACAAACATAAATTGCCCCACACATCCAAAATTGTGTTGGAGTAGAAAAGGACCAGGAGGAGACATGGAAAAGTCAAGTGGTTAGAAAAAGCAATGAAAATGCAATCAGGCAGTCTTGAGTTTCAAAACAAAATAAGGTTCATAGCTATTCCTCTTCCTGGGAATCCTGGATATTGAAAATCTAATTATCTTAAAATGTACATATGGCYGTGTGGTATGCAATGTTCAATTTTCTGATTATCCCAAAATGGTTTTRTAAATTAAAAAAAATTAAACTGATTGTTTTGCTTAATAGCAAGACTGGTACACAGATGAGTTCTTTAATGAACTATATTATTTCTTTGTTCAAGTTCAATTTCACAAAGTGCTTTTTAAAATAAGTCTCACAGTGAGAGTGATTTGGATTGTGTACACATGTGTCCAGTGATTAAAAGGGATCCAAAAATGTGTGAACTAAAAATGGCAGAATAGGCTTTGTATGATTATTATCTTTARTAATTTTGCTGTTCATCAAGGTCTCCCATAATTTTCAAAATCTGACCATAAGCATAAAACCTGGAAATATTCTGACATTTCTTTCTGTTTAAAAAAAATACAGCTGATTTTTTCAGGTTTTGTGAAGTTTTCACCATTACTGTGCTGCAGTAGTAGCAGCCAGTTAAATCTGAATTTTAGGATTTGCTAAAACATGTCCTGTGTGTTCAAACYTTTCAGACATAACTGCAGTTCTTTGCAAGTATATTTTCTTTCTTGCTTCATCTCGTTTTTGTTTATTATAGCCTAGAAATCAGTTGTCCATGATGGGGAAGTAACTCCCAATATGATCTCCAACTTTGACTAGGTACAAGAAAATAAGTAATTTTTATTTTTAACCCAGGGGGAAAATTGCTAAAATTGACTTTGCATCAAGCTAATAAGGAATGTTCACCTCCATTGTTAATACAAAAACTTTGATCTAACAGTATTCAGACAGCTGAATTCATAATAAGATCACAAACTGAGAAATTTGAAATAAGGAAATAGAYATTATGCTCTTAAAATAAGGAGAGCTATTGTAAAGGGAAAGCAAAGGAGAGGGGGAGAAAGGGCAGCTCATTGATTTCCGGGGTTTTAAGATATTACTTTCATTTTCCTGTCTTGTTAAAAAGGATTCAGCAAATACTGTACAGATTTGGCAGTCCTCAAATTAGATTTTTTCTAATTAAAGAGATCGTTCAAGAAAAGAAAATGTTTACTCCTCTGCTAGTGAGGCAGTCCTACTTCCTTTTGAGAACTGTGAGTTTTGCTTTGGGTTTTAATGAGCTTTGGGTCAGTGACTCACATTACAAATTACAGCAAGGAATAATCTATGCCTTCTCCTTTCACCTATAAGGACTCATGATACCAATTTCATTATAAAATAGTTGTCTTACTGGAAAAAGTASCACCATAATTCACTGTTTGAACAAAAAAGGCTTCACTGAAAATCATTAAATTTAAGATATTTCCCTCAGCATCATTGCTGGGTTAGGTCTGACAAGTGCAGGATCAGCARTAATGCAGATACAGCTCTCAGGTGGTGATGACTTTCTTTATGTAAAACTGTTTAGGAGGAGAAAATATAAAGAAGGCTTCTGCTGTCTAGTGAGATGATATCTGGAGTGAAAAAAAAAAAATCGGAAGAGCACACGTCTGAACTCCAGTCACTTTCACATCTCGTATGCCGTCTTCTGCGAAAAAAAAAAAAAAACATTAAAATAAAGCTGCTCTGAATAAATTGGACCACTTGACCTATGCCATGAAAAAATGAGCTCACTTGTGAAGTTTAGATGCCCCCACACCATGTCCCCAGTAGCAATTTCCAAAAATTAGTCCAGCCTCTAACAGAACAAATGGAGCAGCCCAGAGCTATATGACTTTTGCTGCATCTTCCCAAAAACTAAMATGCAAAAAAATTGTTTGTTTAGTAATATTTTGCTCTGCTTTCTGCTGTTTCAAGCTGCCATTAGTACCYGATAGTCATTTTTCCAAGCTATGTTGATTAAAGGAGTAACATGGCAATGGATTGTAAAGCCTCTTGGGCACAGGTAGGCTATTCAAGGCCTGGTGGAGAAAGCTGATCTCACTTATGTCCCTATTTGAGAGCTCAGCAGTATGCTTAGAATTTGGGAGGAATGAATAAACCCAGCGAACTTGTGAAGAGGTGCTTTTTTCCTACCTTTCTGTGCTAACAGGGAAATAAAAAAAAAAAGGTAAGATATTTCAGATAGGAACCATAGACATAAATTCTAAGATTGATTTCATTGAATGTCCACTGAGAGTTCTGCTGAACAAGAGGCTCACAGATGAAGAGGGCAGGAATCTTTATAATACAGCCTCAGAGCTCATGCTGCTAGCAGCTCACTGGCTCCAAGGAGTAAGGGAGCGCATGTAATGAATACAGACTGACCTTCTGAAGCAGGATCCTGCACAATTTTATTGCTAACATTTCTGTATAAGGGAAAAAGTCACTTAGTGTGACTGCTTATTGCTTAAGTCTGTTCATAAAACAAAACTTTTTCTCCATGGAATGTAGTCAACAGTGGAATAAATGACCTCATATTAAGAGGAGCTCAAACAGCTTCAGTTTCTGAGGCCTGAACAAAATTTTCGAGATCAGAAATCCTTTGCAATTTTCCCTCATTTCTTTATGCTGCAAGCACAGATGCCAGGTATGGACAYGTTGAGAAGTTTTTTTATCCACACAATTCTCAGAATGTTGTAATTCACAATCTGCACAGCCTGAGAAATAGGCTCTGAAAAGAAGGAGTGTCATGAAGAGATGATGAAATAAGCAGGCTAGTGTAATTTCTCATCTGGATAGATAAATAAGTTTCAGAGCAAATAATAGACAAAGCTCCAGCTTCAATGATTTTCCTCATAACCCCTCAGAGAGTCATAGAAATGAAAGGAGAGCTGTCAGTCCCTGAAATTTAGATAGGTGGGCTAAAGCACAAAAAGCAAGATAAGTGACATTATATGCAGTACTAGAATAGTTTTCAGCAGTGCCCTGAGACACTATAGAGCAGCATATGTGCAGCCATGTTCAAGCATCTTGCTCCCAATTATTATCACAACTAAGAAAATCATCATAAAACCTAATTTTCAAGGTAAAAGACTTATCTGATTGAGTAGCTCATTCCAGTTTCATCCTTTCTCTCACCTTCCTCTGAAAGTTTCAAAATCACTGGTGAATTGCAATTACATTTGCTAGAGAGGGGTAGACCTCCAAAGAAATTGCAAGTTTCTGACAAATAAAGGAAAATATTCATYTGAGTATTTTTAACAGAAGTTTGACATTGGTATCATGTGTTCACATATATTACCTAGCTGGAACCTATTAGAGATGGGAAATGATACTCTGTAAAATCTCTGCTTACTGTAGAAAAAGGATTTTTTTTTTTGTTTTGAGTTGTGCTGGGTTGTGGGTTTTCTCCCTCTAATGAAGAGGTATCTTACTGGTAAAACYGATAGAATAATTTTTACAATAGTTTTGTGTTTCTGGATTAATCTTGAACTAGATTATAATAATTACTATTACTGATTCTTGTTGTTGCTTGCTGAAGATTGTCTCCCAAATTCACTCTTGTCCSTTCAAAAGCTGTCATACACAGTTATTCTTTTTTTGGGCCTCTCACTGTATGCAATTAACTATCACTTAGGTTCTTATGAGAAGACAGATGGAAATGTAAACACAATACTCCAATTAACAGAAGGGAGGTCTTTCAAAGAGAGTGCCAGGAAAATTCACTCCATCCATTTGGCTGCATTCAGAGTACAATTCAGTATGCGATTTCCAGTTCAAAGAGCCTTTTTTTATCAGTTAGACTAATCTATTGTGTTCTCATGCTATAAAGCCACACAAGCAGCTGTGGTCATATTGCTGATATCTTACAAAATAGGAGAGAAAAATAATTAGACTGTATAGGAGCATTCCAGTTATGAATATCTAAATGAAAGTAAGTAAAGTAAAAGGTTTAATCAGTAGTTAAGTATATCTAACAGAAAAGTAAGCAGAAACAACAAGGAAGCATAAGTAAATACTTTGTTCACAAAAAAAAAGAAGTTTTCTCTTGACATACTGTCATACTTTACTTAATTTAAAAAATAAAGTATGAAAATATCAATATTTGCAATCATATGTTTATATATATGTGATATATGTCTGACAGAAGCAAAGGTCAGCAAACTCTAAAACCTTCTGTAAGACAGTAGACTGTTTATGACTCTCCAGTTAATTCATCYATCATGCTTTATTTATGCCTGTAACAGTTAATAACAGCTATGATTGCTAAGCAGCAATCAGTACTAAAAGCAAGCTGCTAGGAGACAACATCAGCAAGGGAATCAAATCAAGCAACCACTGAAAGAACGACACTTCAAGAGATGCAACTTCCAGAAGGTAAGACAAATCATTCTCCCTTGCCTGAAATTTGGTCAGTGGCCAAATGAGTTTTAAACTGTGTACCTATATGTTTATGCAGAATCACTGTAATTTCTTTAATTTCACATATTTTTTTTAAATTTTAATCCCCTTCAATATTCTCACTTATTTCTTTTCACTCATTAACCTCTCTTCCCCACTGTCCCCTTCAAAATCCTTCTTTTTCTTGGTTGTGTCATTATTCCCTCACTTAAAAAGGATGCTGTAGTGCCCTACACCGGGATGCTTGGTCCCTCCAGTAGTTCTCCAGGGAGGCAGCCAGCCTTGTCCTCATTTCTGCAGCCAGTGAGGTGGGACCCCTGTGCTGGATTCAGGGGTTTGCTGCTCCTATTTATTCTGCTGTGACAAAGCAGAGGACAACTTGAGAGGAATACTGAGACAGCACCAACTGTCATTCCCATATGCTGTTATTTCTTTCCCTGTTTCTTGATCTTCTTTTTCCCCTTGTTATCCCTCTCTTTCATCTCCCAGATCCCTTCCAAATAAACAGCCTGACCTTTTGGTCACAATTCTGCCATCTCCATGCCTGAATTTGGCACTTCTTATACCATTACCTAGTTCAACTTTATATGATTTGGCACTGCTACCCCGTWAACTTTCACTCCCTGGAAGGTTCCCTCAGTTACCTCTCTGAAATTTAGCAATCAGTCACACAATTTCCATCTGCAAAAKCTAGCCATCTCACATTACTCTGGGTAACTTCTGTCAGCTTCTGACTTTATCATCACAGCCAGCAATTTTTCATCTCGTGTCCTGTGGCATCTCATGCTCTATTCAGTCATGTAGACCTCAGGTCAGCACCTATTCATTTTCTTGCAACACTAACAGCATACATAACACTAAAGACAGATGTCTACCAATGCCTCTCAGTACAGATACAAATCTATCATCACATCAAGGAAGAGAAACTGAAAGCATCCATCACTGAAGCCTGCACTKTGATGATCTGTTCATCTGACAGCTCTGTGAACCGGCATGGTGTGCAGCAGAATCTAATCGGCATCTAAGTACTGGCCTTTTATTGCTCAACAAGATGCAGAATCAAAAAGATCCCCCAAGGTTTTTCAGAGCCTTTATACTTCCACAGCCATTTTTTTTTACCTTGAAGAAGAGTTGACATTCCTAGCTCCTTCTGTCAAAGAACATTTGTACGAATGTTCTCCCAGGTTACAGCACAGGGTTCACAAGTTTCTGTTTCATACAAGATCTGTGCTGGACTAATGYATAGGCCTGTGTGTGGGGCATAACATCCAGGAAGCCTGAATAACTTCTTAGTGATTGATTACAAGCAGCATTAGGTTGGTCAAAGGTCTAACACAAGGTATATATACATATACCATACTTATATCAACTCAAATTATTTTATACTCCAACACACTTCTTTACTCTTTAATCCTTCATCTTGTCCTAATTCAGTGCTAATACCACTAAAAAACAATTTAACATTGTTGAACAGGCACTCAAAATAGTTAGGAAGGGGAAGATCCCTTCTCATATAGTCAAGAGTTAAACGTTTGCATRAAAGCTGAGACTTGCTGTCTCTAGTTGGTGCCACTGGGCATCCTGCCAGTTCCCTCACTGTAGGCTATGCTACATATTCTATATACAGCAAGAAGGAGGAGGAATGGGAAAAACTTTATCTCACCCTGTGTTAGTTCCTTAGCTGRTATGAATCAACCTAAAGCCACTGACACATAATGATCAAGCTTTCAGACATTCTGAACTTCAAAATAGATTGTTTTTCATAATTTTCAAGTGCTCCCAAGCAGGATGGCTCATGGGGAAAAGCTTATCTGATTTGCATTAAGAAAATTATTGAGGAGAATATTTAACACCTGTTTTGAGAGGATGCAATACTGTGATGAGACTTGGGTTCTTCTCAGGAGTTCATTGGGGTTTTTTTGGTGAGCGCAAGGATAATAATTTTTGGGAGTGTTTGATCAAAGGATCAAAGTTTTTGCCTTGTCATGGTTCCAGCACAAGGACCTGGGACCTGAGTAGGCTGCAGAAGAAACTAAGATGCAGTTAACACCAACCCTTTGACACCTATTATCTCCCCAGATGGTAAGCCACTGCACACACATCATAAAATGTACTGAGCTATCTGAGATAAAAGAATTGAAKAACTACCTTAACTAAACCTGGAATTTATATTCTTAACTRGAATAATATAATTTGTGCCTTCCTAAAGRCAAAGACTGCTTCAGTAAAGTTGTTACCTGCTCTTCAAGGGGAGCGAAGAACACTTAGGATATCTCTAGTGATTTATTTTGTCTCTCARACTCTCACATCTCCATTAAAACAAGGATCTGCTGGTTTGTTTTCCTCTCAATATGCCAAAGAAAGTGAATTTGTAGTGTAAGTGATCTTACAAGTTTTAAATTATCCGACTTCTTTTTCTACTCTGACTAATCAAAGTGACCTCTTGTAGTCCAGCTCACAGCCACTAATTCTACTCCCTTCTATTTGCCTAATTCACTAGTATCCATCTTCAAACTAGAACAAAAACTATATTACTACTGCAGAAAAATCAACAAATAAATTTAAAAGYGTTCCAGATTTTAGACCAGTCTGAAGTGGGAATATGCCAGCCAGAATAAAGAGTTTGAAACAGATTGGCTGTGTTGGGCTAAAAATTAATAATTTTAGAAACTGTGTCATAAACTATTATTATTTTGAAAGAACATGACACATACAGAGTTATAAGGAGGGCATGTGTAAAATTTGTTTCCAGTTCAGATGACGTGTTTCACTGAGATTCCCCCTCCCTTCTGTTTGAGAGGCAATSTTGTCAGGACTGTGTCTCTGGGATRTGTGCCATGTGGCAAAGGAGAGCACACCCATTTTTTACACTGACAGTTTCTCACCTTCTACAARCAGCAAATTAATCATGAGGATTTAATTGGATTTGGCCATATGACTATGKGGATAGTTCTGGCCCCAGCAATAAAGAAATGGCAGACCAATTCATTAGATACACTGTTGGTATTTCAGTCACAATTGAAGTCAGTGTTGAGCTCCATATCTTCCTTTCCTTATTATCCCAACAGCCATTTGTGTCAGCAGTATCCAAGGATACCTATATTTGCATGGAATTATGAGCTTCATTACTTTCCTTCATTCACCATCACACAGTGGGAAACTTATATTTAGCATAATCTACACTAAATTCTGCCACTCAGAAGCAGAACAGTTGTATGCACATTAATAATGTGATTATGTATCTGTATGTGAATATAACCAGCCCCAATACTCCAGTGCAGTCTCCAAGAGTGTTGTATGAAGGGCAGGCATTGGCATAGTTAGTGCTTATGGGGCTTACAGGGGTTTTTGTGAATTTAGAAAACATTTTTTGAGCAGGGAGGCAAAGAGAAAGTGAAGCAGGTGAGTACCAGTGAGGTGTCAGCAGAGCACATCACCAGTTTACATCAAGCAATTACTGCTAATTGTATGCACCTGTAATGCTAAATGTATGCACCTGAGACTCAGGTGTCATTTAAGCCTGAGGAAGGAGCAGCATAGTTCATTGCTTAAGAGCAGAGGACAGCAATCTGATACATTGACTAGCATCAAATTATTTYCCCCTGCTACTGTCTCATTTCTCATGGTTGGGACTGAGACCTGTGCTATAAAGTGAGATCACAGCTATTTGTTGCTTCCTTGAACTGGAGGGGGCAGAATGTCTGCCTTGATTTGTACCACAAATTTAAAAAAGCAAGTGAATTGAGGAATAAATTTACAGTAGGTTGAGAAGAGCAAAAATTACTGACACAAACTTTTTTTAGTTCATGGCACATCTTCTCCCTACATGTTTCACTACATACTAGAACTGATTCTAGGCTCACTGCATTTCTGCCTTTCAGAATCCCAGTGCATCCAGGGATTCTCCTTTTTATACCCCTGTGTGTTAGCTCTTTATGTCACATGGAATTCAAGCACCTGTCTCTGTCTGGTCTCCCAGAGGTGGTACCAGCTGCCTAAGRTCTCCACATGGAGCTGTTCCCAAATCCAAATCTCCTGATCTTTCTYCCTTTCTCTTTTCCTCTCTGTCCCTTGGCAACTCTTTGTTACTGACCTTCTGGAAAATATTCCCTGCTGTCTCAGTCCCGTTTCACAAGCTGTTCAGTGCAACCTGTGCTGTGCTTAGTGAACACCCCAATCAGGCAAGAGTCAAGGCATTGAGAGTCCCCAAGGTCTACTGCCTTATCTAGCCCTTGAGTAATTTCTTTGTCTTCACTGCCTGACCTCTGAAGGATGCTCTTCTGTGAGTTCTGTGAAGTGAAGCAGAGTGCTAGCACCTGGGCTTTCTTTGACCCTCCTGCACTGTTAGGCATCAGGYGGTGCACACCACTGTTGTCATCTTCTCAGTAGCCTTCTTTCAGCACCCACCAAACATGCAACAAGTGCTTCCCTACCTTCCTGAGCTTCCTATCCCCCCAGGGAAGTTGCACAAGGCCAGCAGCTGCTGCCACAGTTTCRTTGTTCAGGAAAGCAAGTCCACAAGGGCTTTCAAACACACAAAAACAAGTCTCTAGAAAGACAAGGAGTAAGAATCACAAACACATCTGTTCCACTAAAGTTTTTAGTTTCTTARGAATATCCTAACTTTATTGTTTTTCTTAATCTGCTATGTGATTCACTTTTCTTTATCCAGGCTTGGTCCCCAAGAGTACTTCAGAGTCAAACAGATGTCTTCTGGGTTTTCTGTATGCAACAGCTTCATTATAAAAACAGCAGAGAGAYACTGAGGCTAGTTATTAAGGAAGAAGCAACTCTGTGTGATATGCACTAGAGCATTGGATTCAGATGCAGAAATTCTGAGGACTTTCAGAGTAACTTAGACTTTAGCAAGTTCTTTCATGCACATTTTTATCATGAGGGTGCTGATGTTAGCTGGATTTACTTATTTTGTAGCAGATAATTCTGTACAAATATTTTACTTGAAGCATCTGTATCTAATTTGATAGGAAAGAAGAAAAAAAGGAAGAAAGAAATAAGAAAGTTTTACTGCTTTAACTGCATGCTATTAAACTGTGGTGAGCCAGAGAACARGTATTAGACAATTGGACTACACAATTACTTAATAGAAGAGAGGCCTGATTTTTCCAGACTTGCCAAACTAGGAAACTCAGATATTGWGGGATCACCAAAGTACATTAAATGTTTAAGTTAGAACTATATTTTAAATATCYTTAAACTCCCACTATTTATTTAAATATAAAACTCAGCTAAGAAAGTAACTAGGCAACAGTGAGGAACTGCAATGCTGATATTCTCTTTATCTTTTACTTCAGCTACAGAGCAACCTAACCTAACCTCCCTTTTATATATCACTTKCAGTTACATTTTTTTTCCTGGACTGAAAATGTCGTAGGAATATTWCCCAACAGTCCTTCAATCCCACTTAGTGTTGGAACATTTATGTTGAATTCTCTTGTTTATGTTTTTATATACACTACATATCAATATCAGAAAAATAAAGTTAGCCACAAGGGATCTAAGAAGCAACAAACTGCTGAAATTTCAATATCTGCTTTTAATAGCACATATGGTTTTTGATAATGATTCTTTTTTTGTTCCTGGTTGAAAGAAGTAGGATGAAAAAGTATTTTTTGGCCAAAAACAAGGCTAAAAATTAGGACAGAAAGTAAAACCCATGCAGATGTAGACCACCAAAAAAAAAAAAGTTAAATTCCATAGATAGCTGCTTGTTTAAACCTGACTTAATAATAATCAGAAAGTAATTTCAAGCAGTGAAATATCTATTAGTTCTTTAAAATTTTTTATAGATATAGTGGTATTTATTTCATTTGAATAATTTTAGAAAAATGCTTRTATTATTTTTAAACAATTTCTAAGGGCCTCATTTTTGATCCTAAGTAAGTGTTTATTTTTTCCCTTCTTTCACTGTTCCTATGAGTCTAAAAGCTTCTTTTCTTYCAATTTTCTTCTTTTCTTCCAATTACAATAGAAATGTGAAACATCATTGGAAGAGTTCAGTTAATAATACTTGAAAAAAATGCATTTTTGAAAATCTGGACAAATAAAATTACACCCTGYACATATCATTTTTACCTGCATATGGAGCCCAATTTTTCACTCTGCCTATTAATCCCATTTTAAAGGACTTTGGAAAAAGGACATTTTCTCGTTTTCTTGAGGAACTTACTGAGAACACACTGTATATGTATCTTTTTTTGTATATATATATCTTGTTTTAGCACTTCTGTTTCAATTACAGTGTGGTTTGTTATGATTTCGTGATTACTCATCTTGTTTTATTCATCCTTATCCTGTTACAAAAACACTACACTCCTTTTCTAAAGTACATCCTTTTAATGGGAACATTGTGAAATTAGATGTCAAGAAAACAGTGTTTACATGAACCTGAAGTGACTTAGATGCATTTGAGTTTCATAGAGCACATGAGAAGTGGTTGGGAAAGGCATACAGAACTTTCAGAATATCACAAGCCTAAAGAAGCAGGTTTTAGAAATTTTTGCAAATGCAGTTATAAGTTGGTCKTGTCAAGATCAGATACGCTGGCAGCCCTGATAATGGTGGTGTCACTGTTCTTTTTATAAGCAATAATCTGAGAAAGATCATCAAAATCCTGGTGCTGTAGAAGGCACTGGTAGCCCCACGACTGGCTTCACAGACAATCAGTATTTTGTCCAGAGATGCTGGCTGCCCATAAGACAGACAGAAATAAACTATGCTAAAATGTTACCTTTGCCTAGAAGGTATCCTATCTTTCAGAAGTCAGAAGAACAATATGGAAATTTTCAAATTTCTATGAAAATCTGATTACTTCAAAATTTTAAAGTTCTTTGATCTATAACTCTGGCCACTAGGTCTTCTTGCACAAGAATCATTCTTGTCTAATTTATGTTTTAGGAAGTTTAGAGAAAATTCTCTTGCTTTGCAGCCTGAAAAACACTGTTTAATATTAAGAATGAGTCACATTTGCTTGGATTTTCAGCACACTGTGGTCAGCAGGATGCATATGTGTTTGTGAACAGCAATATGTTTTCGGAAGCACTTGAAATTATTCTCCTCTGCTATAGATACTAATTTCATTAATTAACCAGCTTTTRTTGCCTTCAAAAAATCTATTTATAAAAAGCTGAATTGGTTATCTAAGAGGTTTGTCAATTTAGAGTGTCRTATTCTTTCTTCTATCTGAATAAAATCTCGCTTAGCTCCTGTAGSTTTACATCCAGCTAAACAGACAGTATATATGCTTACAGAAAACCAACTTACAGGCTAATATTTAGCCTTGACTTGTCGTTCATGGCTGCTTCAGGAGGAGGCTGATTAAAGACTCTGTTGGTGTGTACATCTGCCTTCAAACAAAAATGTATTGATCTTTAAATTAGCAGAGGCAGCTTCCTAAACTCTGCTTTCTGTGTTAAGCTCTAAAACATTTGATATAGGGAACATCTCGTGGTTTTAGGACATCATCCATGGAAGAATGAAAGTCTATTGAAAAGCAGCTTACTTCAAGCTCCCTACTCTGTCTGGAGCTCATGGTCTCAGTGAAATTGTAGTTTCTATGGCAAGAAATGTCTGGCAGCTGTTGGACAACAAGCAGTTATGATGATTCACCTACTCCCCTGGGTAAACTTCAGTGCTGCAGCTGTAAATATTCCTGATATTGAAATCCCCTATCACAAAAAACAGGCAGTAAATTACTACTTCTATCACTGGTGAGTACAACAATATATTTTATTGATGAGCAACATGGCAATTACAATTTTTTATGAAAGGTTAATCATGATCAGCATAAACTATTTCTTCACATTCAATTGACAGGGATGCAACTCTACGAATTTAATTTCTGAATTTTATTTAGAGAAAAAAGAAAAACTGATTTTCTAAAATTGCTCTCAGATTTTCTTTTTGTAGTAGCCAAAAAGAGTGACTTGACTTAAAAATGTAAAAGTAAGAAGTTGAAAATAGTGGTTTAATGTTTTAGTAAGAGCTGTTTCGATATCTGATGGAGTTTTGCTCTGTATCCTACACAACCTACCAGATTCCAAGCTAAGAAATACATGTATTACAGGTATCATGAAATGTATGTAACTTGACAAGAAGCAGTGAACATATAGATTTTCACCCTGATTTTAGGAAAGAAGGGGAAATTATAAGGTTGTAGAGCTCAGACTGAGACAAGAAAATACAAAGAAATTGGTCTCCAAGTAAATCTGCAGAAAGAATGAGAAGGATTGGAAATTGGAGATTAGTGAGCACAAAGGTGAGAGAGCTTTTCCAGAAATCAGACCATGTTATCAGTAACAGGAGTTGAGGAAATGAAGAGGAATAAAGTTGGCACAAAACCATGGTGTTTGTCTTTTTTACTTTGTTTCTTAAGGAAACAGCATTACACTGGCCCCTTTCTGTATTTATCGATGGCTGCTGTGGGATGTGTCTGACCAACAAAAGCTGAAAGCACAGGGCTGAAAGTTCACTTGGTTCTGGGGATGGTAACAATCACATGGGAGGCAGGTTCTCTGGCAAGAGCCAGCTCTTCCATGCAGACACATAATTATTTCTCCTGATGACCCTTATGATTACAACTCGAATAGCTGAACAGCACATTACTCCCTGACCCTGAGGCATTGCATAAGCTGTGAAGTCACATAAAAGTGAAGCACCACAAAAACTAATGGGGAAACTGGACTTTCTGTGTAAAGAGGTATCTTGAGACAAGTCCTCTGTGCCCTGTCTCAGCTACCATGGAAGAAGGCTCCAGAGGAAATGGGCAAAGCTGAGGTCCTCAAAAGATTTTGAGAAGTCTACAGAGAGTGAATAACCACGATGTTACAAAGAATCAAAGGGGA
>CADDXX010000212.1:54905-73725 GCA_902810485.1 Alauda arvensis
TAGAATAGAATAGAATAGAATAGAATAGAATAGAATAGAATAGAATAGAATAGAATAGAATAGAATAGAATAGAATAGAATAGAATAGAATAGAACCCCTTCAGCTGAGAGAGACCTACAACAATCCATTTRCCTGACCAATTCAGGACTGACCAGGTTAAAGCCTGTTATTAAAGGCATTGTCCAAGTGTTATAAATTCTGAAAGGACTGAAGTGTTGACCATCTCTCTAGGAACTCTCTTCCAGTGTTTAWCCACCCCCTCTGTAAAGAAATGGTTCCTAATGTCCAGTTTTAAMCACCCCAGTACAGTTTTGAACCATTCCCACACGTCATCACTGAATCACAGAGAGAAGATCTCAGCATCTCYCTCTCCACATCTTCTTCCAGCCCTTTCACCACCCACTCCTCTGAAGACATTCAGGGCCCTTCACATTCTTGGTTTGTGGGGCCAGCACTGCACACAGCTCACAAGGTGAGRTGGCACCAATGCCATATACAGCAGGATCACCACCTCTTTAGACTGTCTGGCTGTGCTGTGTTTGATGTCCCCAGGATGCAGTTTGCCTTCTTGGCTGCCTGGGCACACAGCCTGATGCCAAGCTGCACCCCCAGATCCTATTCTGCAGGGCTGATCTCCAGCCACTCCTCTCCCAGTTTGTGCCTGTGTCCTTTGTCACTCTGTCACAGGTACAGAATAAGGCACTTGGCTTGTTAAATTTCACACTRTTAATTGCTGTTCAATGCTTCAAACTATCTACATCTCTGTGCAAAGCTTCTCAATCTCYAAGAAAGTCAAGAGCATCTCCCAGCTTGCTGTTAACAGCAACCTTGTTAATGGGACATTTACCTACATTGTTGATGTGGTCATAGAATCAAGTTATGAGGATCACTGCTGGTCTCCAGCCAAGTGTAGTCCCATTCACTACAATCCATTGAGCACTGCCCTTCAGGCAGGTCTTCACCCAGTATCATGAATCTGCTCATTCCACAAGTGAACAACTTGTTCAGAAGGACATTTTGCATCAAAATCTTTGCTTAAAATAAAAAGAAACTACATCCACCACTTTCCCTTCATCCACAAGGTGGGTGACCTTAYCACAAAATATCAGATTTTAGTTAAATAAGACTTTACCTTTCTGAACGTGAGTTGACTGTCTGATAATTGCATTGTTCTTTAATACCTTTCAATACTCTCCAGTATAACTTCTCCATAGTTTTTCAAGAACTGAGGTTAGACTCACAAGTCTGTAGTTCTTTGAGTCTTCCTTCATGATCATTTTGTGGATTGCAATAAATTTGGGAGATCACAGTCAGCAGGGACCTCCTCAGACRCCCAAGAATTTTGGCAGATGATCAAGAGATGTGATAAAATCCTACAAATATTAAGGCTGGAAAAGAGCACAAAGATAATGAAGTCCAGCTCTSACCAATCACTAGCACATCAACTAAACCAYAGCATTAAGTGCCACATCCAGTCATCTTTCGAACACTTCCAGGGATGGTGATTCTACTACATCCACAGGCATCCTGTTCTACTGCCTGACATCCCTTTCAGTGAAAATATCCTTCCTGCTCTCCAGGCTGAACTTCTTTTGGTACAGCTTCAGGCCACRTACTCTCCCCCTGTCACCGGTTCCCTGGGAGAAGACACTGACCCCACCTGGCTACAGCCTCCCTACAGGGAACYGTAGAGAATGTCTAMGTYTCTMTTTTCYCCAGGCTAAACAACYTCAGATCCCTCAGCTGCTCSTCAGGAATTATTCCCTGGACCCTTCATCATCTCCATCACCCTTCTCTGGACTTGCTCCATCACCTCAATGTCTTCTTTGTKGTGAAGGGCCCAGAACAGGACATACAACTCAAGGTGTGACTTTATCAGTGCTGATTACAGTGTCCCATTATAACATCCACTCGTTCCTTTGGTACTTTGGAATTAAAGTATTAGTTGGTTTTGGTTTTTTTTTTGATGAAACTTTGTTGGCTGAGCATATTAGCCATTTGTATCTGCTGAAAGAATCAGCTGGTTATTCTCAGCCGAAGGTACCAGCCATGCACTAGGCTGTTTGTCTCTGGGTTCRCCAAAAGAGAGTGAATGTCTTCCTGTGAGCATATTACACAGACCAGTAATGGAAATCATGCTTCATGTGAGTCGACTGCATATCACAACTCCTACTCAATCCTTTGTGTACTTTGTACTTGTACCCTGATCTAAATCCTTTGCTGTATCACCCTGTAGTATTAATACGCCACTGTATGTTTAAGAGCCAGTCTTATATATGTCCCATTTAACTGAATCATTTTCTATTCATCCCCTGGACATGTTGCAATACCAATGGCCACCCTCATAGAACGTACTAAATATGTACTTAGGAGACTGGAATTTCATTAGTAGTATAGAAATTCTGAATGTATTCATACGTGACCTTTGTAAGTTCTCAGTAGAGTCCAATGCACTTTAAAGCAAATATTTGTTCCTATTCTAGTTWCTCACAGAGTACAAATAATGCATTCTTTTATTTTAGAGGGGAACTCCTTCCCTCCAGCCATTTCTCATTGTTATCTCTAATTGATGCCAAAAAGGTTCAGATTTTCTAGAGGTATTAAAATATGTTTTAATATCAGGCTAAAAAAAATGCCTTTTATGATTTTGTTCTGGCATTCAAAGAACATCACAACAATTAACATTTTTATATCTGTTAATTATAATGGTTTAATAGGAATGCTACAATTTCTAAGTCCTATTGAAAAAAATTTAAAAGTAATCTAATGAGTAGAAATTCACAGTAATGCTTAATTTTTAATTTACTGCAATCTTGGGCAAGGAAAGTCACTATAAAAATATTTAAGTGCTGTTTAAYTCAATGGGTGTACCTCCACAAGAATATCAAAATACATTAAATTGAATGAACGGTTACTTCTACTGAAGAATGGAAAAACCAAACAGACATTTCTAGTCACAGAAGACATCCTGTTCACCCATCTTCTCTGGGCTTTTTCCCATTTTCTCTTTCTTCACATTCCCCCATGGAGATCCCTTGCTTCTCTGCCTACTGATGGAGGTGGCATAATTCCCTCCCCTTTACAGATGAAGGACTGGAGCCTATACAGGCCATCTGCACAAAGAGAAAGGTTGTTCATGGTAAACATATGTATCTAACATGTGTCACTACTGTACTGCCTAAACAATTGGCAGGACCAAGGTAACTGAGTGACTTCTGCTAAAGGAAAAAAACAATTGCATGAAATATAACAAGATTAAACACCTAGGAAGAATAATTTACCTCAGGAAAAACAAATTTAGTACTGTGGGATTTCTATTTTTAAGTGGAATGTTGACTTAGTAGTTTAGAACACAAAATTAGGTGTTTTGCTTATAAACAGATGTGCAGAGGGATGATAAGAGTTTAAATGAACCATGGTTTGTACGTTGTACAGATTATATGGTGTGTGGAAGATGCTGGGATTAAGGGCCTTAAACTAATGTTGTAGTTCTCACTKGGAAATAAAGAAATATACCTCTATCTGAATCAATTGCAAATCTCCATTTTCAAGGAATAAATTATTGCCATCTCTCTAAATTTAATGCTTGATAAATTAAGTGAGGAATAATCTGAGAACAGTTTACATCAGGTGGGCTTGAAAGCCATTTTCTTACTGTTGRTTGTTTGTTTATGTAAATGTTGTTTCTTCTGTCTGCCTCTTCTAACATCTTCTTCCCACTTTCCTTTCTCATGTCAGTTCCAGTGGCCACTGACCTAGCCTGAACAGGATCACATGCCAAATCACTTATTGTTTCAAAACCCCAGTACTTGATTCCCAAGATGTCCTCCTGTTCTGATGCCTGACCATACTTTCAGTGAAGAAATTTTTTTTTAATATCAGAACTAAAACTCCCCTAGTGCAGCTTGAGTCTATGTCCTCTYCTCCTGTCACTGGTTCTCTGGGAGAAGACACCAACCTGATTACAGCCTCTTTTCAGGCACTTGTGGAGTGATAAGGTAACCCCTGAGCCTCCTTTTCTCCAGGCTAAACAGCTCCAACTGCTTCAGCTGCTCTCCATATGACTTATTTTCTAGGGCCTTCACYAGCTCCTTTGCCTTTCTCTGGACTTGCTCCAACATCTAAATGTGTTTCTTGTTGTGAGGGGTCCAGAACTGGACACAGGTTCTTTCTCAGCAGTGCTGAGTATGAGGGGAAAATCACTGCCTGGTCCTGCTGGGCACCCTGTTGTTGATACAGACCAGGATGCCATTTACTTTCTTGGCCCCCTGGGCACACACTGGCTCATGTTCAGCTGCCAATACCAGCATCCTCTGGTCCTTTTCCACAGGGAAACTTTCCAGCCACTCTGCCCCAACCTGTAGCACTGCACAGAGTTGTTATGATCCAAGTGCAGGACCAGCTCTTGGTCTTGGTGAACCTCACACCATTGCCCTTGGCCCATTGATCCARCCTATCCAGATCCCTCTGCAGAGCCTTTCTGCCCTCCAGTAGAGCAACATTCTGACCAAACTTTCTCCTCTGCAAACCAACTGAGGATGCACTCCATCCTCTCATCAAGATCATYGATAAAAACAGAACTGTCTCCAAATGGAAGGGCATCTTGGTATATCATCCTGTGTTGCTATGAGCAAAAATGCAAATTCTCTTGGTTTCAAAATTACTATTTCACAGATCAATTCTGGTCTTCTTTCTCTTTTGACCTCTGTTTTTTCCACTGTACTCAAAGCACTTCTTATTGTGGATATTGTTTTGTTTCTTTCCCTGACAGCTTCACAATCCAGGAGAAGGCATTTGAAAAAGTGGCAAACTGTGGAAATCTTTTCTACTAAAGCTGAAAGATCTTTCTACATTCCCTAAGATTAGATTGTAGCAATATTAAATACTAAATAATTCATTTTGGAGGTTACTAAAGGCAGAATAATGCAGCTTCTCAAATGTAGCACCATCAAAAGAAATTACATTCACAGAGGTCATCAGTAAGTCATTATCTCAGACTGATCACTGTATTGTTGCTATACTACTATCATAGTAAAAAGATGAAAAAAAGATCACATCCAGCAATCCCAAAAAGAAAAAGGAAAAAGTTTGGATTTCAAACCACAATTACTAAAGTTATGCATTAATTCATTGACTCTACTATAAATTGTGGCAGCTTTTTGAACTAGAAAACAATCAAAACTTTTTTTTTAGTTTAACTATTTATCTCAACATTTTATGAAAATTAAAAATATTTAATCTGCAAAAATAACTTTATTAATGATTCTTAACATTTTATGAACTTTAAAAAGTTATTTGAAAATTCTCTCTCAGAGTTATAAGAAACATATATTGTGCTGACAGTTACTACAGAAATGTTCATACAGGGTTTTTTGTGTGTTTTTCACAAAAATCCTGTCTAAACAGTGAAACAGATCCATTCCCAAAAGATATCCAAAGCCCCTCTGACCTTATTTTACGTTTCTTAAAAACTATGTTTTTCACTTCTTTAATTACAAGAATAACTCCTTTTAAAAATCAGGTCCTTAGATAATGGGGAACTGCATATGTTTAAAATATTTATTTGTTGCTAATGTAGTTCAGGAGTGGTATGTACTTGTACAGCAAAGCTGACTATGATCATATTAAATGAATATATTTTTCAGTTGATTATTCTTCTGTGTTTGTCATATAAATTGGAAAGAGGAAAATAACTTTGTCTGTTGGAGCATAAAACAAATTAGACATAATGACACATAAAAAGCAAACCATAATCACACTCTTGAAAACGAATGCATTTTACAGGATATGTAGCCATTAAGGCAGTCACAACATTTTAAACCTACTCAGTTCAACACACCTGCAATCTATTCAATTTCTGGTGGCAGCATTTTGTGAAGCTGGTACTGATAATTAAATAAATTGTAGGTGGAAATCCTAAACTCATCTTGCATGGCAATGTGCCAAATTTTTCTTCTTTTTGTCTTCAGGATTTCACTGAACACTTTTTTGTTCACTCTAAAGTCTTTTGATGACATTTCCTTTAGAGATTGGGAGCATTTTAATTTTTTTGTTCTGAACACAATATTAGCAGATTAATTTAAGAATAGTCCAGGGATRGGATAGACATTATACTGTAGTTTAGCATGACCAAAGGGACCAGGTGGYAAAGGTGARGATGACCAATATAAGCTGCTATGGTTGAATGCCAAGGAAAATATTGCTTCACGTCATTCTTCCAGAATTACTAATTTGTTAGATCAATTCACAGAAAAATACTGGAAAGCCTTTCCCTGACAATTTCTTACAGCCTASAACCTTCATTTAAACAGTTTAAGGTGAAACTGTTTAAGGTCAAACTGTTCCTTTCCCCCACTTACCTCCCAAAATCAGAGAGTACACTTTCACATCATGTTTAGACATGTCAGGATAGCTCTTCACCACCATAAATAACTTCTCATTCAGCTGATGACAGTTGGGRAGCAAAGACGAYGTTTCCATTAATGCTCATTCTGCAAAATCAGATAAAGATTTGTTTCCAAAAGATYATGGTCARCCACCTTTATGTCCTGGAGCTCACAGATTCATTTTCACTGCTTAAGCCCATGCCCAAGCAATTTGCAAAATAAGCAGCGTTAGTGAATGTGCCCCCAAGAGTGAAAACAGAGCACTGCAGGAATCTTTCCACTTAAATAGAGTCAGATTTCTCTTAAGAGTCAGACCGCACTCCAGCTGAACAGATATAAAGTTTTAGAATAAAACCCTTACATTTCAGAAACTCTGCAGAGCATGACTGTGCTCTTGGTTTGGGTGTCTGAAAATCCTGGGGCTTTTTAAGAGCTTTAACTACTGTACATCACTTTAGTGCAATCTGTATTTAGCTCTGGGGACATCAGTCTCTACACACAATACTCCCAGTGATTGAGGAATTCCTCTWACAAAATGTTCACCTAAATTCAGGAAGGATGAAGCAGCACTGCTAGATAGAAAGGTGTTATCTCCATATCTCCAGATATATCTCCAGTGGGATATATATGAAGTTACAGTTGCATACTAAAATGAAAAAAGATTTAAAACCAAAAGAAAAAAAAGGGGGAGGGGGGAAGAAGAAAAAAAAAACTAAAAAGAGAAAGTGACCCTGAAGCATGGAAAATGCATGAACCATGCATAGTAAAGAACAGAGAAATCAAAACTGAACTCAAAATCATAGTCAAACAACTCTGGGAGTAGCATACCAGCAAAGAAGGGCTCCAAAATTGTTCTGATGTTATGGTTAACAGGTTATTTAGTTTAAAGGTGACYGCCTCCAGATAAAGAGATGTTACAGAACCTCTGCTGGTGGTGCAGATGGCTCAGACTCTCTATATGGGATTTTGGTAATCTCCTTATCTGATAAGAGATACAGAGAAAATCCTTCAAGTCTGAATAAAAAGGAATTTCAGAAATATGAGGATAAAGTGCTTTCTATCTTTCTCTATCTCAACTCACGGAAACATTATTTGATAAAAAAGGGTTTTTTTTTCTGTAAAAGGAGACAGAACTGCCCTTCATTTATTTCCTCATAAGTTTACTATTAAATGTCAGAAGAAAATTTTACTTCTTTTTCAGGAGGTAAAATTCACACGTCATTTTGAGAAGATTAAAAATGACAATGTAGAACTCACTGACAACTTTGACTCAAGCRTCAGTAATGACTGACTGTGAAATTTTCACTTGTCTGATGTTACTGAATCATCAAGGGAGGTTTTTTAAAATCACATTTCTCTCAGTGACGGGTGCTCAGAGAATGAAATTTAAGACCAGTAATCTGTAGACTACACTTTGTCAATGGTTCTCCAGAGTTTTTCAGCATGCCATTTTGGATATATTAGTTTGAATAATATTTCATTTTCAATCTGACCTCTCTTGCAGAAACAGAGAGACAGATTACAAAAGGGCTAAACGAYAGGGCTGTGTTCCTGCTGTAACTGGCTCCATTTCCCACTGCACATGGTGGTGTGTGCCTGAAACACACCTCACAAAGCCTGAAGGTTAGCTCAGCCAGCAGGACCTTGGTGTGACTGATGAGCACCCCCAGGCCACATGGATGGTCCAAAAATCTGGGCAGTCATCTCCTGCAGGGTGTCCTTGGGGCCTACTCAGGTTCTAGTGCTTTGCACCACTGAAGCCGGTGSAAATTTGATCACAAATATCAATGCAAACAGAGTATCAGGCCCCAACCTTTAAGTACTAGTGGTAGAGAAATGTCATGCAAGTGCAGCTGTTGCTCACTTTTGAAGATATTCTGTAAGCAATTTTTTCTGAATAACTTGTCAGAAGGAAAAAGATTGATAAACCTGGAAATCAATCTGTTATTGCAAAAAATGAGATTATTTCTTCTGATATATTTTCTCATTAAGAATTATTCATCTAGTTTTGATAAACTAGCACTTGCAATTTTCAACAGTCATTTGGCCACAATTTTTTATTTTATTTCCTTCACCTATTTTGTATCTTTATCAGCCTAAAACCTCTTCAATAGTTGTATATGTTCAACTATTTTAATCAACCATGGCAGGCAGTATTCAGGTTACTAYTCAATCTTCTGCAAAGATAGTTCAGCTATAGCCCAGTTCCCCCACTGCACWTAAATACAGCAGGGACATTGAGATGTTTTACAATGGATTTTCTACTTAATTCTCTGTTGTATTTTCTGCTCTCTATTGATTCCGCTTTCCAGCCTGGCTAAGGAGATATTAAAACGTTCCAACAGCGACTCCCATTCCTGAGCCCAAGCACATCTCACCCTTGAACCATGCACGTGAACCCAGGTTTCCCAGGGCACCAGCCAAACACCAAAACAACTGCTTGGCTTTCAGAAGTGACATTTTTAAAGTGGTATTCAGTTCAGAGACGTATTAACTTTTAAATCCTTATACAGCTTGAAATAAACAGTTTTCTTTATAGCTAAACATGCTAGAACTTTGCTGTTAGGTTAATCCTTTTATGATGTGTTGCAACGTCACAAACTAACATTTCTTGGGAAAAAAGCTTCCATAAACTCAGAGAGAGTTGGCCCTAAGCTCCCTGTGGGATCAGCAGAAGACAGTCAGCTCTAGATCACACTTCAAAATCAGCCCTAAAATCTGGCTGAACTTGACCAGAAAAGCATTATGAGACTGCTTTCCCAAACTGGGCTGTGACAATTCAGGATAAAGTAGTGAAACRTGTAATAATGTTGTACTTTTAACCCTAGCCTAAAAGCCTTAACAAAAATCTACACAGCTGGCAACTGACAATGCTAGAGAGATGAAAGAAGTTCAGACTTTAGAATATTCTTGCCTCTAGACAAAGGAAGATAAGCACAGCACAATTTCTTCATCATAAGGATACTAAAGAAGTGACTCCAACTCAAGTCTAGACAGACAAGGAAAGTCAATACAGTAAAGTTTTCAGCTCTCTTTTATCAAAGCCTATCATTATTAGTGGCTTGAGCTCCAGTGGAACACCTTTCATTTCCAAAATGAAGAAGATGGGAGCAAACCATATGACCACATTTCTATTGACYAGACAGGACACTATTTAGGCTTCACAATTTATGTTAGCTGCAGAAATATAGGCAATACTTGGTCCATTAAAAATATCTCCAGAAAAAAACCCACATCTTAACAAATATCCAATGGCAGCATATTACACTATTCACTCTTTGTATATTCTACACAGTAGTATTTTTCATTTGGTACCTGAAGTACTAATGCCTTTGTGAACAAATCACAGTATAACAATCTTAAACTGTGCCATTTTATCACATGGTAGCACACGTCAACAAAGTCCCATGATTTCAACATATTGATAAAATTTTCATTTGCAGACAAACACCAAAGAAGTGACCACAGCATTGTGTCTAAGCCTGCAAGACATCATAAAACAARTCTGTAATATTAACTCTATTACCATCTATGTCATGTGGAGAAGAAAAGCACAGCTATGTTGGAGGGAGATGATGACTCCTTCAGAAGTGGTTGGTGTTCAGTCTTGGCTTAGCACCAGGAGCCAGCCCACTATGAGAACAGTCAGCCATTGGAACAGTCTCTCCAGGAGAGTGGTGGATTTGTCAATTCTGTGAACAGAGACATGGTCTCAGAAAGGCCACATACAGGGTTTATGTGTCTGCACACAGCTTCAGAGAAGGGCACAGGARAAGACATAACACAAGCTTATTTTGGAGCAGAGCTCTGGCTTTAGATGTTACAGCAGCTCAGATCAGAACTCAAGGATTCACTGAAAGAAAAAGAAACTGATTCAGGTTTGGGGTTTTGGGATTTTTGCTTTTGTTTTATATAATTATCTTAATATATTTTATTATTATTATCTTTTGTTACTTTTTGTACTGAAATAAATATATAATAATAGCTGTCATATAATAAAAATATAATACAAGGCATCTTCATTACTACCATTAGTAGAGTTCCATTTTTCACAGAATTTTATCACATCTCTTGCCAAGGAAGTACATATTCACAGTTGGAGCTTTTTTTCCACCGCTTCTGCTTATAATTTCCTTCTGTCATTTGCAAATATAGGTAAACAAGGGACTTACTAGGGCCCATTCACATAGAAATGCCTRGAGCAAAAATCCCTAGAATATTTATTCTGTTTGCAAAAGACAGCTCGAATGTTCCCCCCACCAAACTGAACTCATTTTGCAGGTATCTCATCCTTTCAACAGCTAGATTGAAAGGACGTGGGTAGGAAAACACAACACTGGTTTCAGAAGTCCAAGTGTAATTTTTGTGATGTCTCACTTCAGATATGCAGCTGCCCATACCTGCAGTCTGGCCCCGCACAGATTGACCTTCAGCCAAATTGCTCCAGTATTTCTGATATGACTTTGCTGCTAGGAAAGCGCCTGCAATCACAACAGTGCTGTTGGACAATGTTCATCTAACTCAGAAAACAGCCAGACTCCCATTCTGCACACGTACTGCTAGATTAGATGGAAAGATGCACGCAGGATATGATATACTGAGATCTGACATCTCTGGTTTTTTCTTACAGCTGCAGCAAGAACACATAAAACTCCAGATTATAATAGAAAATTAAATACGGGCACTGCCATTTAAAGTAATAAAAGCCCAGTTTATTTTCTTTAACAGATGCTTAGGAGAAATTGATAAATTAATTTCTACAAAGTCATTTGTTAAGAAATAAACACCTGAAAATGACAGGACGCTCTTTACCTGAACAGCTATACAACATGGTAAAAGCCTCATGATATCTTGAGATGAAAAAAACATTTTCTGGGGATTTGGGATTTTTTATTTTATTCCATAATCTCCCCCAACACRTAAAAAGATTTTGGCTAAATTCTTTATATATAGCTGTAGCTATATGAATATATCTATAGCTATAGATAGAGATGATATATAGATAGATAGATGTAGATATATTTATACCTAGCAATATAAGAGAAGCATTCAAATATTTACATTGTTTTCTGAGTTGTAGACACATGTATATTTATTTGGTGTATTGCATTATTATGACATAACTGCTTCTCAAAATTTCTTCATGGGAGTTGGTTCACCTCTTTATTATTTATTATTTGTATTTCAGGACGTGAGATGAAAAAACAAAGACAGAAATTTGTATGTGTGGCTCTTGGTTGGTTTTGTTGTGAACAGTACAGATCACTTTGAGGGAGTGGAAAAACTGTGTACTTCTCTGAATTATGAACCTTCATGTTCTAATTCTGTAACTGAATTTAGCTTCTGTCTCCCTCGGAGCAACTGGTASCGACCTTTTCCTACAATGGGAGGGTGGGAAGTAGGGATCCTTATTATAAATCATCAAACCTTAGAAGTGAAATCATTTTCTGTTGGAATCATTAAATTGGCTCTAGGATTCTTCTCTGCAGCTTCTATCTTGCTGAGTAGTTTGGCTTTGCAGAAGCTGTCTAATTGAGTAAGGGGGGCTGGATTTTCTTCCTTGTTTGCATTACAAGTCTAATGCCATGATATATCATAAGAACAGAGGGGTTAGGAGACATTTAGTGCTGCCCTTTAACTCTTTAGTTCCTTCAAAACCAGAAATATKTCAACATCCTTATTGCTTTGTCATCTTCCCTTCAGTTCTTAGACATGTACTTCATGGCTAATCACCTATCTGATTTATCATGCAATTTCAAAGCTGAATGATTTAGGGAATTTGGGGGTGGGATTTTTGTTCGGTTTTGGGTTTTTTTTCCCTGTGCTACCAATTGACGTAAAAAACCAAACACTCCTCTACAGACATCTAATTAAGCTCATTGTAAAATCTACATAGTGTGGCAGCTCCCATATGGAGAAAAAATACTCCCCAGTAGTACCACTTTACTGTAGTTACTGTGTAATAATAGATTCCTTACATATCATAAGCATAAAAGTCTTTGTGCATCAGCTAAATCGTTTTATATCAGTGACATTACGTGAGTAGAGCATTGTTCCATCTGTTCAGCTCAAAAATGTACATACACTGAACATTTTCACATTTATTTGTGTCTATGCAACAACCCCCTTTAACTAAGTGCAATACTCAAAGGAACAGAGGGATGCAAAGGTACTAGATACTGAGACATTCAAAATGCAAAGGCARCACATCTGTCACATAATATACATTCAGGCTTGCAAAGGAGATTTTTAAGTCTGAAATTTTTTTTATACAAATTAAAGAATACCACAACCTTTGGGTTCAGTGCTGATGTCAGAATTCAGCCAGCACTCACCCTGGTGAGATCCAGGATGTCTTGTATTCAAAGTTTATTCAACAAGACATTGATAGACTTTTAAATACATTAAGAAGAAAGATAAAAAAGTATTTAATGTTAAAAGCAACATTTGAGATCAATTTAACTTGCACATATCTTCAGAAACATCTAATGAACTTAAACCCTAAATGCAAACCTTGGAAACACAAAAGTGGGGCACCCTAAAATATGGAGATTTAACAATATTTTGAATGTAGATATCYTAACTCCAAAACACAGAGATTTTCTCATAAAAAAGAAAACAGATTAGTCCTTGGAAACATAGATCTGTAAATTAAGAATGAGCAGAAAAAATTCAGGAGGTAGCAACTAATGAGCCTTTCCTAGTATATTTATTAAGATTTTTTAAAATAAGTGTTAGATGATAAATTACAGCAAAAAAATTGTGTACATGGTCAGATTCTGAGGGGAAGTCCGTCCCCTTCACCAGTGACTCAGTCCTGATATGCAGCTGAGAGCTCTGGAAGATGTGCCCATACGTGGCCTGCAATACTGCAAGCACACAAAGAATGCCAACTGCTTTTAATTAATACATGGCAGTTACAAAGGTGGAGGTGCATGAAGGCAAAACAAAATGCATTAGTCATAAACTGAAAGACAGTAAATTACATTAGATGTAAAGAAAAACATATTCAGAGTGAGGATGGATCAGGAAGTAGAGGCAGGATATGGGGAAAATAATGTTTTAAATATTCTTTTCTGCTCTCTCAAATCTTCAGTAGAACACCAAGATGGACCTTTGTGCATTGTTTTCCACAGAGTTGCTGATTCACTGGTGGTGTTAGTGGTGAACTCATGTTGAAATGTTTTGTTTATTTCTTTAGGGACTTCTACCACCTCTTGCTTTTACATTATTTTCTAAGTTAAATGAATAAATTACCTTCTTCTAAAGTGGGGCTTCTTCTGGATTTTCTTAATCCATGCAGTTCTCGCACTTTGTATCCTTTTGAGCAGAGCTTCAATGATGCTTGCTACTACCAGGAAGATTTCACTTTGTATCAGCTCTTAACTGAGCAGGCTAAATGTTCCTTTTCACCAGTTCTGGTGTTCATTGGATCTCTTACTGAGGAATTTCAGCTCGCTGATGTGGTGGTAAATTATTGCCCATTATGGATAATAATTTTTGGCCATGCATACAGATTAGTGAGTAAGCTCACAGAGGGACCAGCAGACTCCCACAGGTGAGCTATTAGGTCTGCTTCAGCCTTCTTTCATGCATACATATTTTTCAAAAGGACAGGTTAGATGAAATCTGGCCATAATTATTTGTGGTTTCACGCCTTCTGCCACCAGCTGCACKGTTGCTGTTTCCACTCACAATTTGGTTTAACACAGACACTTTGGGTGGCTTGTTTTCACTGTCCTGCTGAATCTGTTACAAGGCCTTTAGTGTTCACTGTTGTTCAACATTGACAAGACAGGCAGGAAACATGAAACTGCTTGGAGTGAGATGAGGCTGGCAGCAGTGGAGCCTGGCAGTGCTTTTTGGACCTGGGTAAACATTTCTCACCTCCTGGTGATCCATTCATAGCTTGGGAAATGCACCATTGCAGCATCGTGTCAATCTTTTTGCTCTCAGTTGCCATTTATACAGRTATTTCCTGCTGGCAATAGAAGGAAAGAAGCAAGATAAAGACCAGTGGCTAAAAATTTCGAGTAGACAGGACATGCCTAATTTGACTCTGATGACAAAAGATTGACGGACTACACTCGGGGATACAAGGCTCCCTTATCCTGAAACKCAGCTTTCAAAAGTTATATGTAGCCATCTTGTTTGGTAGAAAGCCTTATGTGAAGCATAATGGTTCACTTTCCTAGGCTGACTTAAAAATTGAAAATACATTATACTGTCCCAGAATTTTGGGATCAAACTGTATCTTGACAAAATAGGTTCTATCCAAGTGAGGGAATTTTAAGAATCCATTTTTCAACAGTAAGATTACAATACAATACAATTAGTGAGATTTTCATCTACCATTTCTTACAACAAATTCAAGCTGTTCAGATTTCCCAGAGTATGACCAGTTTATTCTACACATTTACATGTACCTGGGCAYGGCTATTCCAAATTTTAACTGTAGGGAATAACACCATGTTGTTGTACTAAGGTCAGCTTSTTATCAGCAAGCCCAGCATGGAAAGATTTCCACAACAGTAAGKAAGTTTCATGGCTGGAATTGAAAAGTAGAGAAAAGAAAGGACACACAGAGCAAGAGGAACTCAAGGCTGTAACTTCACTGTTATTAATCCAACAATCAGCAATGGAACTTTAATCCAGGACAGGTAAGAACACAAGACTGAATATCTGACCAATACGCTGGAAGATGCAGTATGGATTTCTTTTGGAAGGAGGACAGATTAAAAGTATCTGGCAAAAAGCCTGATGGAATACAAAAAACTAGATTTTTGTTGCCCTTGTTACTTTTCTTYAGGTTCTGGTGCTTTGCTCTTTGCTTCAGAAGGGTTAAGGATGTTGAAGCAAAGACAAGGAAGGGAAATTAATCTGCATCAATTTGCACTATATAGTCCTTTTGTACTGTGCATTTCATGTGATTTTGGCATCTGAAAGCTGGATTTGCTGAAAGACCATCCCATGATTTCAGAGAACAAATACCACCTGGTGAAAAAGGGACTGTGCCTTTTGGTTATTAAAGAACATCCCCTAGGCCACTTCACAAACCCTCATGCAGAGGGAACTACAGGATGAACATCCTAAAACTGCCTGGCTCTGTACCACTGGAATAGGCTTTGGTTGTACTCTGATTTAATTTTTAAAACACCCTATGCTGTTGCTGCCTCTAGTGACCTGATTCTGCACCCCATGAGCAAGTGGCAAAGTCTCATCCACTCTGGGTGGAAATTACTCTGATTTCCTGATTCTTCCTAGAAGTCATTTCTCCTGATAATGTGATTTTGGAACTTTCTCACCAATGAACCTTTAAATTTTGTACCTACATTGCACTGTAAACATTGAAAATGTGAAAATACGTGAAGGAAGCATAAAAATTTGCAGTAGGTAACAATCTTCCTGCAAAAATGAAATTAAGTTCCTCAGCAGAGTATCCCAATCAAAACCCACATAAATATTAGTTAATGGGTGTTGGCCAAGGAACATTAAGCTTGCCAGATAACAAGAGCTTTCTGTAATTTCAAGAACTTTTCAATGCCCTATGAACAGGAACAAGAATAGTGTCCTTCACTGGCAGGAAGGTCCAGTATCTTGAAACTGAACATTGTTTTTTGSTGTGTGAGAAATTACAGTTAAAAAAGGTCTTAAATGCAGTTTGTTTCAAACAAATAGAAGTGTTAGGAAAAATGTTTTAAATTCATGTCTCCAAGGTTTGTACAGTCTAAACTCTAAACCTCTAGCTGGGTACCTTTGTTAAAGGGTGGGGAGCAGGGGATGTGGAGGGTGCCGGAAGCAGAAAAAGCAGTAGCAGATAACAGAAACTTGGATGTCAATTCAAAAGAGATAAAGAACAAAGAATATTCTCTAAAGCTTAATATATAATATATGTTTTCTAAAATTCTGTTGGGGTTAAGCAGCAATAACCAAGGTCACAGTAAAAAAGATATTGCTCTTTATTTGAATTTTACCTTTGTACCTTAATTAAGGTTTTGATTGGTAAAAATTTCCTTTTCCTCCTGCRATAGCTTTACATAGGTTTAATGGACTACCACAGCAATTCTGAAGTACTGACACAGCAAGAAATTGTCTCTWGCCCTTGTTAAGAAACACTTTTCTGAGTTCACCTGCCAACCCTGCAGCCACTATGAATTTTTGTGGAAACCTTGAGCGTTCAGTTGAAAAAACTAAATTTCTTCCCCTAGACAATCTTCCCCTACCTGTGTATATGAACATAGATATCTTCAAACTAAAAAAAAAAAAAAAAAAAAATTATAGGATTGGGAATTACTTTAAGAAAGTATTTGGCCTTTGCTTGCATTACTTGAAATAAAGTTCAGAAGAGTTACATATCATTAGAGAGGCTTACCATTAAATGAAGAGAATACAGGGTATTTTTAAAGTTGATGGTGAATCCTACACATTATAATTTCATAAACTTCACATAAAATATTTAGATCTAGTCATTAACAGAGACAGACTATCAAACTAAAACAACTCTGCTATAGCTATAAGGATACATGAAATTATCCAGATAAAAGCATCACAAAACCAGTGGTAACCACCTTTTAGCCCTTCTCATTGTTTGTTTCGTTTCATCTACCTCTGAATTTCAAAGGTTCTGCTGAAACTCTAAGCAGAGATTTTATATATTATCACCATTAAAAAGCAAAAGAAATATGCCTTCAAAAGAGAAATACAAGTATTTTTCTTGAGAGGTCCTGTCAGGCTTCAGTAAGCAGATAAAAACCACTGTTTTGAACTAGGTTTTTCTATTTGAACCAAAGGTTGAAAAACGCCCACAATAAAGACCCTCAAACATTGGTAATTTATCACCTATAAGTGCAGAAAGCCCAACTGGAAAGAATGTGAACAAATGTCTTTAATAAATGGCTGCCTAAATTTAGTTCTCTAAGCATGTGCAGAGCGTCTAATTAATTGCTGTATTTTCAAAGTTGCTGAGCAACAATCAGATGCTCTTAACTTCTTCACAAACCATTTAGGTAAGGAATAAAAACTTAATAAGTTAATCTTTTCTGTTTCTCAGAAAATCTTGGTGGTTTTACATATGTTTCAAGTTTTTATAGAAACATTTAAGAAGGCGTCAATGAATGCCATTAACTGGTGTGACTTCCTGTGGTATCTAAAACTTGCTTGTTGCTTTTATACTGTGCAAGAGTGACAGAAACAGATCAAACAGCAGCAGGAAGCCCAGTTGTATCTTGCTTGAGGCTCTTACCTAATTTGTACCTGCTCACTGATGGGATTTTTTCAGTGTTTCACCTATTAATATTCTCCAGATAGAGGCCAATTTCTAGAGTTTGAGTTTTTTCTGATGTACACAGAACAGAGGAATCCCACCTATTTCGACTTCATTAATTCAGACCCACTCAGGCRACTTGCTGTTGTCATTGCAAAGAGGTCTGTGATTAAAATATTCCCTTTAAATTGTTTCTTTTGTCTTGCTTCTGTCCCAAATACTGAGTTTGGAAGGAAAAAACCATATGCCTCACTGGTGACTCTTTTCTCTCAGTGGGAATAGAATGCCCACTCAGAAAGTACTTTCACATACAACAGATGTATATCTGTTTAGATAAATTTGTTGGGCTCAGGAGTTGACAATCCCCATTACCAGTTAGCAAGATTTACAAAGCAGAGAGAGTAGCAGTACTGCTGTGTAAATTTGCAGCTAAATCTCTGGTGACAAGAACAACTCTGGGAAGAATTATACTGTGATTTAATATAGAATATCGTCATTTGTGGCTGGTTTATTTTCTAATTATTATTCATATATACATTATGTGACATTATTTTAAAAGGATACAGCTACGGTCTAACACTCGAGAAATTTACACTTCTCTACACAGAAGGCAGTATTCTTCATAGTGTCTGACTGCTGGCAAGTACTGAGGGGAACATAGCACAAAGCACAGGTTGTGGGAGGAAAACAGCATCACAGCCTCTGGAGGACTAAGGTAACATTAGAAAGGAAAACTCCATCAGTTAATAGTTACTGTGACTTCCTTTATGAATGATTCAACTGCATTTGCCTTTCACAGTATAAATTTTGTCGTGCATTCCCAAAAATCAACGCAAGGCAAGCACGAGTTATGTAAGTTTAAAAAAAAAAAAATTGAGAAGGCTGGGAGTGGCGAGGAAATTCAGCAGAAAAGTTCCAAAAATTTAATTCAAATGAACAGACTTGCATTTTCTTGCTTCTCCTTTTTTTTCCCATACCTCTTCCCCTTCTCCTCACCCTCTCCTTTTTCCATTTTCTTGCCTTTTTCCTTCCCTTCTATTTTTTCCTTCCCCCTCCACTTTTCCTTTTTTCTCTTTTTTCTTTTCTTTTCTTTTCTTTTCTTTTCTTTTCTTTTCTTTTCTTTTCTTTTCTTTTCTTTTCTTTTCTTTTCTTTTCTTTTCTTTTCTTTTC
>CADDXX010000212.1:82742-115167 GCA_902810485.1 Alauda arvensis
AAAAAAAAAAAAAAAAAAAAAAAAAGAAAGAAAACAAAGCTCCAGAGGACCAAGATAGATGAAAAATGAGAGGAAAGGTGAGATTGTCTGTCTTGGGGATATGAAGCAGTATATTAATCTTAGCTAAGCTAAGTCAGCACAAATTAACAGCCTACAAATTAACAGCCTACAAATTAACCTCAGGTTTGGTCTGCTGGTTGATGCAGTTCTGCTGCTATCCCAATCAAATATCCAACATCTGCCTCATGTCTCCCATTTAGGTTAGTTTGAGCTTTCTGGTACAGATACTGTTATGCAGCAAGACTGTCCTAAAACAAATCTATCCAAGGGTAAAATGAGTTTATTGAAGATTTTTCCAGACGTACAGATTCACTGAAAGAAACCAGTTACATTTTTTACATATTTAAGAGAGCTACAAACAGAGAAGCTGCCTAAGGCAGATAGCAGATCAGAGCTAGGTCATGCAGAGGTAGAAGCATTCCATTTATTGTAAGAAGACACACCAAGCTCTGAATTTTATGGCATAGGTATTTTAGCTAAGAAAAAGCATGAAGCAAGAGCTAAAAATCCTTGTACTTGAAGGTAGCACTTACTTCCTTCTGGACAACCATTTGGATTAAAGGGTAAAGATGTTATTTGCTGTGAMAAAATAAGGTTTCATATATGATTTAGTAATTACATAGAAATAAACAAAAATCTGTACACAATTTGTATATGATTGTCACTGTAGTTGAAGCAAAGAGCTCTGTGAGGTCTCATGTCATGTAACAACCATCTCCCTTCACTATCAAAAATTGTATTAAGAATTTTAAAAAACATAGGCCATCAAGTATAATAGTATATAGTATATATCAAGTATAATAGTATCATTCATTTAGAGCAGTTCTTATTACAAGAGTTCAGATTTTTATTACCTCTACAGCTGAGTGAAAAACAGACACATTGTTGAAGGATAACTTTAAAATATTTTTCTGTGAGCAATTTTTTTCTTCTGCTTTACAAAATCCATCCTTTCTGACCTAGAAATATGGAAAAGACTTCCAAATTTTACAGAGCTTTGTGAAGAGAACTTTTATATCTTCTTACTGTGGTATGATAAAGTGGTTAGCATTCTCCACCAGCCATTGTTTCTTAGCTGATCTATAGTTAGTAAATGAAGTCACAAAGTGTCTAATTAACTACCATGACACTTTGAATCAATATATATGTATGTGCACACGTATTCATRTTTCAATTTTTGTGCCAGCTGCTAATTTTGCTACGGGCTTCTTAAAGATTGTGACTTTCAGTTTAGATATTTTCACTCCCTCCCCTATAGAAGACATGCATAAAATTAAATTATAAATTTTTCCTTCTCTGTCACTACCTTAACTTAGTCCTTTCCCAGTGAAATGTTTCTGTCAGCATGTCATGAACTTTCATCCAAGGATTGACACAAAGTTTGGCTGTAAAACTTTGCAATGAGATGTGGCTGCATTATAGGCTATGAGGAACCAAGGTGCCTAAAAACTCCCCACAGCAGAGGCTAGAGCAGAATACAACTCTGAATTTACACGTGCTTAGCTGAGAATGCTACTGCTAAATAGGCAGTTTACTTTTTGGGAGGGGGGGGCAGTGGTGTTTTTTTCCTAACTGCGTGCAAGTCATTAAAATTACCCAAAAGTAAGGCAAAAGCRTGCCTTCAAATCAACATGAACTTATTCATTTCAGTGTAAGTAATATTAAAAGAAGATTCTTCATGCAGCAAGTTAGGGATCCGAACACCGTAATCCAAAGGGCATCTTGTAGAAAGGAAATTATGGACAGCAAGCYTATATTAAATACAGCTGCATTTCTTGTCCCAGTAATTATCATTATTCTCTCTTCCCCATCATTGTAACATATTTTGYTCTCTTTATCAATCTCTTACAAATTATAAGTCTTTAAGAGTATATTAAGGTCTTTAAAAGACTACAAATGTTTTTAAAGTATTTCAAATTATACTTTGTTTGTAGAAGAAAAAATTGTCTTTAAGAGCAGAAGAAAGTATACTTGACTGAAGCATTTAACAGAGATAATAATACAAGTTCTTATTTGTGGAATAATTTTAACACAGAAGCAGCATAATTGAGACTGTGTAASGAGCATAAGAAAGTATGTAAAAACACATTACAGGTTATCTCCTGACTAACACAARTTAGAAAAAGCCAGATGAAGTCAGGAGAGCCATTTTCACCAAGTTTCCCATGCTAGTCGCTATTATGAAAGTCCATGGAGTAATCATCATTACAGCAGTTGATACAAGAGTCCCTAGAATAAAGTAGCTTCTGATCTTGAATAAAGTATTGCAAAATGTTGCCTGAGGAACCAGAAACAACTGGGGTTTTGTTTGTGTGTTGCCTTGCGTGACAGCTAACATTCACTCCCAAATGCATCATTAGCTGAAGTTYGCTTATGGCAAAAAGACATCTTCATTTTAAGAGCAGCACTAATTTTTTTAAATTATAAGATGAAGGCTTAGTCTTACGTTGCTTGTATATATTAGGTTATGATTGTCCACTATTGTTGAAGACAAGTGGGGGGTACCACAGAGAAGACAGACTTCATGAAATTACGATTGCTCTGTGAGACACTTATGATCTTCCAGAATGATACACATTTAGCCCTTGACAGACAACACCCTTTCCAACACCACTTTGCAGCCACAGTACCACACTCCCACAGTGAAATCAGAGGCCAGCTGATTAAGATGTTTATTGACTAATGAGAAAACCGCTAGGAAATTAGTAGAGAAGTAAAATAATAAATTATCTTTGCAAAATAACAATTATATAATAATGTAGATTATCATGCTTGACTATAAAGCTATTAATTGCAGCTCCTAAATCTAATGAATCACATACCTGAGCACTATTCAATCCCAGTTCTGTTAGTATGGAAACACAAATCTATTTCTCTCTGCAACTCTGGACATCATGTCTGTGGAGCAGGATGACCCTTCAGCATTCTGATGAGCCAAGGTATGCAAGCCAGAATTACTGTTGTCTGTTGACACCCACACTCCWGATGAGTAAGGATCCATTTTCACTCTTTTTTCATATGTATATTTTAAAATTTATTCCCTATTCTTTCTGAGTTCAGACTCACGTTTTTACCATACTTCTATATTTGATCTTCCTCCAAGTTCTTCCCAACGGTGTATTCCTATATATCTTCTCTTCATTTCCTCCAGATTTGCTACAGTACCAAAAGCTGTTATTTCTAGCATCTTTTCCCAGACAACATTGGCCTCACAGACAGGATTACTTCACTATGAGTGGCTTTGTGTTTAAAGCTCTCCCATCATTGTCCATCCCAGACTGACCAAATTTTGTTTGCYGTTGAGCTGTTGAACAAATATTTTAGCTTTGGTTTTAGTGCTGCCCAGCTCCTGCTCAGAACAGGCAAGTTCTGACCATGCACATCAAGTGTTTTCATGTCAGGGTAGGAGAATAACTTGGTTTTCACACTTCTGCCTTGGGAACACTTCTGTGCCAGTCCTTGGGAGGACTTTGACTGCTGTGCATCTGCATGCTTTGTGGAGCACAAGTTTGGGTTTGGTCAGTTGCAGCAGCAGTAACCCCACCCCCCACCCCCCGCCCCCCCGCCCTTAAAAGAAGCAAAAATCTTAGCATAATTCATTCACTGCTAGCAGAAAAAAAAGATCATGGACAAAACCATGCACCTAACTCACATCTTAATTGCCATCTTCTACAAGGCAAACTCAGGGGGTTTCCAAGGTATGAAGGTGATACTGAAAGACTGAAGAGATTGTTTTCACTTTGAAGCCTGCTCACATGATGGGATTTTTTTCTTTTCCCTCAAAAGAGGTCACCAAATCAGTCTTTCTTCTACCATGTATTTTAATCTTTCCCTGGACCAGTAACTCACCAATTAATTCTTTACAGGCCTTCTTTATTGTAAAGTTGGATGGTCAAAGTCTGTTTTGTTTGGTTGAGGCTTTTATTTTCTGTTGAACTTATATTTCTTAAGCATACAGGCTTCTTATTTTAAGATTCTAAAGTGCTCATTTCCCTAAACCAACAGTAAATAACACTGCATTTCTCCATGGTCTGGTTTGCACAGATTGAGTCTTGTGGTTTGAAACTCCCTTATGCCWAAACAATCCCTGAATTTCACTTAACAGGCTATTAAAGTTATTGCATAATTGTATAGAAGAGAATAATTTTTTTTTCTTTTTTCCTTTTTAGAAAACAAGCATCATTTGGCACAGTTTTTCTTTAAATTCAAGAAAACCTCTTGGTGGACAGAACAAAACAGTATGAATAAAATGGTCCCCTTTCTTGTGTAGGGCTGGAACAAAATATTCACCTTGGAAGTATTATTATGTTCTAGCACATTTCTTCTTTTGTCCTACGTAATTGCATCACACATGTAGTCTCTGGCAAAATTCTGGTTTGTGTGTTTTTCAATTTTGCTATAGAAGTAAGATATCCCACAGGTTTTGCATTGCAGAAATGAGTTATCTGCCCTTCTTCCCAAAATCCAGAATAACATAGAAGGGATTTATCTTGCTTTTTTYTAGAGAAGATCTTTATAGTCATACTGTGAAGTGCACCATATCTGCATCCCAGTGCACATCTTTGCTCAGGCAGGAGATGTTGTTGGTGGCACCGGCTGTTTCTAAACAAGGGGCTGCAGGTTTCTCAGAGCCCAAATCCAGAAGAATGCATCACCTGTCTCCAAGATATGAGGTGGAAGCACTTCAGTGCTGTATTCTAGTGGTTTGTATGGAAAAAAATAGACAGGCTGCATGGGAGCCTGTACATGCTTTATCAAGTCTTTGGTGTGAATCACTGGTAAAACTAAACCTGAAGGTGTATACAGTAAAAAGTTAGTACAAATTCTTGGTTTCTAGTTCTTGTCTATCAATTGGGATCATGTCAGCATGGCATGTCAGCCAGGGCTTTGAGCTCAATTTAGCTAAATTACCCATCGCAGCCTACTTCCCTCCAGGTACAGAAGGCTTTCCAGTTCAGCCAGATTCTGTTRAAAAATTATTTTTAGGAAAATTCACCTTCTGAGGAAAACCAAAATCATTAGGTCAGACAGTAGAAATAAAAGGTGTTCAAACAGAACTCTTCTGCCAGCACTATCTTTGTAAGCAGATCCTAGCTTCTTCAGTAGATTTACTGCAGGTTTGAGCTGGATCTCAATGGTCACCTTACTCTGGTCCCTGCCTTTCCTGGCTGAGACCTCCATAGCCTTTTATCCTCTTCTTATCTCCAATAACCTGTGACCACGACAAATTGCCTTTGTCAGGACAGGTTCAATTTGTTTCCTCTTGGAGGTGAGGCGTTCTTGGTAGGAAGGGTATGACTTGCAAAAGAGTCTCTTTATTCAATTGCACACAATAACTAAATCCAAAGCAGTTCAAGAAGCAGACTTGACCTACCRCTGTCCAGACAGGAACACATTTCAGGAACATAACTCTGTATGTATGCATTACATTCTGTCATTTCCAAAAGGACTTCCACTATGATCCAAAAATTTAAGACATGGTAAAGGTTAGGTTCAGAGTGAAAAAAATCCCAGCTAAATTCAGTGATCTGCCCCTCATAAACATGCATGTGTTCCATTCCATCATCCAGGGACAGCACTGTAACCCAGCCTAACCTGCATTAACAATTCCTTTTTCCTAGCCAGTTCAGAGTTACAAAGTCACATAATGACTAAGCAAAGAGAAAGTTTGTTCCCCGGAGGAATGATTCCATGAAGTACAAGGAAAAGYCTTCATAAAGATTTACCTTCTTTTATGTACCATGGAGGCATAATCCACTTCTAATTATCTCAAGATTTAAGCTTACTCAAAGCCAGAGATTAGGAAAAATAAATATTTAGCTTCTGGCCTAATGCAATTGAGATATAAAAGGCACACAGGTGCAAAATCAATGGATGAAACACATATTTCACAGATTTATTAGAGCTGAGTCACCATCCCTGGAGGTATTTAAAAGGCGTGCAAATAAGGCACTTAGGGACATGCTTCAGTGGTGGACTTGGCAGTGTTCCAGTAAGGATTTTTGAGGAATACATCAGGTAGCTTGGTCTGCAAGCTGCAGCAGCCACTGRGTGCAAGTCTGAGACAAGAGGCCAAGAACCACCAGCCCCTTCCATAACAAAGGGTAAGAAGACCAATGTCACTGGCCAGGGGATGGGACAGGCGAAGACATGGCAGGAGCTGAAGACTCAGGAGGAAGAGGATGACTTGAGCTTGCTGAAATTGTGATGGAATAAAAGCCCAGGGGTTCCTTTGTTGGGGATCGCTCCTTGGAGGAATCAGCCTAAGTTGTTTCTGTGTTACTGCACCCTGAATAAATTGTTTTATGAAATGAGATATCCAAGACTCTTCAGAGGGAAACCTGGTATCAAACCAGTAAGGAGACCTTGTCTGACCATGTCAGAGTAGGGGGAATCAAGCAGCGACCCTTTGGCTCACTGGAGCTGCCCACTGCAAAGGGGCTTTGGTCCCAGCAGTTAGAATCTTTGGTAGTGGAATTGTGAGTGTCAGGAGACTCCAGAAAGGCCAGAATGCAATTTCCTCCACAAACAGAGCTCAATTACCTTAATGGTCTTTTCCAACCTAAACTATTCCATGATTCTATGATTCTAGATACTGCAAAAGCTTCCAGACAAGGGGCGGGAGGAGCCTGACTCATGTCTTAAAAGTAAGATTAACCCTCTTGCAAACATTGACATAACAGGGAATTTGCTAGGCTGTTCTCAGACTTGCCACCAAAAATGTTATTCTCTGAAAAGCAATACATTTGGAGTTTTAGGGTTTGTGAGGTTTAGTTGTTGGGGGCTGGGGGCTGAGGTTAGTTGTTGGGGTTTGGGGGGGGCATAGTTGTTTTGTTGCTTGGGGTTTTTTTCCCCAGACATAAGAATACACATATGACTGAGAAGAAAAGGAGACATATGGATAAAACCAGGAATCCTGTACACAGGAATAGCTATATTTATTCTGTCTTTGGAGAAGCTGCCCAAGTCTACAGCAACTACAAATCTACATCTGCATTTTCAACTTTCTTGTGCTCTTTTTTTATGCGCTGAGTTTTATTCATTTATTGGTCCCCACTGTGGAAGCAAGGAACAGATATGAAGGGACACTGTAGCCTCAGGGCACCATGGAGAACTACAGACAGATGGAGACATAACTTCTCAAGTTTTACCCTAACACCTGCTCTGCTTTCCAGCAGTTGGAATAATTGGCCAGTCAGGAATTCAAGAGAAACTGACATTCCAATGAACAAAAAGCCAGCACAGTTTTTCCATCCCCTAAGCTGCCTATAAAATATTACTCTTATTAAAATATTTTCTATACCCATCACAACACTTTGCAACTGACATGAAAAGAAAGTGATCTCAGATAACRCAAAGACAAAATGCCACTATCACCAGCTGTAATAGCACCTGTAATAGCACCATTTTGAAGAAGAACAATTGTATAGAAAGACATTATATTTCCCTCTAATGTTGGCTTTCGTCTTCAGACAATATATACCTTCTGCATGTTAAGTATGAATAGAGGAGCTATTGAGAAAYATAAAGGTAGGTGACATGAATTGATAATATCCAGTTTTGTTCATCTGCCAGGAAGAAATCTGATCTCTAAAAGTTTGAGAGATGACCCTGGGTGTTAGTAATGGCTATTCCAGCACATACTTCAGGGATTTATTCWTTTGTTTTTTATGAAGTCTGTAAAAGGAAAAAAAGAGGGTTCCATACATATTTATGAAGTTTTTTCAACAGTTAAAATTTCAGTGGAAGACTAAGCTGATTGAAGACAAATATTTTGGTTACTACCCAGTCCAAGTTAAACAAACAGAGGCAACTGGCAGAAACTGATGCACAGGAAGTTCATCCTGAATATAAGAAAGAATTTCTTCACTGTGCAGGTGACCAGGAAGTGGGACAGGTTGCCCAGACATGTTTTTGAGACTCCATCACTGGAGATAWTCAAGGACTATCTGGATGCAATCTTGTGCCATGTGCTCTAGGAGCAGCAAATTTGGACCAGGTGATCTACTGTGKTCCCTTCCAACCTGACCCATTCTATCATGCTGTGACGTTGTCCCCCAGTGTCAAAGAAAACACTTGAATTGCACTGTTTAAATACTTCTAAAACCCCAGCTGAAGAATGGCTTCTCAGTCAGAAAAAATTCCAGTGTTGTCTAGGAGTTTTAAAGCACACATTACAAATAGAAATTTTGAAATAATAAAAAAGTTACAAAAGCAGGCAATAATATGAAAGTTTGAAGATAAGTATTTGTGTTCCTATCACAGTTGATGATCAAAACATGATAGAATTCTCAGGTGTGGCATAAAAAAGAGAGCCCAACTTCTGAAAGAGMAGATGGTGCACTAGAAATGTAGTCATACTAGGATTCAAAATAAACAAGTAGCTAAGTGTATTTAGTCTAGTGGACTCAAATAGTCTGTTCTCTTTAGGCTTTCTACTTGTTTTGCTTCTGGGAAAAACATAAAGTCATAGAATGAGTGATATTTGGGTACTTAAATTTTCAGATCCTCTCYAGTACAATTGTTTTGTACTAGACTTTCCTTAGAAAAACTGCAGTTTATTTAAGCATTTTTTAATGGAAATACAAGTTTTAACTAAAATGTCTGTGAAGATGAAGTTTATGAAAAAAGTGAGCAATTTGCCTTCTACATGAGATGAATCAAGGCAAAGCAAAAGAAGGAATAGCACYTGCACATCCTTTGCTAAAGGAGAACATGCTAGTCTCTTAGACTTTAAATCTCCTTGGTTAAATATTAAAAAGATTCAGTAAGGGGAAGAAAAAAGGTATCTTRGAAGGTTTTGATATTTTTCTAGTGAAAAATTGGGGGGAAATATCTATGGGATGCAGATCTGGTTATATGAAGTTCTACCCTCCRCTATGAAAATATAAAATTACTAAGCAGAAACCCAAAATTGCTCCTATTCCATTCACTATGTTCTTATCCTCTTGATCTGTTTCCTGATTTTCTGTGTTCCAGTTTTCTATCAYTTCTTCTGTTCTGTCCACTACTTTCCCTTGCCACTTTCCAGAGGAGCAGGGAGAGCATAACTTATCTTTGTGTATCCCATGATTTCTCCAGAAATAATAAACTCATGATTTTACCATCTGATCTCTCAGTCCTCTCCTGGGCTAGATTCATAATCATGGAAGAGAGTGGAGAGAGGAAATTTTAGCATTGGCTTTCAGTCTTTGCAGC
Source organism: Alauda arvensis (assembly GCA_902810485.1). Classification (NCBI taxonomy): domain Eukaryota; kingdom Metazoa; phylum Chordata; class Aves; order Passeriformes; family Alaudidae; genus Alauda; species Alauda arvensis. The sequence continues at coordinate 92,001 of CADDXX010000212.1, forward strand.
TCTTAACACAATCCATAAATAATGGATAGATTAATTAATATTGGCGAAAGATTCAGATAGTGCAGTGATAAATGCTTGCAGAAAATCTCATTCATTAGGATGCATTCAGAGCCATTATTCCAACTTTGGAGAGCAGAGTTTGCCCTGAAAGACAAACAGGAAACAAAACACATTTCCACTGGAGTAAGATAAGGAGGAAAAAAAGGTTAATTTCATTTATCCCTTAAGCTTGCCTCAAAAGAAATTAGGTCATGTATTAAGAATTATTATACTATTCATTTAGCTTAATATATTTGGTACAAAAGTAGCGGTCTTATCACCATCAGAATTGTAATGGTTTAAAATACATGAAGTGAAGTGTGCTTCCAGTAGAATATTTTGACCAGTTTGTAGTTAGCTGATAGAGTACCATTTTATTTACTGGACAGAATGTTGAGCAGATTMATTGCACTTAAGGTCTCAGAATAACATAATTTATTGTGGGGATGCAGAAAATATATAGAATACAATTGAAAGATTTATGATTAAATTTTCTCAGGGGCTGATTTTACTGTGAAATTTCTGAAACATCTTAGGAATCTGGGGASAAAGCTGTCACTTTTGAAATTTATGGTCAAGATGCAGTTATGAGGCAAAGATTAACCACCTATAGAAGCTATAAATCAGTACATGGATTTATATYTCTGAAGAAAGAACAGTCTGGGCATAATTAATGATCTAGCAAGYAAAATGTCAGAAATTATTACAGGTCTAGATTTAGAATGTGTGAGCTTTGTATTCTTCTGTATTCMTCTATGCCTCCTCTAGATCCCTTTTTTAAGTTAAAATAACATCTTATATAAGAGAAATTATTGTACAATAATATAAACATGTTTATTTGTGCTAATAAAGTGTTTATATGATCCACTAATGAATCACAGATTGTGAAACAAAATTATGCTTAAAGTATTAAGACAAAAGTTTAAAACATCTACAGACAAGGAAATTTCTGAATAAAATCAGCCTTACATTGTAGAACTGTAGCACACTCTCAGTTTTTTCTAAGATGGCAGACAGATKATCTTTGCCATATCAACATGGAAAGAGACCTTCTTAAACAGGGAGACAACTGGATAATGAACAGTCTCCTTTTTCATGGTCACCCTCACAGTGAGATGTGAAAAGTTAGAGAAATAAAAATTTAATAAMTCTACCTGACTATGTATGACTTAGTGAAACAGAAATGTATTGTGATATGARTTGCTATGGAAGGATTTACCTTGTATGGGTTTTCCTCAGAAACTATAACTTATTGTCAATACAGTATTTTCTGAGTAGCTCACATAGAGCACAGCCAGGTAATTGTAAAATCTTTCTTYAAAAGGGAAGCATTTGGGAGTGTCAGTGGAAATGGTGATTCCAAGACAATCTTTTTTTATAATAATAATGGAAATGCAGGGGAAAGTCCCAATGAGAATCTGTCTGGACCCCATACAAGAATACTGAGGTTTTAAAATGCTGTTCTGCTTATTCATAGAGATAGATATTGGATATGTGCATCCTGCCAGCAGATTGGTGAKAAACACATTTTCCTCCTCACCTTCCCAGTTCTTTCTCATAAYGTGCCCTTAAGAAAGTGCCCAGGGTGGGGGGCAGAAGTGAAGAGGAAGAGCTGCATGGGAAAACTGTGCTGTGGAAAGGTCCTACTGCACAATCTGACAGGGATGAGCAMCTCACATCTGTGATTGTGCCTAGCATTTCACTCTGGTTCACATCTGCCATACACATATTAGATGACAGAAAGCAAAATATCCCCACGAAACCAACCTTTTTTTTTTTTTTTCAGAAAAGGATCACAGTGAACGATAGGGGTTAAAAAACCCTTTCTGAGCATCATGCCTTCTCCTTTCTTGCTGCTTATTCTCTGTGTCATGCCTCTGGCAAGCCATCAATGGCTGCATTTATGGTTCACACCTTGTCTACATCTGGGAATGTACCAGAGAAATGTGAAGATTTAAATATCATCATCCCCACCATCTGTCTTCCAAACTGAGTCCTCCCTTTGATTCAGACCATTTCTCACAATCACTGAAATCACAATCACCCCTGTGTTTAATGCTGTTTATCTGCTTGAATTGGTCTTTCACTATTACAAGTCTAAGTTTCAACTTTTTGATTAAGGAAAATCTTTTTATTTTTTCCTATTAACAATGCTACTATTTTGCTTCAATGTAAGCATGAAAACATCTTTCCAGACAGCTTCCATGCTTGCAGTGAGAAGAATTTGCAGCACTTGGGGGCTAAAAGGAAGATTTCTTGGCCATACTACTACTGGCTGTGAGAGATGGGGGGCAAAAAGGTGTGATGCAGAAGATGAATCCCTTGTCCCTCTTTGCTCACAAATAACCTTTTCTGTGACAATGTGCAGTAATAATATCACTGATTAGTTCAAGCCCCCAGAGCACTCACATTTCCGCCAAATATGAAGAAATGCCCCCTTTTTTACTAAGCATTTTTATTCACGTTGTGACAACGGAAAGTCTTTTTTTCTCTGTGGAAGTGACTCTTTTTTTTCCCCTCAGTGCCCAAGTCCACGGGCCCATCCAAGCACCACAAGAAGAGAACAGCCSTTTGCATTATGTTGTTCTGGTTTTTGCCTCAAAGGGTTTCAGGTTTTATGGATTGGGCACTGCCTATTTTTTGTGGTGTCACATCTGACATGCCAGACTGTCACATCCCAGGAATACCTCCTGGACATTAATTCAAAGCAAATGCCCTCAAATAATAGAACAAATTTTGTTTTCTCATGCCTCTACCTGGGTTCTTCTTAGGACAACCCAGGTTTTGGTCCCCTTAGAGACCACCCTCTGGTTTCATGATTTGTACAACATTTCTGGGGCCTGAAGGTGTTGTTAATTTATTTAATATATGAAATTTCTGATAAAATATAAGTTCACTAGTTTAGTGTAAAAAAAATAATTAATTCATTAAAACAAAACAAAACCAAAAACCCAACTAGTTTTACTGTAATCATGGAAATAATAATTATTAACATTAGTAATATTTTTTTTAAATTTCAAAATGGAGACTGTTTTCTGAAGGATGACACCTAGTACAAATATGGAGCTAAAAATAATATATAAGTAATTGGGCTCTCTAATAGACTATGCAAAGATTAAAGTCTCTTAAAAATTAAATGATGCTATGGGTTTTCAGAAGGACTTTGGCAAATATGCTTTAAGAAGTTGAAATCTGATAGCTTATTCATGATCCATTGCCTTTAGAGGTGTCCAAGACCTCAAAACAGCCAAATACCTGCAGTCAAGCACWGTTTTGGCTCAGATTTACCTCAGACTTAAACTAAAGCTTAACATTTTATTTAAAGGCTTCAGGAACTTAAGCTTTGCAAAACCAGCTCAGCTTTTGGCAGTTTGTACATCACTGCCCACACTTACACAARTGGTCAGGTGCACACTACTTGAAGCAGTGCTGTTTCTGGCCCAGATCCAAACTCAGACTACATCCCTCTTCTACACCAGAATGTGACCTAAMTAATGACCATCATCTGCTACCTGCCACCTTTTTGTGAAAAAGCAAACTAGAATGCACAGGGAAGGCAAAAGACACAATATTCTCCATCAGGTTACAGGTCTAGGTAGCTGGAAACAAGAATTAATAACATATCAAAAAATACATCTGTCCCACTAAGAAAATCCAAAAGCATCTCCTCAGTGGCAAGGGTCTAGATTCATTTAAATATTTTAAAACATAAAAATATAATTTGACAATTATATTCTAATTTAATTTTTTTTWAAAAGCCCTTTGCTATCCAACAATGTGCAAACACCAAAAACTAACTCATAATCAAAGTCCTTTTCTTCTTGCACACGTATTGGTGTATGCTTGAAAAAAAGCTAGAAACCACTGTTATCTCCCCTTCATGCTAACTGATCCCCTTTTCTACTCCAACCATTTCTTCTCAGAGTGAGCTTTGGGGAATTAATAATTCCACTTCCTTAGTAATTTTTTAAAATGTATTTAGAATTGGCCARTGAATTTTAAAATTAAATATAAAATACAAGTGTATATGCGTATGCATGTTTTTGTGAACACATATGTTAAGTGATCATGTGACCTTAATTAATTTAGGAAACAAGTCTAAACTTCTTTTAATAAACTGAAGACTTCAGGAACAGGCAGTTGCCTGTGCCCTATGATGTTTTTCCATATCATATTTAATCACAAAACTTTAATTAATTTTAAATTAAAGTGAATCTTAAGTGTTTGTGAAGTGTTTATTTAAAAGGAGACAAATGGCCAGTTATCACTCAGCAGTTGCATCCCTCCCCATCTTTAGTCCTCAAAGTTCACCCTTAAGTGAGAGGTTAGATAGATCCCATTCCTTATTTTTGTTCCTTTTATGTTCTTGACAGAGGCATAGAAAGCAGTGTATTTGGAGGAGCAGCTGCAAGATGCTGCTGTGGGAAATATCTGCTTAATTTGTTGCTGCAAGCAGATTCCATTATTTGATTAAAAATAAAGTGGTTATTCTTCACCCCCATGATTGACTGTTCTCTATAGACATCCTTTTGGCCCAACTTGGTAAATCAGACAGGAAACAGAAAGAATTTTATAGTGGAAAAAAGTGTGGAAAACACTTAMAAACACTGCTGCTCTGKTTTTTTGGGTTTTGGGGGGTTTTCRTTGGTTGGTTGCTGGGTTTTTTGCATGGATTATTTTAGCTTTCCCCATTGCACTGTTAGGTCATTGGATCTGCTTGAACTTATATTCTTGAAYYATAAAGCCTTATGGAAATGTCTGTAGAGTATGGAGAAGAAGCTGGATTGGGCTGGGGGTTGGYGCTTTAATCTGGGCAATTCTCAGACACAGCATCTCGGCACGTATAGGTGTATATACCTCCATTGCCTAGCGATCAATCACACTCCAGGCAGCCAGCACACAAGTCAGAACTGATGATATCCCTTCATGGCATATAGTTCTCTGCAGCAAAATAGAACTCAGCTTTAAATTCTCCTTTTCATCCATCAGAAGACAAAAGCTCAGGAAGGAAGCTCAGGAAGGAACACAGCCCAAGTAATTTTTACAGCTGAGCAGACATCAATACTTATAGACCTACTCATGGTTTACAAACACTGCACAGTAGGGCATCTCAGACAGGATTGGCTAAGGATCAAAGCAGGTTATAATTAGCCAGGAAAACCAATGTGTCTGACAATATGGAATTRCTCATAGCATTGATCATTTTGAACACTGAGGGGTACATAGGTCAGCTTTGGAAATAGAGACAGAAACAAAGTCTCAGGGAAGAGTATGTATAAACAGCCTCCTGTTACCACATCACTGCTGGGCAGTAATTCTGGCTACAAGTGCATGTCCATGCACATGGCATTTTATTGCATTGGCTTTACACACCTATTGCATCAGCTCTTGCTCACCCTGGTAAAACCCAGGCAGCCTTTGCAAAAGCCAGTCCAGACACTGGTGCCCAGCCTAAACACACAAGCAAGACAAGGAGTACAGACAAGAATGCATAACATCAAAATTCATGCCACAGACTTACTGCTTTGAGAAAATCTCCCCTTGTAGTTCTGTTTATACAATAGTTATTGACAATAAATACRTAGTCTGATACCACAACAGCATATTACTAAACCCACACCAGTGAGCAAAACTGCACAGCTCACCTTCTCAAGACTTGTGGTTAACCAGAGATACATGCACTGGTGTAACTCTACACTGCCYGTAGTCCTGTCTCTCCTGATTCTCTTATTCTTTTTTAGCCTTTAGATATCATTTTACCCTTGAATAGCAGCATAAAGCCCACAGCTACTTTATTCTAGGACTCCTACAATGTGGTGCCTTCTTTGAACCCACAGGTCACATACTCAGTTTTCCCATGCTTGGCAGGTGCCTTTGGGTAGTGAGATCTGACAACTGACACTCAAAGTACATGGTGAGACTAGACTTATTTTAAATGCCAGTAATCACTGAATGAATTGTAGTTTTATGTCTTTATGTCTCTTTTCTTAAGGGTTGTAATACTGATTGACTAATAGAAGATAGTCTATAATGTTAAAAGTAGCTATTGTAACTGTAGCAACAGTATGTTTTATTGGAGCAGATGTTCTGCAAATGAGCAGGGAATAAGGAGAGCAGTCTYTTTTTTTGATGTTGTTTAAAGGGCAAGAATGATGCCAATCATAATTACCATCTGCTATAGTACATAAAGTATCCATATGCTCTTTAGATGGCCCCAAAATTGATTTGAACTGCCATACTGAGATTTCTCATTTGAGGACACGATACTTCTATATAGCCTTATTAGCTCCTGACTGACAAGAGTCTTCAGGGCAGTTAACAAAAATGTCTCAAAATCCTGGCTCAAGTAGTCACAGATTAAATTCAGAGCAGTCCAACCTTTGCCATACTTTCTTGGATCTTCTACCATAAAAACATTTACCATCTGAAGCCTACGCATGCCAGGCAGCTGCTCAAAAACATAAACCAAATCTACAAATCCTCACTGCTATACTCTGCAGGGCTTGCAACGTTTCTCATTGTTCTAAAAATGTCATGTTAGAGCCCACACTCTTCTGGGCATTGGCTCAGAAATCAACTCTGTAGTTAACCTTCTATCCCACAGCTTCCAACTGAAATGTGTGCTCTTTAAGATGAGTGCATTTCCAGCAATATTTCACATAGTTRGAAGAAAGACCTGTCACATTCATCCAACATGCACAGGAAAAACTATTTTTAACCCTGCAAATCCATTGACCTCTTCATACTTTGCAAATAGATTGTACATGAGCTTTTCAGCAAAATTTTATGTTAACTGAGTCGAAAAATGTTATCACACATCCAAGAAAGAAGTCCAAATTTATCTATAAAAGGATACTAAAATACTGTCAACCCAGACTCCAGCTTAAATTTAGGATTTTTTCCACATGCACAGAAAATAACGTATCAGCTRCAGAGATACGGTGATCATCCATTCATTTGCACGTTTCTCCACAGCAGTCCAAATAACAGATGTCTGAAAAAGTGGTGCCATACCCCATATAAAATGACAGTAGTTCAAATGGCATTTTGATGCTAAGCCCAGTTAGCAACAGGCTTRTTCTACAAAGGAGTTTAGTTTATATTCCCCCTCCTCTTCTTTTTTTTTATCAGACATATTTTCATTATCATGTGATTGTCTAGTTTTGGAACCCACCTGAGATTTACTTGGCCACAAAACTTACAGAATGAGATTGGGACATTTCACTTAACTGGACTTAAACATACCACCACAGATTAGAGTAACTCCCTGCTGCTGTGTTCTTGATAGTGCATGAAAAAGAAAAGTTTGGGAGTGGTAGGATGTTTTTGTTATTGTAAGAGGGGTTTTTGTTGGGTTTTTTTTTTGGAGGGGGGGTTTGGGAGTTTTGTTTTTTTTTTTACTTACAAGGCTTTAAGCAGCTTATGATGTTTAGTCATTTCTGAGGTGACATTTCAATTCATACTCAAGTTTTTAGGTGATCAGTCTAATGGCCAGCATGMAAGAATTTGGGTAGTGTTTCTCCAATTTTTAATGACATCTGAGAGACTCCATTAAGGTTTCCCTGGCACAGATATATCTCTGTGTTCTTCAGAGAYTATTATTGAAATGCCCTGGGGAAAAAAAAATCAGTTTCCTGGGTTTCTCTCTTTTCYTTTAATCCTTTATAAGGGGCTATTACAGTTACCCTTTCATATTTTTATTTTAGTTATTTCCCTCTTGGGCATAAGGATGGACATTTCAAAGGGACACAACTCTCTTTAAATCAGGGATAAAAGACGTGCCAACATCTACAAATAGCAGCAGAATTACCACACAACCTTCCACATTCTGCTCCAGTAGCAAATGACACAAGTCTCTTAACGTGAACATGCAGAAAAATGTGTATGCTAATAGAGACTGTGAGAGAGGAAATCTTACAAATATAACAGCATTGTAAACACAATTACTCTCCTTCAGGAAAGGATGAGATAGGAAATTGTTCTCAGGTTGTTAGTCACATTACATAATGCTAGAGGGCATTCAGCAACAATAGTGATCCAGTGATGAAGCAGGAAAAGAACTATTGTAGAGAATGWGGTGTTGTATATATGTTTTTAGTTGAGAGAAATAAAATCTTAAACAGAAAATGTCAAAATAACTACTATTACAACTCTTGCAAAGTGCAGCTCCTTTGTATGATCATTATACCTTGAAGGCACTCCATTTTGCTTCAGTTTATTTTGCTTTACTAATCTGTTAGTAACGAGCTATAAGTTTACATGTGAGAAGTTTTACAGAACCCTGTTTCATTTTATGTTAATATGTATGCCCATTATTGGGATATTGCTCATTACTAATTTTTATATGCAATACGGTTCACCAAAAGCTTAATTAATAGTTTTTGCTTGGCTGGAATATTACATTATATTGTTCTTTATGCTGAATGCACAGAAATCTATCTATAGCATAACTGTTACATAGAAGTTGTCTCTAAGAACTAAAAGGTAGTAAGAATATATTGATGATTTACATTAACATTCCTTATCATTCTAAAAAGCAGCATAAAAGCCATTGGGAATTGTAGGGTTCATGAAATTTCACTCTAATTATTTTAATCCACTGAAATTAAAATACTAAAAAAAATCCAGTGAAAGAAAGACATCACATCCTTTCTGTACCAGTAAAAGAACCACACCTACATGTTTAGGTGTTATTAACCCTGTCCAGGATGAGCAGGATAAAGGCATGAAAGACACTCTGATATTAAGAAAATCATTTCTATATTCACATAGGTGTTTAGAGGAATAATTTTTTGTGTTTAGAGGAATAATTTGTGTCTCTGCATTTTGTCCTTCTTTTAAAAGTCATCACCAACATTAAAAGCTATGGTGTCAGAGACTGAATTGTTATGATTAATGGCTTAAGTTTATTATGAAGGAATTTTGCCCATTATGGCAACTCTGTGAAGAAGCTGCAACCACCAAAACCCATCCCTCCCTGAATATGCCCTTAATATCCCCTCCTGTGRGAAACTTTGGTAAATTAAGCCACCTAAGGGAACTTGAGGTAAGACAAAAGTGACACTATTGTCCACTTATCTCAGGTCTAGAAAGAAATTGACAAGATTGAGGGAGAAGAATATATCCACAAGAAAGTCAAACCCAGCRGCTCTCCTGCAAAGCAGCTCTGTCTGGGTTCASGGTGGGGAAGCCAGAGCCCACAGGCCCTGAGGGTTTGCACACACTTCCCAGCCAAGATGGGGAAAGGAGGAGGTTTTGGGTGTGTGACATAACACTTGGTCAGAGGCAGGGGACACCCATCCTCCCTTACACAGACTGGCTCAGTTGTAAACAACCCCACACCTCAGGAAGCCCACATCCATGGGACGTTCACATGAGGAGCAGATGAGGAGATGTCATAATCCATCAAAGTCTGCCAAGACTCATTCCTGAGGCCTTGCACCCAGCGACTGCAATGTGATGTAAAGTGATGCAACAAGATACAGAGTTTTTGTGAGAGACAGTGTCAAACTTGCCCTACCCAGGGAAGGTACCTGAGCATTCCCACCTGGCCCAGTATATATTAATCCATTGAACTCTCAGTTTTGTGGAACCCTTACCACCAAGAAGACCAGATGGAGAGGATCAACAGGATGCCATCAGGATCCACAAAGTGGGTATCTTCTACTTAATCTCTCTCTGTCACTCTGTCTCTCCCTCCCTCACCTCTTTTTTTATTTCTTTCTCTTTCCCTCTCTCCCCCTCTATCTCTCTCTTTCTCACATTTACTRTTTAATGAAATGCATACTATTGACTTTGGCACATGGTCTTGTTTGCACCTTAATTCAGGCATCTCTCTAAAAATTTTAGCAAAATTCTGGATGAGATCTCAAGGGCCCTAGCTGCATTTACTGTCACAAGCAAGTGACTATTACCAAGTTAATTCACCATTACTTTYAACTGAGCAATTAGGAGACTGTCCTGACCTCTTCTTCAGACTCTTAAGATCCATGAATACACCTGAATATTCATCAACCAGCCAACACCTGTGGTGTATACCCATTTTCTCTCACAGGATCCACTTTCCTACAGGAAAAACACCTGTGTATGGCATTGAGCCATCTTTTACACACATGATGCAGCTCAATACCAGAATGGCTCCTGTGTTTAGTTGGTAACTAATAACTTAGCTAACAGTGTTAACAAGCTCACAAAGCTATTGATGTACAGTCCAAAGCTGTCAAATGGAGCAAGAGGAAGGAAAAAACACCTTTTTTTTTCTTTTTTTTTCATTCATAAAGGACAATGAAATACCTGGCCCTAATAGAAACATTTCATGTTGACTGACACTATTGTTCAAAGTGCAGGATGGGTGCTTGACCTTCTTGYCTCATATCAACAGCCCATGAGTTACAGGGGAGCTTGGAAAGGTCAGGAATCACCAGTTTCTCGTTACAAGAGGTGAAGGTGCATATGAGGAACTCCAGGGAGGGGAGAGGAAAGAATGGTGCCAGGATAACACCTTCAATACTCAAACCTGGATGCTTCAAACCAGCTGCCTGAACTCTTTTGTCAAAAATAGCTCATGAATTCCTGAATATCCTTCGATCAAGTCCCTCCTGCTTCTGTACAAAATCCTTGGCAATTTGCCCCTAGTCTTGGCTTAATTTCTAGCCCATTTGTCTCAGATGTTATGTAACAGATATTATGAATTTTTGCATGCTTCCAAAGTGCTACATGATCTTCAGTTGAAAATCACTAAAAGCAAAATATCACTCAATATAGTCAAGAAACTAATATGTGAAGTAGGGCTTTAAAAAACCCTTTCATAATACAAAGCAGGATAAGGAAAAGAGAATGTCATTTTCTTGACAGGCCATGATTCCTTTTTAATGTGTAATCACTGGTTGAGACATAGAGTTCCCTTTTTATGAATGTCAAAGAATGACAGGACAAGAGAAAATTATCTAAAAGAACAGGTCAGAAAGAGCCAGCAATTCAGAGTTTAAGCAGCTGAGTGGCAGGAGAAAAATCCACTGAATTTAGAAAGTTTATCAGCACTTAGAAGTCCTGAAAATATCAAGTATGGCATGATACAGGACTTATATTATGATAAATTTTCCATTCTGTTACCAGGACAGCTTAGGTACCAGGTTATTTTCTGTAATCAATATACGTATCTGTACCTAACAGTGCATATATAGATGCCTAACTAAATTTTATACAATATGTGTGTTGCACTGTGAAGTTGATTATATATTACTAGGAAAGAAATCCAGATTTATCTGGTTAGGCATTGAGATCAACTGCTTCTGTAGGATTCAGGACATGTCCACCACAAGTAAAGCCATCAGGCTGAAAGAAGTATCAGGGACAGATTTGTGCTTTGGACAGGTGGATGAATCTCTCTAAATCAAAACTTTTCATGTGTACAAATATTTTCTCCCTTTTTACCTGACTGTCCTATTTACAACATAAAAACCTCCATTAAGCACAGTKGGAATCCTTACTTTAAGGGTATCATGAAGCACTGAAAGAACACAAATGAAGGAAAATTATAAAACAGATTAACTATGTTTTGTAGAAGTTTCCAGCTTGCAAAGGATGTGTGTGAGCATCGCAGACTGGCATGCTTTGCGCTGTCAGCATGCACCAAGATGCAACATGCATGCCAGGAAATGGCATCTACAGAGTTTTAAGTTTTAAGATGGCCTAGGAACTGTCAGTCCTGTGAGGGAGGCTGGTACAGACCTTCACCACACAGCACAGCCTCCTAGTGGGGAAGCATGCACTCCATTCAGTGCCTCTGTAGGTCAGATCCCCAGTAATTATCACATCCAATGGGGACCCTGGAAACCTGTTTTGCAACCCTGAGGCTCATAAATCTCAGGGCCTGGATCTCTGGTAAATCTATTTTCCAGTCACCTTAGGGAAGACAAAACAGTCGATAAGAAACTAAAATACAGRTCACTAATAAGAATAAGCATGTTAAGAGGTTTTAAATGGATTCATACCTTAATGTAAAAACATGTACCTATCTAGACAGATGTACCTTTCCTGAAGTAACAAGTAAATAGGCATTTAAGCCTATGTAACATTTCATAAAATCTTCCTACAGACTCCTGCTGTGGATCACTGTAAGCTTGTGTTAAATTACCAACGATGGAATGGACAAAAGGCGTGCAAAATCATTATTTGTTCTTTACAAATTAAATTTCTATTTCAAGAATCTCTATTTCTCATTAAAAACAGATTTTAGAAAGCCAAAAAACTGTCTGCAGGTTTTTTATTCTCCTTGAAGAAAAATCTGTTTCATATTTCATATGTACACTTTTCCCTTCACCAGTTAAACAGTGTAATGCAAAGGACAGCATATCCTGTTTCTTGTTCAAGTGGAATATCTCTTCTCACAGTCTTTCTACCCACATGCATATGTTTTGCTAGCAACTATTTCAAAAGTATTCAACGTGCACATTCTCACCCAAATTAGATCAAATAAAGGCCAGTGAATTTTAAAAATCCCTCACATTCTTATTGAAAGAAAAGTCTTGGAGGCTGAGCAGGATGAAGTTCAAATAAAGGGATGTTCAAACTGGCATATAAGGATGTCTTTGATAGGTACATCCCATATCCTGTCTCAAAATCACCTAAACACACACCTTGTTCCCAGTTGCCAGAGCAGAATAGGTTTGGCCTCAGATGCTGTGTAGCTGACCTTTATCTATCCAGCAAGACCAGTAGTTTAGCTTTATTTTACATAAACTGAAAAATTTWTCCCACTTGTGATCCTTTGCTCAACATGGCGTGCCTTCTGAATTATTTAAACCTGTTTTCTGGGACACAGATTTTATTTTACTGAATATTATTCAAGTATAAAAAWTATGTCCATGATGTTTGATAGCTATCAGCAAGACAGAAAGAAAACTGCAAAAAAGAAAGAAAAAGTGAAATAATGAGGAATCTGTGTCTTTTCTCTGACAGAGTTTATGCCCTGTAATTACAGAAAAATGCTTTTTCTCTCTCTCCGCTATCTCCCTTTTTAATACCAGGAAGCTCATATTTCACATGTGAAAGAAAATTGAAAAAGATATAATTAAATAGCAACATATCTTGAAAGTAAATATACCCTGAGATACTGATGTYTTATCTTTAGTCAGGCCAAATGGACTTTTGGTGGGGGAAATTGTTTGCAAACAGTAATCCATCAGACAGTGCTTATAGGATTTAGCACCGTAGACCTGCATATAACAGCTCATCACAAAATAACAAACACCACAAAGCATGCTTTGAAGAGTGAATGAGACACAAAAATAAGATGCAGCCTGCTGAGTCTGTGGCAATGCATTTTAATAAGCTGAAGTCAATCTCTGAATGATTGTTGAAATGCTTGGGAAAAGAACTYAATTTTTTTATTCATTCTAAATTATTTTTCTCGTATCTACTGTATCTACTTGTATCTACTGAACTTAAGATCTTGGGAAAAGAGGGAGAGATCACTTCATGTTCCACTTACATTAAGTTGAAAACAGAAACGTTGGCTATTACAATTCTTAAGGAAACAAAAATGGATTCACCTTTTATGCTAGAATTAAAAGTCCCAAATACAGACATTTTTTTGTTCTTTGGGACAGACTCTGGTTGTGAGTAATACTTCATGAGGCACTACCACAAAGCAAAACTAATTTTTTAAAACTTTAATTAAAAGTAAAACTTCACTAAAAACTAAACTTTTTTAAAYTAAACTTTTTTTCATTTTACCCTAAACCTTTATTAATCTCACATACAGGTAAGGTAATGAATGGATGTGTTTACAACATGCATGTGCTCAGAGAGGTCAAGGAAACTGATTGCCTGGCACTCTAATAGAAAGTAATTTGTRATAAAAACTAATAATCCGAAAAACACCTCTGACCCTGGTGAGACCACAGTCAGAATTTCCACCTGCCCAAGGAGCTGTGATGRTGCTGCTAAACTCTGCATGAAATTGTGCAAACTAGTTGAAAKATTTGACAAACTCCATTTGAATTCTTTGGCACATTTCCAACTGATGTTAGTTTTTTATACTATTCTTGGGTTTCTTTGAGGTGAGAGCTTTTTTTTCCCAATGAAATGTTGTAATATTTTTACTGGAATTTAAAAAGAAAGCAAGAAAATACATTGTTTCAAGTTTCCTAAATGTCAATGAAAAATTATTTCTTGAAAATTATTTCTTAAAACCACGTTTTTATTAAGAATAGAATATAGAAATATCTTCACATTTCTAAAACCTAAAAGAAAAATATACTGCTTTTGGTACTAAAGCTYAGCAATGCACTTTCCAATATACATGCTAAATATATTCTAATTTATACTGAATTTTGGTATACTTTTAAGAAATTTAAACTTTGATTATGATAGCAATTGTACAAATACATGACGTTTGAAAAGTTGTGGCAGTCAGGTGAAGTCTGAGGTGGCTGGAAAAGGGAAAACATGGTACCCGTCTWTAAAAAGAGTAGAAAGGAGGACCCCTGGAACAACTGACCTGTGASTGTCACCTCTGTGCCTGGGAAGATCATGGAAKAGATCCTGCTGGAAGCTGTGCTAAGGCACATRGAAGACAGGGATGTGATCTAGGACAGCCAGCATGGCAAGTCCTGCCTGCCCAACCTGCAGGCTTTCTATGATGGAGTGACTTCATGAGTGGACAAGAGGAGRGTAGCAGATACCATTTATCAGGACTTTGACATGGTCCTCCASAACATCCTTCTCTCTAAATTTATGTCAACAAAAAACAGGTTAGAAACTCCAAGATTAGTTACTTCCCCTTAGTTTTAACCACTGCCCTTTCACCTGTAAAGAGAGATGAGTCATTCCTCATAGCAGAGGTGCTTCATCCCTCTGATTATCTTGGTGGCTTCCTCTGGACTCACTCCAACAGGTCCATGTCCTTCCTGTTCTGGGACCCCAGAGCTGGATGCAGGTTCCAGCTGGGGTCTCAGCAGAGCAGAGGGGCAGAATCTCCTTTCTTGCCCTGCTGGCAACTGTGCCGGAAAACTTGTCGAAAGAGGTTCAGACTTTGGGGACTGATGTAGAGGAAATATGAAATACACAATATTTTTTTTCTTTTTTTGGGTCATCTAGTTTGCCTAGGACAATTGAATAGGGATGGATTTGCTGAGAGGACTGTCAGGTGGATAAGGAATTGCCTACACTGTTGCATCCAAAAGGTAGTGACCAACAGATTGAAGTTGTGTTCTCACCGGCATCAAAGCAGCATGGACAGCAGGGAAGGGAGGGGATCCAAATCTGCTCTGGTGAGACACCACTAGGCTGCATCCAGCTCTGGGGTCCCAGCACAGGAACAACATGGACCTGTTGTGAGTGAGTCCAAAGGARGGACACCAAGTCAACCAGAGGGATGAAGCACTATGAGGAACGACTGAGAGAATTKGGATTGTTCAGTGTGGAGAARGGAAAGCTTCAGAGTGACCCMGCTGGGGTCTTCCAGAACCTAAAGGGAGCCATCAAGAAAGACACAGGGCATGCAGTGATAAGACAAGAAGGAATGGCTTTACACAAAGAGAGGAGGTTTAGATTAGGTATTAGGAAGAAGCTATTTTCTGTGAGGGTGGTGAGGCACAGGAAYATGTTGYCCAGAGAARTTGCRGATKAAATTAGCAGTTCCATTCCAAGGGCTAGATTCTCCAGCCATACATATATCATTTTTAAAGCATCTTGCATGCTCTAAGGTTTTTAATTTGGCATAAATTACATTTGTAAAAGTGCCCCTTCAGGGCACCTTTGGCCTTCTGGAACAACGACAGTTGATTTTGCATAAATGAAAACCCAACTGCCAAACTCATTATTGTACTTGGATTGAAGCCTTCTCAGCAAAGCCAGTTTGCTATAGAATATATCAGTTCATAGTCTGTTACTTGTGTTCTTTGCATCTCCTCTCCTCTGTATTTCCACAAAATTTCAGCCCAGCCTCTAATAACTTGACCCTCCACACACCAACACTGTTCCACAGCAAATGAAATCTATGGGGTCATGGAAGAGGAAGCTGAAGAGCATCAAAACATAAGACAGATATAATGCCAAAGAATACTTATTTTTAAAGAGTTCCTTCCCCCTGAGTAAATTTCAGGCTAAGGAAAGGTAGCCCACTACTAAGTGTTCTAAAACTTTCATTACTAGAAATTGGAAATAAGTTAATAAGCCACACATTTGCATTGACTATTTGTGTGGCTCATTTTTTCAACTATGCTGACCTCCCATGCACCTGACACTACAGTGAMCTAAGATAGCCTTTTCTTCCTGTATATATATTTATATATATGCATTTCACTGATTTGCATGAATATRTCCAGAATGTGACTCCTTCTGGGCATTTTTCTGTTTGAATTAGAAACCCCTAACATCTTCAGAAGAATTTCATGCATGTGACCCACCAACATCTCCATGAACTTCCTTCAAAATTCTGTGATTTAAACTGAAAATATTCAACACACAAGACTCATTTTTTTCTCCTCTTCTATTTCATGTGTCAAATTAATTGCTGAACCTCAACACAGTATGCATTGTCACTATTACACCTTCATTTATATTCTTCCTACATTTTGCTGCATGAAAATTAGGGTTAACTGGAAATGAAGCATTTATTAATAATGGCAAACACTTACATGTGTAGTTATTTTGCCTATGATTACATAAGCCAGGCTGTTTAGTTTGTGAAATGGCCCARATCTACATTTATATAGTAATGATCCTGTTTCTGTCCATATACCTCACATTCTAAGCCACCTRTTTTGAATTACTGTGCTTACACTGAATAAAAAAGGAATATATGGTATTTTATTTAAATTGAATAAGATTAACAGTATATGCTGTCTCTTTTAAAAACASAGATACACACTCCTGTGCATTATTACGATCCATTCCCAAAAGTTCCCCTTCCTAACTTATAAAACGTAGAATTTGCATAAGAATAGGTCTGAAGTAATGCTCCAAAGAGYGCCAGCAGGAATGCAGTTTTGTTTAGGTAATACCTAGGCCTAACCAGAACTGTTGAGCAGGAGCATATATGTAGAAAAAAGGATTTAAATTGCTTTTTGTGCCTTTCAGCGAAATTGATTTCATTGCATCATTTTAGATGGATTTTTAACAACACTATGCTTAAAGTGGTGGATAGTTTCTGCTGGCTACAATATGGGCTTTAGAAAAATCCAGTATTAAAGAAGCTTTTCACTAAAATACTCAAATAAGTGGTAGTTTGAGTTGTTATAAAAGTAGAATGTATTCCTTCCCTTTTTCTGTGGAAAAAAAATACACATTTTTTTGGTCGGTTAATCACATATATCATTTGAGACAGGCCAAAAACTTTCCAATAATTCCATCATTTATTTCTAATTTAAACTTCTAGTCACAAGACTTCGTTTTGCTTTTGTCTGAGAGATTAGATTCCTCAAGTACTATTAATCTTCTCCCTGCAGAGATACTTCTCTATTGATGATATTTATCCAGCCCCCATTATCCAAGAAGAAGAAGAATGYGCTCAAGATCACAAAGATAACTTTGATAAAGAAGGCAACTGCCAATTGCTTCTGTGTAAAACCTTAACATCTGGGCCCACTCTTATCTGTGGAGATCACCATTTTACAACCAAATAAAATTGTCTCAAGAGGTAAAAAGAGAAAAAAATAATATTCTTCCCGTATCATGTTTTATGCTGATTTTTTTCAAAGGTACAGCATTAGGCTGGGCCTTATTGTGTCTGTCCTGTCCTGGACAGACAAACATGGACAGAAACTTTATAGAAAAGATYCATTCCTAAAGATCTCTTGAATAGGGTGGTATTTGCAAGGTAAACTGAAGCTCTTAAATACATGGGACATTTGCTGTCCCGATGTTGACGGGAGGTTCCATTCCAAGYGTCTGTATGGAACCTTCAGCAGAATTAAGCAGGATGTGTCAAATCGCAATTTTCTGGATCATTCTTATGACCCAGCTCACCCATGGCCCTGTGCACTTCCTCCAGCATTCACATGACAATTTTTTATCCAGAATCTCCAGYTGCATTTAGAAAACTGTCTTATGGCATCCTGTCTGCACAAGCAGTGTCAGTTTCTAGTGAGTATTTAAAATCTGCATACTACTTGTTCACAACCTTCTTCCCTGCTGTAGACTGTCCCAGATATTCCCACTTAGATGACTGATCAAGACATATGAAAAGTGCCTAACACAGTCTGAGCACAATGGGYTCCCCCAGGGTAGGGAATGATTCAGGACTCTCCATAAGCTCCTTTACTGTGTTTTCTGTTTCTCTGTGAAGATGTCTATGAAAATCTCCTTTTCCTCTTGTTGGCCTATCTATCTTGAACCAACCTGGCGTGCAAACTGCACAGAGAAGAAAGTGAGAACTGACTGCACAGGGCAGGGATGCAGGCAGGGCCCTGGTACACACATACACCACAGCTTTAACGGTTGATCAAACTTGAATTTCAGTCTTATATCACGGTACCCCACCTGTCAAAATTCTTGTGATTTATTCCAAAAGAGGTTTTTTGCCCATTATACCAACACTCACCACAGATTAGTAAACATGTTTTATTTYCCCTTTAAGGAAATATCAACAATTCACAGAATTCTTAAGACCAGTATTGCAACTGGAAAAATAATAATTATATGAGTTTAAAATGAGACATCATCTGCCTGGTTTCCCTCACTCTGATATCCATCTGCCTAAAGTACAAAGTTCTCCTGTTTTCTGCTCATCATCCTCAGAATCTGATTTCAAGGAAAGCCAACACCAAGAAACTAAGTGAGGATATTATGATAAACAATATGATGCAAAGCAGGAATTGAATAGCACAGAACAAAGCAACTGTTTTCTCTTTCACTGTAGGAATGGACAAAATAAAAAAATTTTAAAAAAGGATTTCCCAAGACTGCTGGAGAGTGGAAGTTATGGGAGAAAACCAGTAAGCCAGGGAAAGTAAATATGGGAAGTAAAAATGAGACTATTTCAGCTGAGTTATTGAATAAAATACTGGAAGGAGTTGTATAGTCAATGTAAGTCTGTGACAAACAGTTCAAAACTGATATATGTCCCCTTACTTTAGGAATTTAAAATACTGTCCAATTCATCTTCCTTTACATGTAGCAAAAAGAATTGTGTAGTTCCATGGTGTGATGCATCTTGTCTWTTTCAGGTATTTTTTAGCATGTGATGAATTATCACTGTATATGTCATTTCCCATCAGCAAGACATGTAGTACAGCAAGCACCACTGCTGTAGAGGATTATGGGCAGTTATCCCATACTTGGCAAGGTAAACTCAGTCCTATGTATCCAAGAATAGCAGCATTTTCCTTCTGAGAGAGACATTATGGAGGATAAAGACGCTTAGTCCTTTTTGTAAAAATTGGATTCTTTGGTGGATTGTTTTAATTACAGCAGACTGATCTAATYCCTAATCTGCAGAACTAGAAATTCAAGCCCAAGGACTTTAATCTTCACTCACCATAGTACTGTTATAAAYAGCCACTGATTTAAAATGTGCATCTCCACCTGTAGTTAAYTAAACCATATCTCCTCTTCTGCTGGGTTTCCTTCATAAAAGTGAAATCTGCTGATTTACTGGGACTGATTTACAGCAGTCAGAGTTTCTTATTCTCAACAAGAGCTTTAGCCAACATCATTGGCAAGCTGTCATTTTAAATAGACAGCTGTTTCTTCCAGTATAACACTTTTGTACTAGAAAAAAGTAGCCTTTGAAAGGAAGACCCACYGTGCTAATTCTAGCAGACTGAATATTTTAACTTTCRTATTGTTGGTCATCACATCTTTTATAGCACAATAATTCTTCAAAAGGTCAATTGTAATTCTTCTAAGYCCTTTGAACTGTATTCCATAATTTATTCATACAGAGAATTGCTTATTTTCTTGTGAACTTCAAACTGATGAGCTAAATAAATTAATGCAACTTCACCTTGCACAAGGTACTGCCTTTGTTAYATCTGTATCCACGAAAATGTAGTAATCTGGGAAGAGATGCAACTGCAGCCATTGGTCTGAAGCTGGTAATTCTGCTGGAGRTAAGATCTACAATAAAATCTTTTARGCCCTTGTAAGCCAAACACATGAGGTAATATCCAATAAAGTGCCACTMTGATGTTATTTCCATATGAAAGGTTGTGCTGTAAAGCTTGATTTGAGTCCAGTGGAGTTTTCTGCTTATTGTTGGTAATATTTAGCTTCTTTAGTTGGTTGAAAGTTTCTTTCACACAGCACTCTCTGCAGCTGAGAGTTATAATCAGCATGCTGTTGTGCAATATTCTTTACCTGCTGTAGTAGAGTTGTATTGAGGAGGCTTGCCACGAAAATGCTGTGGCATCAAACAGGGTAACAGTTGTMTGTTTGTCCTCATTTTCCAGAGCACAACACAGCACAATTTTAGCCTGGCAAAGAGTTTCCTAGGCATGGCAACCAGCTGCAGCAGTCAGACCTTCTTATTCTTCACAAGACTTCAGCCTTCAGTAGACAAGTCATAGCATTACTCAAAATTTCAGGTTTGCAGTGAACAGAATTACCTGTTTATTTCTAATTGGGCCACAGCAAGAATGCTGGCACATTCAAGCATTTCTGGTAGGAAGGGGGAAAAGGTTGTTCTGAGAGGAAGGGCTAAGACTACTTAGACTACTACAACCTTCTGCCAGCAGTTCCACTTTTAAATTGCATCCATCAAGGAGCAATGGTACAACTCTTTTACATCTTTCTTTTGTCATCTCACCTGTAAAATCTTCAAGTGCTCCATCCTGTTACATTTTAGGCAAGAAGGTCACTAGAAGGAAGATAAACAGATATTTATGCAACCTACATCAAGCTATCCTATCATGCTGTCTTGTATCTTGCTGAATCCAAGCTCCACCTCTGAAAAGCTGTTACGCAAACAAAACCCAAACACAGATAAAAGTGCTGAAATAAGGGAGGACAGAAAATTCTAGCCTGTCAAATTGAGAGCTTTTTATCAGGTTGGAGGCTGTTATGAACATTAGATCTTTCAGTCTATTAATAAAAATAAATCCCTCCTCTCAATTAAAACTATTTGGATAGCAAAGCATAGATGTAAAAAAAAAAAAAAAAAAAAAGACTCAGTATCAGCAGTAATTCAGTGCCACTTGCGGAAACTGTGCACTACCCTAGTTAAATTCAGAGAGGTCTGGCACAAAGTAGCTGAAGGATTATCTTTCACCCYACCAATTTTGACACCTTTTGCACTAYATTTTCTAATTTTTAAGCACTTTTRAAGCAACCAGTCTATCTGTGGATTTAGGTATTGATCTAGGATCTCAGTGGTGCTGAGACATCCATTTACTAATCAGTGTCTGCTATGSTTTATATTACTTTTCATTGGTCCCTCTATGCAGCAAAAATAGTTCAATGAYTTCAGAAGCAGTACAGCAGGTGAAGTTATTCTGTATGGTGGCAGAATGAATTGCTGCCTCCAAGGTGTTTAACAGCAATCATTTTCCCAAGCATTTTATTACGTGCAAGTTCTTCCTTCTCAGCAAGATTTTCAAAGTGGGAATATGTTTAGTACGGAGGAAGGAGGGTCTAGTCAGAACTGCTTGCCACACCTCTGGGGACAGTAAAGGCTGAGAGATAAAGCTCGGAAAATTCAGGCATATCTCTAAATTAGCAAAACATTTTTGGATGGCTGCCCCTCTCTGCTTACCTGGCCTTCAGCTGGCACTCCTCCAGCAGCACTGCAGCAATTCTCTGCAGAGCTGCAGCTGCGGGTTACTGCTTTGGGCTACTACAACAGGGCTGTAGCAGGAACAAAAAAAGATCAGAGGCAATACAGAAAGAAGGAAGAGAAGGAAGGTCCTGTAATGGCAGTATTTGTCTGAGATTTTGCTGATCTAAGTATCAGGACAAGCCCTCTGAAGAGCCTGCTGTGATTCTGAGTAAATCACCAGTCCCAAGATTTTCCYCTTTCTTATGCAGACAAAGCTGTCAGAGTAACTCAAATTGTAATTTACTGAATCCCCTCATAAACTTCTCCCAAAAGCAAAGTTGTTTTGAATTTACTTTAAAACCCCCCTATTCCTCTCCCTCTTCATCATTTTTATATCTTAATTTGAAGCATATGTACACCAAAATTAGGTACAGATAGAAAAATCTGTAGATTTCAAAATCATTTTTTCTCAGTGTTTTATGAAAGTAGAATTAACACGTTAATTTCAAAAATGTAAAAGTTAAACACAGGCTGTTTTTCTTCGTCATTTTCCTCTTACCTACTATCATTGAAACCATTCARATATTAAAAACTGTTTCAGAAACTCAAGAGAAATATGCACCTATGCATAAGTCCAGCACCTCAGCCTGTCACCTGGCTTAAACTAACAGTTTTCTATCTCTCCTGAGGGATGAGAATGAGAAAAAGGAGACACAGAAAAGTGTGGTTAAGGCACTCATTATTTTAGAGGAAGAAGTACTTCTATTGAACAGAAAGGAAGTGATGCTGTGTCTCTTGGTATTGGAGGAATGAAAGTGAAGTCAAACTGTAAATTACCAAGGGTAGAAGTTTAGTAGGTGTAGGGTGAATTTGTTTTCCCCTCTAGTAATTCTAATTTCACCATGTGCTGAAGAAGCATGTCAAAACCTAATGTGCACCTGTTAAGGGTTGTCTGCATCTTGCTCCAAACTGGCATAGATTTCCTATGAGAATACAATGCCTTGAATAATTGCCTTCGCCAGCTGTACCTTGGAACATGAGCACAGCAATGCCCCAGACACAGGCTATGCTCAGCCATCTGAGATGAGAACAGAAAGGTGGGAATGGCAAAATGAGGAATCTGTTGATAACAGGTTAGGATCCTTTGCATAGAGAGGATAACACAAAATTTTCTTCATTTATCTGAGACAAGAGAGCAGACCTCCAGCCAGCCTTATTCAGATTCAGCAGCTTCACAAAAAAAAAGTTCAGCTTGTTAAGGAATTTGCTTCTCACTTTTATATGCTAATGTTGAAAACTAATGGAAAAGGATCACATTCTGGGGAATCACAACCCATCTCCTAATAATCACTCACTCACTAGAATACCTCTAAGAGGAGTCAGACAGACCTGTGCTAGCCTAACACAGACCTAGATGACGAATTATTA
>CADDXX010000212.1:115315-142705 GCA_902810485.1 Alauda arvensis
TCTCCAGCTAATATTTTAGAACACATTCAGTGCAGGCAGCTCGGGCAGCAGCTGCCCTGGGAGCTGCAGGTTCAGTTCTGGGTGGGAGCCCAAGGCAAGAGGYCAGGAGCTGCCAATCCTTGGCCCAGCAAAGGACACTGGGACCTGTAACGCAGCCAGGGGACCAGACACTGAGACACRGCAGGAGCTGATGGCTCAGGAGGTACAGAGATAGTTTTGCCCTGGGACTGTGAGGGTATAAAAGCCCAGGGGTTCCTTCTTTGGGGATCCTCCCTTGGAGGCACCAGCTCAAGCTGTTTCTGTGTTACTGCACCCTGAATAAATTCGTTTATGGAATAAGACATCTGAGGTTCTTCTGAGGGAAACCTGGTGCAGAGCTGGTATGGAAACCTTGTCTGACCATGTGAGAGTGAGGTGTGTGAGGGTGCCTTTTTCAAAAGGACTTCAGTCTCAGCACTTGAAGTCTCTGGTACTGGAAGTGTGACTGCCAGAGTGCTCCTGAGTGGTCAAATTACAAGTTTCCTTAGCATTGACATCTGGTAAATATCCCTTGTATTTAATGAGATCCATTAAATTCCACATTACATGTGACTTACATGTCATTTACCTGGTTGGATATTCCATGCTTCCAAATTTTAATTCTCATATATTCAACAGATTTAGAGCTACTGTACCAGCAAGTTGGTCCTTAAATYAGAGAGGAAACAGCAGTTCAGATTGCCAAGGACATTGAAAAATAATTTTCTTATCTATTTTGGGCTCCAGTAAGATTRTAATAGCAGATTTGTTTCCCATCTCTCACGACACGTTAAGCAAACAAAAATCAGATATTTAAACTGGACCARGTAATGAGGCGTGACGATTTGCACACTGGAGAGTAAGATTGATCTTTCTACTATTTACGTATCAGCTATCTGAAGTATTATTTAACTGCATTCAGGAGATCTTTAAAGGTCAGAAGTAGCAGAAATACAGCAAAAGACAAGAGGACTCTGTAGTGAAAATTTCTCACAAAAACCATCAGCCAAGCCAGACGCTTGCACAACCTTTTACTTTTCATTGCTCTAATGCACACAYACACAAAAGATGACTCAGCTATCATTGTTGAACTCAAGAATAGTAAGATTCAGGAGAGGACTCCTATGTTTAGAATGCTTTTCTATATCTATTAAGCACTCAGAAACAACAGGAGATTGCACTGAATTTTTCAAGAAGCACTGRAGTGAGCTTTCTTCTCCCTGTCATTTTTTTCCTGACTCTGAGACTATTGGAACTATATGAGAAAGCTTTCACCAAAGTATACGCTCTCTTGGATTTTTTCACCATGTGTCTCTCATTTCTGCCTTAATAGGTTATTCATAAGTGCATCAAGAGCTGCTAATTTCTGTAATGCACCAACTGATCATCTACAATGCTAAAATATGCCTCAACCATTTAAACACAAACATTCTAGAAGGCTGAAGTGTACTGTTTCTTATAATAAATGTAAGAAGTAGCATGATATAAGTAGCATGACATGCAAGTTCRTGAGGCCATCCATAACTTTTTTCTAAAATGTCTGCTTTCAGCCCCATTTAATAACTATTATTGATCTGAATAAGGAAATCCAGTGCACCCTGAGTCGATCTATAGATGACTCCAAGTTGGGCTGGAGTCACTGATGTGGTGCAGGCTCTGAATAGGGATTTGAACAAACTAGATTGATCCACTGAGGTCAGTTCTATGATGTTCAACAAGGCAAAGTGCCGAGTCCTGTCCTGAGGTCACAACAACCCCATGCAGTGCTACAGRCTTGGGGAAAAGTGTCTGGAAATCTGCCCAACAGAAAAGGACCTCAGGGTGTTGATGGGCAGCTGATGAGCCATCAGCCATCAGAGCCCAGGTGGTCAAGAAGGCCAATGGCATCCTGGCCTGATAAGCAATAAAGGGGCCAGCAGGACCMATGACTGTCCCCCTGTACTCATCACTATGGAGGCCACACCTTGAATCCCTTGTTTAATTCTTTAGCTCGCAGTGCAAGAAAGACATTGAGTCTTGGTGCATGTCCAGAGGAAGGCAATCAAGCTGGAAAAGGGTCTGGAGCATAAGACTAATGATAAGAAGCTGCGAGAGCTTGGGGTGTTTAGGCTGGAAAAAATGAGGCTCAGAGCTGACTCTCTACAGCTCTCTATCACTCTCTACAGCTRCCTGGAAGGAGGGTGTAGCCAGGCAGGGATTGGCTGGTGCAGCCAGRTTACACTTAACAACCCAAGAGGAAATGGCATCAAGCTGAGCTAGGGGAGGTTTACATCGGATATAAGGGAAAAATTCTTCACAAAAAGGTTTGCCAAGTTCTGGAATGGGCTGTCAAGGGAAGTGGATGAGTCATGATCYCTGGAGGTATCTAAAAGACATGTAGATAAGGTGCTTAGGGATATGTTTTGGTGAGAGATTTGGCAGAGGTAGATAAGCAGTAGAATATAATGATCCTAAAGGTCTTTTCTAACCTAACTGATGTTATGACTTTATGTGTTAATAAGAAAATTGGATATTATCTAGGACTTCTCATTGGAAAAGGTGAAAAAAAGATCAGCTATGGTGATAAGTAACCAATAGACAACATTAATTTTTGTTTACTACATTGCAGTCTTCAACATACTCACAGGAGAGGCAGAGGAGCAGGTACCAATCTCCTCAGTCTTGTGACCATTTATAGCACTSAAGGAAACAGCATGAAGCTGAGTCAGAGAAGTTTTAATCCAGATATTAGGAAAGGTTTTTAATCAACAGGGTGGCTGGGCATCAGAAGGGGATCTCCAGGGAACTGGTCGTAGCACCAAGCCTGACAGAGCTTAAGAAAGCATTTGGACAGTGCTCTTGGGCACCTGGAATGTTTCTTGGGGCTGTCCTGTGCAGGGCCAKGAGCTGACTCTATAATCCTGATGAGTCCTTTCTAACTCAGCACATTCTATGATTCTATGTGGTGAAAGGTAAGCTCATATGAAGATTTCCAATTAATACATATAAGTATAGTTTTGTTACAGGGATTATATAGCCTGTATTATCCATCTGGTGACATTGAATGTGCTATTGAACCTATTCTGTTACATAGTCTGCTGTTATTTTGTATATAAACATGGCAAAAGAAGCATCCCATCCCACAAATGTGTTGTTTTGCACTTGAAACTATCTGTATACATTAATTCCCATCAGGAAGAACCTGAAATCTTCTTCATAGTCATGGTTGTTGGAATAGTTAACAAAGTCTCCTATCATTGTGCATGGCTTTGTTAGAGAGAACAACTCTTTCCTTTGGAAAGAAATAGTTTTTATTTTACAAATCCATTTACCTGTGTTTTTACATTTGTTTTCTGTTTTCATTCTGTCACTAGTCATCAAATATTTGCATATTTCCTACATATATTTCATTGTAGCACAGAGTTTTGCCATATTCCATTGAAATTGCTTCACTTTTAAGGTACTCGTGTTGTATGATTAAACTGATGGTTAAATTATTGAGATYCTGGTGGATTTTTAAAACCCTTGTAATTTTCCAAGTAATGTCTGTGAAGCAGTACTTGGATCAAATGCATTCATTCTCCCCTCGGTTGAAATCAAAGTTCACAGGGCGGCTCATAAGTGAAAAAATGTATTCCATCTTTCTGTCTGGTGAGTTATTGTTGTACTCATGTGGAATCATATACAAGAATAATTCAGATAAGATCATTTGAAATTGCTGTCTACAAATCCAACCACAAGTAGAGGAACTTTTGCCTCAAAAGCCTATTGGTAAATCCAGTTCAGATTATACTTGTGTGAGGATGATGTATCCCATGTATTTTCTAGTGTGGGAGAAAATGGTGGCATGATCCTCAAAACCAGGATCTAATGTTTGAAAAATAGTGATGCAATAATCAAGATGAACATATTCTAAGTCAATAGAGCCAGATACTAGTTTTTAACTTAGATCACAATGTATGTCATATATGAAGAACATTTAGTTTAAAACTGGAACATACTGGTTAAATATGTTTCAACTAAATTTCAAACAAGGAAATTAAGGTACAAAATAGAAACTCCATGCAACAGAACAGAGGGCATAACCCTGTTCCTTCTAGCACAGACTGATTCCACTCAAACTTCTTTATGCTCACAGTCTGTATCCACTCAAATATAAAAGTCTTCTGAACTACACACACAGGCATGGAGCTTACAAATCTAATTGTCTGACAAACATATCCTGCTCAGCATCAGATTACTGCAAAGAATACAAGAAGTATAGTTTCATTCAAAGATCTTGAAAAAGGGTAAAGGAAATGTCACAGTGGAAGGACAATTTCACTTATCTTTCACTGTAGGATATTTTTTCTCTTTGCTTCTGCTCAATGCTACCACTCAGATCTACATATAATCATTGGTAACAAAAAACAAGCCTACTTCTTTTTAGCATTGGTAAGCCATTAAAACAGACTGCTTTGAAAAAACAAGAGTATATACCCTTAAATGCTTTCTGAACCTCCTAGTTTGCTAAACTGATTCCATTATTGCAATGGTAATTAAGGCCAAGAATAAAAGCTGTAACCCTGCTCTTTGTTCTGTTAGACTGTGGGGCTGGTTGAAATTACAAAAGAGACTTGGTGAACTACAGTTAAGGCAGTGCTGTCAGGAACATTTTTTTAGCCACCTGCATTTCTTTTCCTACGTTCTGCAACATTTCTTCCAAATCTGGAGCTTTGGTTGTCATGGTTTAGTCCTGGTAGCTTTGTTGCAGCAACCCCTCCCATTCTGAACTGTTTCCATTTACAAGGTGGAAGTAAAATAGAAAGTTATCTTTTCCCACTCAGGGCACTGCCTACATGGTGACAAAATATTTCCTGTACCAAAGCGGTCAGAATATTCAATACACTGTTAGGCACCATTTCTTGAGAGCAATGTCATCATATTTAAGACCCCTGGAATGAATGCAGACCATTTGTGAAGAGAACAAACTCTTGTTCCATTGTGTGTTTTTAAAATAGACAATATTCATTATTTTGATGCATATCACAAAATATCTGAACAAATAAAGTTCAGAAAACAAGATCATTTGCTTTGAGTAGTTTGTATTGCCTGTTTTGAATTAAATTAGGCCTATCCAGTCACAATTAATATCTCGGGTTCCTTCTCTCAGTCCCCACAAACACATACATCACAACCTGGAAGATATTGACCAAAACAGAGTTTTTCCCAAAGAGTCTTAAGTGATACTTCTTCTTATTTACAATCCATAAAACAGGAATTACATATTTATAATTTTCAGACAGCAATAAAACTATTTCTCAACACTCTTTGTYGAAGATATCTGCCATGGGACTTGGCCTTGTCTAAAAAGCAGTAGTGGCTTTTTTTTGTCACTGTACCTTCTTAGACACAAATCAGATTAATATGCATCTGTTTTCTAGCTCTGAGGCAGGTCATTAGCAAAATTCTTTTTCCAKAAAGTTTTGTAATATCCAGACTGAACCATTCATAAAACTACTCATTGCACCAGGGACTTCTTCATTAGCAGTAATTATGCAAACCAGAGTGCCACATAAGAGACTGATACTACCAGGTGGGTAGCCTGCAATGCAGGGATGATTCTCCTAATTTCTGGAAACAGAATAACATTTTGCTTCT
Organism: Alauda arvensis; assembly: GCA_902810485.1. NCBI lineage: Eukaryota > Metazoa > Chordata > Aves > Passeriformes > Alaudidae > Alauda > Alauda arvensis. The sequence goes on from CADDXX010000212.1 coordinate 120,953, forward strand.
GGCTTAGWAAGAAAAATAGATTTGCAGTTATCCTTGCCTTAGTTATTATTTTGTCTATTTTCATAATCAAATAATCTCATTAGGCCTACAACAGATGTTTCTAGGTTCAGATCTCCCTACATTTCTATAAATTATTTCAACATACATTATAGCTCAGTTTCCCTTTCTTAATTACTTGTGTCCAAGTGCATTATATTATATTATTCATTGTGTGTAAGAACTAATGAAGCTAGATTCCTGAGACAGACAATCATGCTGGCCCTTTCACTGTAATAGGCAGCAATTCATAAATACCTATGTGTGGAAACACAGTCTACATCAAAATCTGACACACTTTTGAAAGCCCACATCAACACCCTGCACTTACACAAGTGAACCACTGCTGGCTGGGTTCTTTGGCGCTCCTGAATCACATTCCTGGGGCTGTGGCACAATATCTCCAGGTCAGCTTCCAAACACCTTTGTCAATAGCACGACTTAAGGAGCATGCTTTTGGAGCAAGAGTTCAGCATTACTGTGGGCAGCTCTTCATTCTGTACACCGGAAAGCTTTCTCACAAATGGTTCTGATCTGGATTTACAAAGTATTTGGTCCACCTCTCCATGGAAATTTTCCCTTCTCAGGGAAGGGGGGAAAGAAACTGCTTGTATKAAAAATTTAGAAAATAAATGCATGCATACGGCTTGTAAAAACTAGCTTTACTTAAGTCATCAGTTTAGCAAATGAGCAAAAATTCAAATAGTCTCCTAGAGACATCAACTTGGTGGTAGTCTTTGTTGAAAACAGAGTTTAATTTTACAAAATATTACCTGACACAGCTACCCCACTTCTCTGCAGAACATGGGGTGCAAAGGCATCTCAGCTTGATCGAAATTAATTTTAGAAAAGCAAAAACTCATATATTTTCATTCTCTTTCAAGACACAGCAGTCAAGCAGAGATATATAAAAAAGGGARATATGTAAAAAAGATCACAGGTATGTACTCCAGATGTAGTTTTGAGCTTTGCTTCTACCTGAGGAAAACAGGAGCAAGAATGACAAGAAGGATGGAAACAGTGCTATCAGTGATAAGAAGTAATAAGAAGTATCTGTAGGCAGAAGTTGAATAAAATATTAATAGCAATTTTTTTCCTCCCTCAGGCAACCATGTTACTACACTGAAGTAGTGATTCTGCTACCAGCTTACTGAAAACTGAATTTTATTTTTTATATTGGTTGTTTTAAAAACTGGATCTTGGGTTCAGACCTCAAGCTGTATAATCTGCTCAAGAATATCACATTACAAAAGTTTCAGTGAACTCATGTTTTCTGAAGTCAACAGGAAATGTAAATAAGCCATAAAGATCACTTTTAATGGAAGCTTTAAGAGGAAGCAAAGTAAATGCAGTTATAATATCTTGTGTGAGAGAATTTCAGTGGTTTTGCAGCAGTCAGTACCATAAATCTTCCACCGTTAATGGTTCTGTTCAAAAACACACTTCAAACAGGTACCCCCTTTTTATACTGTAAAACATTTTGGTAGATGAGATCCTTGCTCAGATAAACAGAATTTTCTTTTTTTTTTTTTTTCCCCTCTTAGGACATTAAGAACTTGTGTTATCTATTTTAATAGCAAGACTCATTTTAATTCAATGTTCCAATCAAGGTCATGGATGTAAAGCCATATTCTTGGCAAATTCTGTTTAAAAGCCTGTGTTTCATTCCGTGTGCTCTCACTGAATGTAATCTTGTTGTTCAGAAGCCCAGTGTCAACATAACCACAAGAAAAGGCTTTTTCCAATCTGGTACAGCAACATAGCACAATTGCTTGAGTAAATGTTTACAGATTGTTTACAAGMTATTAATACATAATTTCTAATTTCACTATTTCTAGACAGATTAAATAGACAATCCCAACCAAATCTTCTTGACTTAATATCCACTGAGAAATAACCAAGAAAAAAGTGAATTTCAGCACCTGCTACCTTATCTTTTTCTCTGATTTATCTCCCTCTGTATACACAGCAGTGGATTACAGCTGGGAACTTTTCACTTCTATTAATCCTGCATTCCCAAGGCCTTTCAGACAGGTAGATAGACTGAAAAATTACTGTAAATTTTTAAGAAAGAAGGATCCCTAATGCATGTTTACAAGTCATTCTTGAAATCCAAAATCACACCAATGCCTCCAGAAATGTTGCCTAAGGTTATAATAGAAGCATTAGTAAATTTTATTTAGGCTCTTGTACTACATATACAACTTTCAAAGAATTGTGTTTAATTGAAAAATGAAATATGAAGACTTTTTTAGGGAGTACAGTGAAGGTGAAAGATAAACAATGCTGCTATTAATTTTCTCTGCTGGGACAAGGTAGATAGTTGTTTCCTGAAAGTATCACCAGTGAAACAATCTGCACTGACTGTGTAATTATCATTGTTTATGTCAGTGCAACATTGTGGTGCATCAGATTCATAAAAATACAACTTTTTTCTGTAGCTTTGTACAAAATTTTCCAGAAACAAAATACTGAAAAACAAACCAGCTGGTGAGGGATGATGGTGTCTTACTCATTCAAGAAGCTGAATTCAATAAATGTTTCTTAAATAGGGCTCATACACCCATGTTAATTCTCCACACACAAAACATTTTAAAAGTCACAAAGCAGAACATAACTTCCAGCTCAGTTTTTCAGTCGGTCTGGTTGTTGATGTTGTTCCAATGTCCAAGGCCTGTAATAGCAAAATTTTGTTCTGTCATGTTTTGATATCATGGTATCTCTCCCAGACAGCCTGTCTGATTGTTGTTAGCTGAACTCAAGTGCTGTAAAACCACATCTGGAGACATTCAGCACCATCAAAAGCAGCTCTAAACTGCTTAGAGTCTGCTGGGCAGGCCTCATGCCTTGGCAGATCTTTGATGATGGCACCAGCAAGGTGAAAATACAAAACCAAAGACAACAGCAGTAAAAGTGACTGTTGAAAAATAGGAGGCAGGGGAAGTGAACAGGGGGAAGTGAATACAGCTGGAAAAAAAAATAACTGAGAACTTCACGAGGAGGTTTTTAAATCATATATCAGTGCACTGAGTTGAAGGTGGCATGGTTTGGTATCTCCATGGGTACAAGTGTTTCCTCATTCTTCACCCAGTAATCCTCCACTGGTCTCCAGTATGTCGAACTCTCCCTGTTCACTGTGAAACATTGAACTTAAAAAAGATCTCCTCAGATTTCCCTTTTATTTTCTGTATATTTAAGTCATTTTCCATTTCATTTACATGAAAATGCCACAGGTTAGTGGTGGTGTGGCTAATTTTCCACTTGCTTTGCCTACTGCTTCATTGTCTCTGTTTTTTCTGTTTAATTAAATCATTTTGTTGTCTTGTCTCTTTTTCTTTTTAAGTAGATCTACTTCAAATATTTGGTAAACAAATTCTACAATTAAACAGTTGGGATTTTTTCATGTTGATAGAATTCATACAATATTCATAATGCATTACCTATTGCTCATGTGTAACACAGTACTGTAATTAAATTATTTTCCAAAATTAACTTTGGTTATGTAGTAGCTGGAATGCAAGATCTAATTTAATATTAGATTAGTGAAACATCTCCTCCAGGGATAGATGTTAGAGAGCTAACAGAACTCCTTCGCTGTACTTACAAACGCTGTGAGGATTGGCACACTCCACTGACTGCAGCAGGCAGCACTCAGACTACTTGGTTCCTTGTTCACAGTCCCAGAAATTGAAAAGAAACAAGGAAAAGAAATATCCCCAGGAGCAAGCAGTGTGAAAATGCATCTTTATGTATCAAATAAAACAAGAAAAAAGCCACATGTCATGGCCTTTCTGCACAGGTGCAAATCCAAGATTTGTGGTGAGTGCCCAAATATTTTTATAGCCAATGCATTTGAAGCAGTTCTCCCCATTTTCCTCACCCTCATATCCCTCACATTTGGGTCAGATCATAAAACCCAAAAGATGCTGGGAGCACCACAAGAGTAAATCATGCCTACCTGGAAAGGAATGAGGACMCAGGATCTGGACAGTGCCCAGTTGCTGTGTATGGTGGTAAATGGGGTGAATGCAAACCCRCCATTGAACACAGGTGGGGATCCACCGAGGGAGAGAAATTGCTTTGAAGCAATGGGTGTCTTCCACTAGGATAGACTGCACCAAAGACTTTTTCAAAGCCTCACAAATATGACTCCATGGTAATTAAAGTTGCCACTTGATGTTCTGCAGGCATATTTGTATCCAGCCAATGAAAATACTAGCAGAATACTAAAGTAGTAAGGATTTCCATGAGCGACTTTTATACTGAGGTAAAACTGCAAGAAAAAGTTGATGTCTAAGCAGTTGATATTGTAAACCAAATTGGCCTGCCAATTCCCAAGTGCTGCACAGATATTTTAACACTAGAACAAAAACACTTCATAGTAAAAAGAAAAAAAAAATTTAAAAAAGTTGAACTCTTTAAACTTTATAGATTATAAAATCCAGTTAGGTCACAATGTCGTATTGACACAGGTGTTTTCCTTGAGCTTAAAGCATGAATGAGAAATATGACTCTCACTGAAGCGTATAAAAAATGAAGCCCCAGGACAAAAGGTGAGAGGCRCACTGCTTCCCTTTTAAACTTTCAGCATCATTTCCAGACACTCCTCCTGCCAAAGTTTCATTMTCTCATATACATTTTTTGTGTTATTTAGTGTGGAAAGCTGTCTCTCTCTATACTTCTGCCCTGTGTCAGGTCTTWTCTGTGTTCCACATCAGTGTATTATATCTCATTAAAGGACTCTCACAATATATTATATTAATACGATAGACTTTCTTTCAGGGTAAATTTTAAAGTGTAATGTATTCATACTTCTGTTTACTCTTATGATGAGAATATTTTATCAATACTCATACAGTACTGAATACTCCCTGGGTATGACAATAATTTTGACTGTACTGCTAAAGTAAATTACACAGGACTCATTGTGTTTTTTGAATACCAGTTGAATATCCAGGATCTGCATTTGTCGTACTTTTTCAACTCGTTCCAATTCATTCTCAAAAAAAATAAATAGCAATTTTTGAAGTCCTTGTTTCAGCTGCATAACGCTTCATGCATCTTCATTTAGTGCCAGATGATTGTTGCAGGTGCCAGAGWGCATTGTCTCCATAGTGCTAGTCATCCCTCCCAGGAAGGAATGCCCTGTCCCTTATGGAATCGTGCACGTAAATTCATGCGCATATATATTTGCACACGGAYCTACGGTTGCAATCTGCAGAAATGCTCCCTTTTGGCTGCACAAAAGCAGAAATCTTACAAAAGGATGTAAATTTRGCTCTTCTGCTAAGTGAAAGTTCAATGTAATCTTCTGACTTGGAGTGTTTCATGTGACTTGATACATGGAAAATTTCTTCTGTAAGCAATCAAATCAACAGCTGAGCAAAATTCCCTCTGGATGCACAAACCAAATAGTACTACAGCTCCATTCTGAGGCAACAAACATGTCAGGTGGACCTTACTGTATTATTAGGATTGCTATTGGGTATGACAAATTAAAGTGTATGTTTCTAAAATTTAGGTCCAGAAGGCACCCATGTAATCTACTGTGTCAGACCTCTTAGTTAATCCAGTTGCTCTCCTACATTTTGAGGAGTAACATTTAGAACAATCCCTAGATGATTTGCAGGCATAGATATACTTCCAGGATGTATAGACATGCTAATCTGATAGTCATCACCACTCTGAGCAGTCTGTCTAATGTTCAGAGTAGAAATAAAAGTAGAGCTACTGGCATTACTCGGAATATAACRAGGCAGAAATTCATCTTTGCTTCCATCTCCAGCTATGGGAAGAAAATAGATCTTTACAGAATAGTCCATTCTTATAAACTGAATGATAATATAACTCTGAAAACCCAGTGTCAGCRTTCTCTGCTTTTTTAATAGCTGGCTGACTATTTTTCTGTTTTGACATCTGAAGAAAATGATGATACACTGTATATAGAGAATTAAAAGTAATAAGAAAATCTTTGCTGAAAGACACAATTGTATYGATAATTTGCTGTTCAGGGTGTTATTTGAACAGCATAAAAATTCAGGATACCCAGAAACCATGGAAAGGGGTGCTGTATGATAAAATGCCCTGTTTTTTATCCTTTGAGAAGATTTCTGGTCCTACTATTGAGAAAGACCCAAAMAGATTGTGTCCAATGGTTATTGCAAAGTGATTAAATGATTACAGCTAAAAGCCAAGGACCTCCCAATTGTTTTAACTCACAAAGCAAAAGAAGCATTGCTTGCAATTTATTGCCTAAGGTACACCATGCTAGGCACAAAGAGCTACCCTGTTCATATAAAGCTACCACTACCTGTTTAAAAAGGAATCAGTCTTCATAAACAACTTGAAGAAATATGCATTATTTCTTCTCTCTGGTGCCTATTACTTTATTTTGCACTACTTCTAACAGAAACAAATACTGAAATTGTGGCAAACTGGGATATTTTATTACCTAGAACATGATATCAACACATGCATAGTGGCAAACCTCAATTCCAATTTCTCACATGCATTTAGTTTCATTCCTCAGTGCTGCTTGTATGTAGGGAATTTATTTTGCACTTACACTGGGCAATCTATTGCYTAAGATGCTTCAGATCCTTTGAAACCTCTGAATCCATCACAGTCTAACACCCTCACTAAGATCCATCTCCATTTCTGTAGCTGTRGAGAGGGAGTCTGAATTTACATACAGGTTTCTTCTGCTTTCTGCTGTAGCTACTCAAGATTTCTTTTAAAACATTATCATTGTTGTTCTGGTTTTTATTAATCAGCCATGCTGCCTCAGATTTACAGAGTTTTGATGCTACAAAACGGTTTTCACTTCAGAGAYATAAGGACATTTGAGAAGCTTCAGAATTTTATATTTACCTCAGTAAAAGAAGTTACTGGCATCTTCTTCCAGTGTGTGCTGTTCTAMACTTCTTGTTTGGGCTTTTCAGTTAGCACATCCTTTCTTAGCATCTGACATAGGCATGTAGAAACAGACACTTTTCTTAAGGGGTTCACAAACAAGTAAATTACAAGTAAAATAAGTTATAATAGGATATGTACATGTCCCGTATAATTCACTTAATGCACCACTGGCCATGTTCCTTATGTTCAGAACCTCAAACAGCCAAAGTATTGTGCCAAAATTTAAGGTCCCAAAATAAAAGGAACTAACGAGAATTTTTGAAGGGAGAAAAAAGTACCGTGGTAGCCATGTAGTACAGAGACAGAAGGAAAGAACTGAGCTGAAAATATTCTTTAAAGTGCCATTTTAAAGATTCTTACCTCTTCTACAGCCTATTGTAAACAGCRCTCCTAAGATGAACAGAGCTGTCTTCCAACCTGAGAAATGGAAGTTCATTAGCCAYACCAGATCATCATCAGCAATTTCTCCATTTTCCCAGATCATGTTCCCACTTAATTTCCTAGCTATGGGAAGAGACAAATGTAAACYCAGAGTAACACATGAAAACAAAGACCCATTTTAACTTCCTGAAACCACACCATAAAATAATTTGCATAATCAGAAGCAGGAAATTTCTAATGCACACACATCCTTCAGGAGTCTATTGCTTTGTTATGACTTTGAAGATCCCTGGAGTGGTTCACACTGACAGAAAATACAGTTAGCAGAAGACCACAGGTACTTACAGTTGACTGCTCAGGGTACAACCAAACTTCCTCCAGTCTCAGGAGTCGTTTCTTCACAATGGCCTTCAGTGATCTTCAAACACTATRCTTACCAACATCAAAAGTTCTTCCTAAAGAGCTTAAAGTTCAAGGATTTCCAGAGCCAGTTGTAATTTTGTAGTAGTACATGGTAGACTTAACAGAGTTGTCTTGTCTCCCTCTATACTACTGTCTAGGTTTGAAAAAGACAGGTATCTGCTAGGGGAAGACCGGTGCTCTTCCCTTGCAATGGAGACTGCAAACCCCCTCTCACCAAATTATTATAAGTTTGAAATTAAGGGGCTCTCAGGCAAAGATGTGGGACTGGGAATAACAGGGTTTTTACTAATATATACATATATATCTAACAAAACAAGCAAACAAACAAACAAACAACTACAGCATTAATAGTAAGACAGACCCAGGAAACCTCGAGGACCACAAATCCCAGGGCAGTCTGATCTCTGGCTCTGAGGCACCAAGCTGTAGCAGTGGAAGATCCTGGGCTGGTGATGAAGCAGATGAGCAGTTCCTGCAGTGGTGGTTGGAGCAGCGGGATGTCCTGGCTGAGCAGACGGTGCGAGGTCAGCGTAGGCAAAAAGCCACAAAAGCGACGGCGGGGACAGGGTCGGGCCCACTCCAGTGGGACAGGAGGAGAGCTCAGAAATCCCCGGGCACACGAGCAGATGGTAGATTTTTTTTCCAGGAGTGGAGTCGATGGTGACAGTGAAAAAAAACTCCTCTTGAAGCAAGTGAACAGCCTGGGTGACCTCTCTCCTCGAGTGCCAAGGCCAAGAGTGCCCAGCCCCCAGCTCCCCTGTCCCTTCAGGTCTTTCCTTCCCTGGTTTCTTTTGTCTTTGTTAAGTACCGCTAATCACAGTCGTCAGTGTCTCAGCAACTCGAGGGAAAAATTCCAAGGGCAAAACAAAACAAAACAAAACCAAATCTAACCCCCAACARCTACGAAAGCCCAGGAAATCCCACAACAAGGTAAATACAATTCTGTATCCACAGCAAGATAATCCACTTATGTCTTGAAAAGTCACATGCTTTTTTTTCTTTTGAACCTGCCTCCTATTGACTTCATGTGATGCCTACCATACTGAGAAAGTGATGGGCCAAGAGCCCATGTGGAGGCAAGCGTGCCACTGGGAAGTAGTTCTGTGAGTACCTTTTTTCTTTATTTTCTGAGTATTTTCTCCATAATTTTTATTCCTGGAAAGGACACCTGGAGTGGTGGTGCTGGTCTTCTCAAATAATTGTKAGTTAGTTTTAAGTTCAGTGTTTACTAATTTTGCTTTCCCGGCTAACGCACTAAATAATGTCGTGGTTTCAGGATTTTTCTGCTGTGAGATAGGATTAAAATAAAAGCAAAGCAGGCTCAAACTTAAAATATATAGTTTATTCACAAACACTAAAAGGAAATAAGGAGAGAGAAAAAAAACCAAAGAATCAAAATGAAACTTACAAAACACTTCCCCCTCTCCCACCAGCTTCTTTTCTTCTTTACAGACATTTATAAAGGTAAGAACTCAGAACCCAAGGTTTGTACTTCTTATAGAATAATCTTTTATCAATCTCTCTAGAGAGAGAAGTTTCTTCTGGTTATGGGAACTCTCCACAAGGACAGAAACAGTCTACTCGTGGTTCTTAGCTCTCACAGAAGACAGCCACCCAAGAACAAAATTCTGTCTCTGCGGTTCTCCCATAAAGTGCAGTTTTTCCCATCAACTGCACTTGGGTCATGGACTCTATGCATTCTGGGGTGTTATTTTTAAAATTAACAGTTCAGGTGCAAAAAATAGTCTTCATCTCATTCTAGGGCAGAAATATCTCTCACTCAAAGCACTGGCATAGAAGACTTACATCACATCAAGCATCTTACTCAGATGCCTCAGGGGACCACAGGGTCACTGCTTCATGTATATCTACTTCGTCTATTGCAAATACCTCTGCTCAAAAATTACCAATCTGAACAATTATTTCCCCAGTTAATATTCTCCATGGTTTAAAGATGTATTCTAGCATAGTTTGTTACTACAATCCACAAAAGATTTTCAGCCTAAGGGCATCTTCTCATCTCCCCATCCCTTAAGAAACAACACTTCTTTCACAGACCTCAGTATCTTCATGTGGCCTAAATAGAAATGTCTCTATTGTGACATCTTCCTCACTCCCTAGAAAAAAGATCAGTGTTCTGCAAGCTTCCCCTTGGCAAGGACAGAGTTAACTGCAGCTCAGGGATTATCCCCTGCTCTCGGCTGGGCGATGGTGGCAGTTCTTGAAAAGCTCTGAGGCCACATGGCAGAGGGGGGTGGGGGAAGAAACAGGAACGGCAGCTGAGGTCACAATGGCTCCCATGGTGGTAGAGGCAGCTTCCACCCCCTAAACCCCTCAGTCTCATTCGGGGTAGGCTCAACCCAGGCTCAGAGCCGCTCCAGGTAGGAAGCAGTGGAGGGAGAAATCAGCTGCGGTCTCCCACGAACAGCGTCTGGAACTCAGTCCGAGCGGAGTTGGAGCACACACCTCTGCCTCCCTCTCTGCCCAAGAGGCATCGAGCTCAGCAGATGCCCCGAGCAAGGCCAGGGCCCAGCAGGCTCAGCAGGGCCCCGCAGGGCTCAGCAGGTCCCCCAGCTCCCCCAGGCTGGGAGAGAGCTGGGGCTGCCTCTTACCTCTCCTGAGACGAGCAGCGGAAAAGAGCGGAGTTCCCAAAATCCCCAGCTTTTATAAATGTGTTCATTCATGAAAACAAACTCACTTTTCTCACTGGCTGAACCATGTGTCAATCTAAGGTCCTTGCAGCTAGCTATTTCTTTTTTTTTAACTAAAAGCTATGCTAAACTATAACAAACTATTATACATGATGGCTGGGTTGGATATGACTGAACACTTGACTGCACATGGGAAGTGGTGAGAGATTTCCTTGCTTTGTTTTGCTGTGGGCATGGTTTTTGTCTTTCTCCCTACACTGTCTCTCAACCCACCAGTTTCCTGTCTTTTACTCTTCCAATCCTGCTGGTGCAGAAGTGAGTRAGCRACTGTGTGRTGCTTGRTTGCTGGCTGGGGCTAAACCATGACATGCATAACAGAAAAGGTGACCTTACTGAAACCCCAAAGCAAAAGATGATTATTAGGACATAAACCAAGGCAATACCAGCTTTTTACCTTTAAAGACTGCTGGAGACTATTCACTTTCTTTCTGAATTTATTTAAGGTGCATGTCTGGACTTTGGATAGTGCCAATGCGAGGTTCTGCACATGCAGTTGTATTGAATTATAGCTAAATTTCAGATAGGCTGTAATTATGCCATGYTTTTCTACTGTTAATTTTGTTTGGYTGCCWGCATATGCATTGTGTAAATTTATACATACATAACATCTTCTGATTCTTCTGTTMTATTACAGAGCAGATGAAAAACTAAAATGAAAAACACTAGGCTTCAAACACTTACATATCTAAGTTTCCTAGGTTAGCTATGTACTTTTGCTGAGTGTTCTGTGTTCAGAGCCCCAGAAATTATATTACTTGCATATATATAGTATGTATTTAAAGCTTATTTGCAAAAAGGAGACAAAGATGCAAGTTTGAAAAATCATTAGATAGAAAAATACTTTCCTTGTTTGAATGCCTGGACAGCTGAAAACAAACAAAAGTGTCATGTTGAAACACCAGAGATTACAAAATATCACCATACTTTTCCAATTTTATCTGATACTCTTTYAGGAAAAATAAATTGATAATAGATTATGGCTTATTCTCTAATTTCATTTTTATATTAATTACATACAATGGTAATGTAGCAGTTTCAAATCTCCCTGGGGAGAAATGGAAAACAGTGTTTTTATCAMGTAACAAARGCATTAAGTCAAAATGATGATAGRTAAGTGCAGCCCAATATKAATTAGMAACATTCCAAAAGCTCTAATTTTTGTATGCATGGTAAATAACATCCTATTAAAAATCTTTTATTAAAGTTAAAAAATAGTTGAGACTACTTCTTTTTGACTCAACACACACACACACACACACACACACACACATTGTTATGACAAAGTTTGAAGCACAGTTAAAATAAAAAAAAAATAGATGTCCCCTCAGAGACAATATTTCATACTTATTGTCCAGATTCCACCAATCCAATTAGATTATTTGAAGTGATAGCTCATAAATTGTTAATATATTGCTCTGAAAGTGAAGAAAAATACTTATCTCATTTTTCCAGACTGCTGGCTCAGTTTCTGYACTCTACAATAATTTGTTACAAAATTTTCATTTTTCCATTAYTTTTTATTGTTAGTTCAGAAATAAAATCCTATTAACAGAGGATTTATGATGACAAGATAACTACAGTGTGGATAACTACAGGAGCGGAGAGGGTGTGAATTTAATGACACACAAATAAAGTTTAATGAAATATTATGAAATGGAAATAACATAGTCTGAATAAATCTCACTGGTAACTATGTATTATAACTGCAGGAAAAGAAAATTCATAAAAGAAAAAGGCTGTAAATATAAAGAAAAACAATACACTAAGCAAACAGCATAACTATCCAATATGGTAGCACTATTTAGACTTTAAGTYTTAAAGATTTCCTCAAAAAATTCTTGAACTCTGTATTTCTAACCCAGGCTCTGGGATTTTTTCTCTCAGTCCACAGAAGGGCATCTGCCAATTAAAAAAAAATTAATTAATAAAATATTAATACACCTAAATTATATGGATTACACATTCAAACCTATTCAGAATGGAAAATGTCAAGGAGATGGGACATTACAGTAAACCATGCAATAAAGGAATGTGTATCAAAYGCTGCATTCAAAAAGTTGATGCACTTTAAGCCATCACTGAAGTTTTCTAGTGAAAAAAATCCCACACATTTTTAAAGGAATTAACTCAAAAGGGTTTTGAAAGGAGCAAATTATCAGCACATCTAACATAAATCACAAGTTATATGGCAATTTACATCTTAAGGAGGAGAGGACATGAAACCCAAACACTGCAAAAGCTAAAGGTAAGTTAAAGAACATAAAACATTGTTAGTGAAGAATTTCTATCTAATTAAAGGCTAGTTATAACCTTCACTTTCTTTTTTTTTTAATACAGTCCTCCARGGGAATATTTCTAGCAAAGCTGTGATGTTCCATAACCTACGTGTCCTACTTCTCTTTTTATGGATATCTCTGTAAGTTCAATTGTTCCAAGTCCTCCAAAGACAGGGATGCAAGAACTACATTTGGCCTATTGCCAAATTTGACTGTTTGGGGTTTGGAGGGAGCTGCAGCTGTTGTTCATGTATTCATATCTCTGTCCTACCATTGTAGTCTCCTTTGTTATATTGTGTTGCTACAAATCATTTTCTACTCTGCAGAGAAATTACCTCTAAGTTGCCTCTCCTGCCCATATTAAACTTCAGACATTTCATAAGGATTAAATCAGACACAGAGTTTGATTCATAGAAAATTGCGTACAAGCTCCGCTAATTATAAATTCCTAGGTGACCAGAATTATTTGCAAATTCTTCAGCTAGATAATTTATAGTGAAGAGACAATTCACATAATAATTTGTTCAATTATTCATTATAAACTTTCAACRATGTACTATGTAACCACATGTTGCATATACCTCTCACTTTGGAGACTTAAGCTTACTTTGAATTCAGCAAAACAAAATAATTTCTATAGATAAAAATCATATAATCATACTTCAATTCATTGAGAAGAATTGAGACAAAGAACATTACTGTACAATGCGTACATTTTTGCAGAAATTATTTGTTGCATTGAACTCTCCATTCCTTAGGGAAATTATAAGCTTACTTATAACATATGTATCTATCAATAAAATTTTCAAAACTGACCTATTAGTTCTGTTTGTCAAAGAAGAAATATGATTCTTCCTTTAGAAGTGTGGCAGTGTTGTGAAATATGACTGCTGATCAATATTGGTTAATAAGATCAATCCAGTATGTTTTTGAGCATGCTGTTCCAGTAGCAATATTATCATCTCTTTTAATAGCTGATAATTTCAAAATATTTATGCTATTTAGCAAGGCTCATAAGTTTTGGAAGAATGATATTTAGGTTTCTCCTAGTCTTTTGCAGTTACCTTTATTATCCTTTATWATTTTTGAAATACAGTGGAAGATTCATGGGAGTCTTACATCATGAAAACTGTGGCTTCCTATTGCCCTTGCMCTTCCTCTAATGTTTTCTAATTTTCTCATCTAAAAAGGCCTTCAGTCTAAAGACCTGATATAGCCTTTGTCATTTTAAAAATTATTTCTTATTTTTATTAACTTTTGGGTTGCAGTCCAAAAGGAGTCCTAAAACAGAAACCAACTGCACTGAGACAAAACCAGGACCTTTTTTTTCATTTTGTCTTAAACTCACACAAAAAGAGAAAAACTTACATCAATCAAATTAAATATACTGGAAATGCGTGGACACATGGAAAGAATTTCTGAAACAGTCTGTAGTCAAGTTCACAAGGGTGATGCTATTGATAACATTTATTTCACTGTTCTGGAAGCTTTGGACAAGACTACGCATGAAAGGCACTTTGGAAAGAGAAGGATTAATATCTAGAAAAATAAAGAAAAAAATGTTGAGAACTGCCAATGACAGTGAAAAAATAAAGAGTGAAAAAAATATTTCTCTTTCTACTACATGGAATGAGAGTATGAAACTACATCACAAGATAGAACGGGTACCAAAAGTATGTTCAAAAATGCAAGCAGAAGAGTTTGCAGAAGAAAATCCATTATAGAGTTACAAGTCAGGAAGGTATCCCCCTATTCTGAAAGCATTTTGTTAAAATCTACTTTGTTACATGTTAAAGGTAAGATTTAGAAGGGAGGTTAATTCTATCAAATCTTTTCTATCTTTTCTCTTTCCACCCCCTCTTTTTCTATCAAATACTTTGTATATCCTTCCCTTTAAAAGTTACTCAAATTTTTAATTTTTTCCCTGGTATATTTTTGCATTATGTCAGGTTTAGGAATGGTATCCCCCAATTTAGAAATTCCACTAAAAAGAAAACTACAAGCTGCTGCCCTTCCCACTCCAACAGGAGACCTGAGAGACAGAGACTCCACATAGAGATAAAAAGAGTTTACTGGAAACAGCAATAAAATAAGAAAACAAGCAACAACAGCAATAAAGTTGGTAACAACAGCGTACAAAAGAGAGGATGATTTACAAACAAAATGCTTACAAAGCCCAGGAAAATGAAAAACCATGGCAGGCAGAGTCTCTAAGATGTCCTGGATCACAAGCCACAGCCACCTTTTTCTCAGAAGTGGGAATCCCTTACTCTTCACACTGGTGTTGATCTAAATAACATAAATAAAATAACAGCCTTGACATACTTACATAGCTCCAGGCTCCACTTTCTCACGGCTGATGTGGAAAAAAAAAAAAAAAATCTGTCCTGGCCAAAACCAGGACAATTGCCTGTGTCCTGAAAATACCTTTATTTTTCTGTTTCAGATTTTATGGGAGCAGTTGGAAATTTTTCTAGTCAATAATTTTGCTTAATAGAACGTTTTAGTTGCCAATTGAGTGGGATTTTTTTGTTTTTTGTTTTTCCTCCACTGTACCTGACATTTTTCMTCACCAAATCAGTGGGAAAATACCTGTCTCTGCAATACATTGAGAAGCCACGGTCCATCAACAGATACTTTTTGCAAGTTTCTTCCCCACCCAACATTCATTATTGCACCAGCCTATTTATGAAAGCTTTGCCTAATTTCCTGTTATTTCTSAGCCTGTGAGCCAGTTATCCACTGAAAGGTCTACCCCTGGAGAGCAGGAATGCTAAAGCAKAGGAAGTTCACAAAGAAGACTAATTTCAAACAGCTTTTAATTCACTCAGACCCTTGAGCATCTGCCAATGTGCACAGCGAGTTACTTAATCCTCTTTGGCAGGCAGCTGGGCTATGAAGCAATCCTTTTTTTGCCATGGAGGGCTGCTCATTTTGTGGTACCCTTAAGCTGAAGGACCTGTCATCATGCAAAAAATAAAATTTAATCAAATAAATTCTTCCACTGTTATAAAATCTTTCTGCATTTCTGCATATTTTTTATGTTAAAATGTATGCAAAATTTTATGGAGTCAGTGTGAATGGTCATCCCTGCTCCTGTTGGCATTTGATTACCTGCCACATAAGAAATGGAGAACTAGGAAATCTAGTTCCTGTTTGGATCAGCAGATTCCAAACCTCATCTGAAATCAATAGTTCTTATAGTGCCTTTACGGAGCTGGTTTGGGGTAAGAAGGAGATGGRTAGGGGAACTGGGTCTTATTCTGACATGCAAAAGTGTAGTGCCCAAGTGTAAATTATTACAACACTTTGAAGAAAAAAGGAAGGAGGAGCTTATTTTCAGATGCAGGCTTGAATACAGTTTTTATTTAGTTGAAGTTATCTTTTGAGAGTGACTACAAAGAAGAAAGGATAAAAAGGAAAAGATGAATTATGAAAGAGTGACATAGTTAATTACAAATCCGCATATTTAGATCCTAACTTCAATTTGTGCCTGCTAAAAGTGCCCATATTTTATTTAGCTTTTTCTATTGTAATTAAAAGTGAATCTTATCACCCTCAAAAGTTCTRTTGTGATGATAAAAGTACCTTGAATGGAGAGAATCTTTACTCAAATTCAAATTAAYCTATTCATAACTTTTCACAACCTGTTGAAAGAAGAAGAATGGAATGTACAAGTGTAACTTGTAATATTTTTTCTGTTACACTTTTCAGGAATATCTTTTTTTCCTATTAAAAAATACTTGGGATGAGAACTACCAATTCACTGATGGTCATAGATTTCATACAGCTTATGCATACGAAGTTCATATTAGTCTGTATTYTGTGATACTCAGTTCAGCCTCCTCTGAACTCTCCTATTCTTASTCACCTGTTTTCAGCAGCCATATGAGTGAAAATTAATTAATATTCAAATTCTTTTACATGCAATAGTAGCTGTGAAGTTAGGCACTATTCATGCTGCACAGCAAACATGGGAATACTTCCTTACCAGTTTACAATAAGAAAAAGAAAAGGCTTTGCAGAAGTGCCTTTCTGCTTCTTGAGAGCAGAAAGTAAGTTTCTTGAACTTCAATGCCTCTGTGGCTAGTCAWACATTTCCCTTGGACTCACACAATCAAACTTTTATCAAGAACATTTAGAAAGAGACTTGAGATATTTCTAGAGTCATAAATCAGATACTGTTCATTTATCACAATCTCTACAATAAGAAGCTCTAATAGCAAAACCCACATTTCAGCTGCTCAGGTTAAAGTTGTCCTGTTTGAGATGATGTCATTACTCGCATTTTCAGAAAGACATTCCAATCATTATATTCTTTCTGCATGCCAAAGTGTTGTCAATTTCAGCTTTCTGAGGCATCCTTTGGTCTTCAAGACAGAATTTTCCTTTATTTCTTCATTTTGCTAATGTTCTGCTCCAAATTTCAGACGTGAGTTTCATCCTCTCCTTGCAAAAGGTCAAGCCAGAACAGCTCAAACAAAAAAATCTGCTGCTTTACATAATTTCAGAACCAAACACTAACTAACATATTGCAGAAGAGGCTTTTTTTCTTTTTTTTTTTAGTATTATATTTCTTTCTTAGACCACTTTTGACCCTAGTCTTTCTAAGATGTCTCTAAAAGCTCTCCTCATTACAAGAGCAAGCCAGTCAATAAATGCAAAGTAGATATACGAGAAAAGGACTGCATATATTCTGTATTCCCATATCACAAGGTCCCCTGCTATTCCTACATTTCCCAGSCAAATCTTTTAACCATTGTCTTTGCTCTTGCCAGTTGGCATCTGCTGTGTGTCTGTTACTGCCCACTGACAAACACACACTCAATCCTGACTGACAGTGGACCACTGAGACAGAAGCATTAATGTGCTTCTGTTATATATGTACTGCAAGCAYACTATTTAAGTATATTCAATATATACTTAAATATATATAAAGATATAAAAATAATTTATTCACACACACTATCATTTAAAGTGCTGATTAAATGCAATGACAATAAATTTTCTTCTCAGTTCTGTGCTTCCTTTCCATTGCATTAAACAGATGTTTGGCAAGAAAACACACTTCAAAACATTTTTTTTTTAGTCCGTACTGAAAGGCTAAGACTTTTCTCATACAGAAAACACATAATCCAGAATTTGAAAACTATGGGCTTCTTTGAAAGTGTTATGATTCACTAACAACTGCCTTTGCACTTCTAGAAATGTCCAAGAGAAACGTCCAGTAACTCAGGATTTATTGAGATAAACCCCAGACAAATCTGGTTCATAGGAAGGAATGATTCATGACACTCAGATTAAGAGTCATCATTTTTGCAAATAATTTTCTGTAGTTCCTGCTTCAAAACCTCTGCTAAGCATTTTAGCAGGAATAATTTTATCCTTCTAGCATTCCACAGGGTTTTGATTTTGACACATTTGTTCTCAAGCTCACTGACTGTGTKAGGCATTATTTTTCCTTAACATATATTTAAATATGTTAACATATATTTATTTATGTTATAAAGATACGTATGTATGTGTAGATGTGTAGATAGCTAGATATAAAACGTATTAACATATATTTAAGAATTGGAGAATTTTAGTTATATGTCAACCTCCACAATTTACCCAAAGTAAATAGTAACAGTGTTAAACTTTGGGGGATATCCAAAAGATGTCCTACTTACAAGTATTCTGGTAGGAAATCACACTTTCCAAAAGTAAGCCTTTAAGGCTTCACCCTCAAGTGATACAGACAGCTGCCTCCATTCAAGTTTTCTGCAGAGCTGCCACACAACCAATGTATCTTATTATTTGTGCTGCAGCAGCATCTGGATAACCCAGAAATTTCATTAACAAGTTATGAMTCTTCAGGAACTTTAGGACTTAACTTTATTCAGCAGGAGATTAAAAAATATCTATCTCTACAGTGACAAACAGTGATGTAGGGGTGTTACTTGGGTTTTTGCTATTTTGACACAGTTTTTGCTATTTTGGATTTATGGTTCTGTACTGAGAGAGGCCACTGACTGTAATCAGTCATCATAGACCCCAGGAAAGCACAGCACAGACACTTAGCCTTACAGGTCAGCAAGGTCATACACTCAGCCTCACACTCACACTCAGTGTGTCACTGGTTTTCTGACCTGCTGGTGTTAAGGCTCAGCTTGGAAGGTATTTGACGCTGCTGTGGCCATGCCTCCAGAAAGAATATGTTCCACATGGCACACACAGACCCCCTTCATGTGCCTCCTTCCCCACCACAGTGTTTCAGGCCTCTGTGGGGTCCCTGACAGCTCATGGCTCCTTCCTAGAATGTCACATTACTCCTGCTCTTCCTGCCTCATCGTTTTTCTCTCCCACAGCTCACTCCCATCACCACTGCCTCAATGCAATAAYCCTGTTGTCTCAGCCACAAGGAAGAGACTCCACTCATCCCAYTCCCAACTCAGGCTCCCCTCTTTCTCTTTTTCTCATGGGTCTTCCCCTGAGGAAACTAYAGTCATTAATCAGAAAACACACATGCAATTTCTGGTTCATACAGCATGTAACACAAAATCTTAGCTAACATAAAAGCATTTGCAGCTGATTTTTTTTTTTTTTAATAAAAGGCCTGCAGTTTTCCAGCAATGCAAAGAGCATCAAAATTTTCATCAAATTTTTACAAATAATTTAATAAAGGTTTATGAAAATATGAGTGTAAATAAGTCCCTATTGTACCAAAAATAAGGAAAACACATCCTTATGATGAGTCAAATGAGTCAAGAAACTGTGAAACAACACATCAAAACTAACTGAAGATTAAAAAAAAAGAAAAGAAAAAGTCATAGAATAATCACAAAACCATACAAAAAAGGGCAAACTTTGAGTTTAGAGACAAAGCAGAAAAATGGCACAAACTACCTGGACAAAACTCAAAAAAAAATTTAAAATACCATTTTTTAAAACTTAGAAATTAGGGTGTTAATTCATCCCTTACCTTATGATATTTAATCTTCAAGAACATAATTATTCAGGCACCTGAAAAACAGGCACAGCTACAGGTTCTACCCAAACCTAAATACAGGTTTCGTAACAGAGCAGTTACTCTCTGAAAACTTTCTGAAGAGACTGGATGTCTTAACACATTCTTGTAAGYGTAGTTTTTCAAAAGAAGAGGGTTAATCTATATTCCTAAAACAAAGACTTGAGAACTGATGGGAACATTCTTGCAGGCTTTGGTGAGTTTGGAGTCAGTCTTCACAAAGGAAAGGTGTTTGAAGATCAGTTGCACCCAGTAGAGTATGCAGAGTTCAGTGTTTTGTACATGACTGTGCTTTCACACAGAGGGRACTACAGCATGTAGGTCACAGTACTTGGTTTGGCTAACTCTATAAATCTTTAATCCTCATCTGCACTCAAAGGAAGCCCAGCTGCAATATCTAAAGGAATACTATTAGATCTYGCTATAAAAGGCATGAATTCTTTATTCTCTTTAAAGTAAAACTGCTCTCCAAACCTTAACATGAACGAAGTGCCTATGTCTGTATCACTGGGCAAGTTATGTGATATTTTAAACAGTGATTTTATCACATTACACTGATAAATGCAATGTGCATAACTATCTCAATATGATTAGTTAACATCATGTGCACTTTTGATCACTCAGGTATAATTCATGTAGAGGTAGCCTTTAGCTATGTGCAGTTTAGAGAGTCACAGATCATAGAATGGATCAGAATRGATTGCAAAGATCATGTGCTTCCAAACCCACTGACATGATCAGGGAAACTTCCACTAGACCTGGCTGTTGATTGGATCACTGACAAGAGGTTTCACTTTACCAAAAACTAAAACTAAGCAAACCACACTCTTCCTGATAAACAAGTCTTTTTTTATTTTTTTAACATATTTCTAACTATTGGACACCCATAGCCCCATTTTAAGCACTCTAACTGACCAGTGAACTGACCAGTCTTACTTCTGTGCTGTTGAAAATGATAGATGCAATTCTAAATAATTCACAAACATTTAGAATAGTTAATAAACTGTTTTAATGTATTAGTTATGCTAATATCTTAACATAAAAGTATTCTTATTTTCATAATTATTCCTCAGAAAAATATTTCTGATACAGCACAAAGATAAAAAATAAGGTAATCTTATGAATAAGCACTGTATCTTGAGTAGATATGCAGAAGCCAAAAGTATTCAGGAGAGCTGGCAGATTATAAAGGGTGCTATAAGAAAGCATGACACAAAAATCTCTCTCAAAGAAGTGAAAAGGACAAAAAATTACAAGATACAGCTACGACCAAATTTTAAAAGACATCTCCAAAAATCAAAATTTAACACACAAAAATAGCAGGGAAAGACAAAAGAACAGTGCAGCAATATACAGATAGACACCATAAGGAGGGAGGTACAAGTCAAAACTGGCCAAAGATACCCAGCATGTGAACAAAATCATTATATTGCATTTATAGGATCAGAAAAGACTAAATGGGAAATATAGCTGTGGTGGTTTCAGGGTTTTTCTGCTGTAAGATAGGATTAAAAGAAAAGCAAAGCAGGCTCAAGCTTAAAAGATATAAAGATATTTTATTCACACACATTAAAAGAAGAAAAAAAAATAAAGAATCAAAACGAAACTTCTGAAAGACTTCCCCCTCCCCTACCAGCTTCTTTCCTTTCTCATAGACGTTGTATATAGGCAAGAACTCAGAACCCAAGGTTTGTACCCCTTATAAAATAATCTTTCATCAATCTCTCTAGAGAGAGAAGTTTCTTCTGGTTATGGTAACTCTCCACAARGACAGAAACAGTCTACTCGTGGTTCTTAGCTCTCACAGAAGACAGCCACCCAGAAACAAAATTCTGTCTCTGCGGTTCTCCCAATTCTCCCATAAAGTGCAGTTTTTCTCATCAACTGCACTCGGGTCATGGACTCTATGCATTCTGGGGTGTTATTTTTAAAATTAACAGTTCAGGTGAAGAGGATGTTCTTCATCCCACTCAAGGGCAGAAAACAGCTCTCACTTCTGCTC
>CADDXX010000212.1:142956-196977 GCA_902810485.1 Alauda arvensis
AGCCTAAGGGCATCTTCTCATCTCCYCATCCCTTAAGACACAACACTTCTTTCACAGACCTCAGTATCTTCATGAAGCCTAAATAGAAATGTCTCTAYTGTAACATCTTCTTCACTTCCTAGAAAAAAGATCAGTGTTCTGCAAGCTTCCCCTTGGCAAGGACAGAGTTAACTGTAGCTCAGGGATTATCCCCTGCTCTCGGCTGGGCAATGGTGGCAGTTCTTGAACATCTCTGAGGCCACATGGCAGAGGGGGGTGGGGGGAAGAAACAGGAACGGCAGCTGAGGTCACGATGGCTCCCAKGGTGGTAGAGGCAGCTTCCACCCCCTAAACCCCTCAGTCTCATTCAGGGTTGGCTCAACCCAGGCTCAGAGCYGCTCCAGGTAGAAAGCAGTGGAGGGAGAAATCAGCTGCAGTCTCCCACGAACAGCGTCTGGAACTCAGTCCGAGCGGAGTTGGAGCACACACCTCTGCCTCCCTCTCTGCCCAAGAGGCACCGAGCTCAGCAGATGCCCCGAGCTAGGCCAGGGCCCAGCAGGTCCCCCGGCTGGGGCTGCCTCCTTCCTTTCCAGAGGCGAGCAGCGAAAAGAAAAGTTCCCAAAATCCCCAGCTTTTACAAATGTGCTCATTCACAAAAACTACCTCACTTTCTCACTGGCTGAATCAGGTGTAAATCTCAGGTCCTTGCAGGTAACTATTTCCTTTTTTAACTAAAAGCTATGCTAAACCATAACAATAGGTTCATTGATAGTGCAAGAGAAAATATAAACATTAAAAGAGAAAGTTATGAAGTATTAAAATGCCTTATTACTACAGTTTTGAAAACAGAACTAATTACACAATTGATTTTAACGTGGAGATAGGAGCATGAATAAGGAGTGTTTAGCAGAGTCCAACTCTATTAAAAAAACAAGTCAATTATCTTGCTATAAGAATATTCAAATTTATTGAGAACAGTGGAGTTAACTGAGAACAAGCTCATAAAAATATATGGAAAAGAGGCAGCTGTTAATCATTATGGACTGGTTTTCTCTTGGTCAAGCCCATGAATAAGATCAAACTGCTAATTCCATCAGGGAAAACTGAAAAACTGGAGATAATTTAATAACCAATTAAACCCTTTAAGCATGGTTATCAGTAGTTTTCTATCACTTTKAAAGGATACACAAGTGGCTTTCTTAGACATAATCAATCTTTTTGCTTATGATACAACATTTTAGACACTGATATTAGGAAGCTTTATATGTTTCAGAGCTAATGCAGTCATAAAAATCTTCATATGTCAAGCAGAAAGTGTCAAATGGGAAAAAGGAAACTCAAAATAAGTAGATATGAAAATGATAATTCTTGGRAAAATAAGGCTGTGAAAGAAACCCTTCCAGTTTATACCAGCCAGCAAACTGATTTTATGTTAATGATGCTGCTTCATGAAGAGCAGGTGTCAGTCAAGACAATCTTAGTCAAGAAGTCTTACTGYCAGCTGTATTTTCTGAAAGGCATGGAAGATAAGCATTCAGCCATACAGAGCAGTGTCAAAGCACTGAGGCRCTGCCTCAGATTTTATCCCTATACTTAAAAGGGGAAGAAAATCCAGCAAACAAATTAAAACAAGGGTCTTGAACTGTGTGAAAATATTAAAAGGTCAGCTTTATTTTGCCTGGAAAAGAGAAATATGGTATTGGAAATGCTAACTGTGTTATAGATGTGCTGTAASAAAGGGATGAGAAATCATTCTTTTACCATTTGGAGTGGATAGCTGAACAATTATCTCCATCTGTAGAAATAACAGCTTGGGTAAGGGAAAAAAAGAAACAAACAATAGCAAAGAAATTAACACCATATATATGGCCAGAAGATCAATTAATTTAACAGTCTGTTTTCATTATTGAATATTCTGTTCAGAAAACAAAACTGCAGTTCCAGAATTACAGTGCTACTTCTGTAGAGTCCAAAATTTTGATAAAAAGCTGCACATATAAGAGGAAAGTATATTCTTAATTCACAACTGTTTTAGCAATATAACTTTCTATTTGTAATGATGCCATGGTTTAGCATAGCTTCTAGTTAAAGAGGAAACAGTTACCTGCAACGACCGGTGATTGACATCTTGCTCAGCRTGGCTTCATGAATGCTCACATCAAGCTGTGCACCCTGGGAACTCGCTCTTTTTGCTGCTCACCCCTGGAGAGGTGAGAAGCAGTCCCAGCTCTCTCCAGCCATGGGCGAGCCGGGGGCCTGCTGGGCCTTGCCGGGCCCTGCCTAACTCGAAACATCTGCCAAGCTCAGTGACTCTTGGGAAAGGAGCGGGGAGAAATATATGCTCCAGCTCCACTCAGATTGAGTTCCAGCCACTGTTGGTGGAGAGAGAGAAGCTGCAGGCAATTCCACCCCCCCCCCTCCCACCTTCCACCTGGAGCAGCTCTGAGCCTGGGTTGAGGCACACCAAAGGAGACCAAGGGGTGGAGGAAGGTGAAACCTGCATCTACCCACGCAGCTATCACGACCCCAGCCGCCATTCCTGCTCCTTCCCCTCCGCCATGTGGCCTCAGAGTCTTTTTAGAGCTGCCGCCATCGCCTGGCTGAGAGCACGTGGCCATCTGCAACCCCAAGCTACAGTTARCTCTTTCCTTGCCAAGGKGAAGCTTGCAGAACATGGATCCTCTCTAGGGTGAAGAGAAAGTSATGGTAGGGACATTTCTATTYAGGCTTCATGAAGATACTGAGGTGTGTGAAAGAGATATTGTGTCTTAAGGGATGAGGAGATGAGAAGATGCCCTTAGGCTGAAAATCTTTTGTGAATTGTGGTAACAAACTATAATATGCTAAAATATATCTTTAAACCATGGAGAACATGAACTGGGGAAATGATTGTTCAGATTGGTGATTTTGAGCAGAGGTAATTATGATGGACTAAGTAAATATTGATGAAGCAGTGACCCTGTGGTCCCCTGAGGTATTTGAGCAAGTTGTTTGATGTGATAAAGTCCTCCGTGCCAGTGCTTYGAGCAGAAGTGAGAGCTGTTTTCTGCCCTTGAGTGGGATGAAGAACATCCTCTTCACCTGAACTGTTAATTTTAAAAATAACACCCCAGAATGCATAGAGTCCATGACCCGAGTGCAGTTGATGAGAAAAACTGCACTTTATGGGAGAATTGGGAGAACCGCAGAGACAGAATTTTGTTTCTGGGTGGCTGTCTTCTGTGAGAGCTAAGAGCCACGAGTAGACTGTTTCTGTCCTTGTGGAGAGTTACCATAACCAGAAGAAACTTCTCTCTCTAGAGAGATTGATGAAAGATTATTTTATAAGGGGTACAAACCTTGGGTTCTGAGTTCTTGCCTAAATACAATGTTTGTGAGAAAGGAAAGAAGCTGGTAGGGGAGGGGGAAGTCTTTCAGAAGTTTCATTTTGATTCTTCATGGGKTTTTTTTCCCTTTCCTTTTAGTGTATGTAAATAAAACTATCTTTRTATCTGTTAAGTTTGAGCCTGCTTTGCTTTTTCTCTTAATMCTATCTTACAGCAGAAAAACCCTGAAACCACCACAAATTATTAAAATAAACAATCATAATCTRACTTTTGCAAGGTAAAAATTACCTCCTGTACCCAGTGTATAATCCTTAACCGGAAATTAAAATACTAACATTTCCTTATTTTGTGTCTATTTTACTAACATACTTTAATAATACCTATTATGTAAAAATTTGCATTTTTAGTTTCTAGATGATTCACTTTTGAGAAACACTTTAGCAACAACCATTGTACAACTTCATTGGAAGCCTAATTGAGAAAAACATTGCACACACTTCCAACAAGTGGGGAACATTTATGTCAGAGGTAGCAATTCTCTAAGACAAACCAACAGGAAAAGCAGAATAAATTAGGAACAATTACCATTTCAAAGACAAACACTTGTATAGGAAATATTTCTATTGTTAAACTAACTCTGCTCTATTTTCAACCAAACTCTGCAGCTCTCCCACCAAAAGTGATAAATTTACCCATAATGAACRTAATTTCTGATGCAAAATTTTTATTAATACAGTAATTCTTTCTAAAGTCATTAAAGCTGGTATTTCCTCTGCACAATTAAGGAATAGCTTCTTATTTATTTAATACACTCATATAATTTTCTGCTTAGCCCAGCTAAGCAAAAGTGTTGCCCAAGCAAACTTTAAGCTCATTGATCATTATGGAGAAAATAYCACAGTCTCTCCCAACTTCATTTCTTACCATAGACAATATTATGCTTGAAAGCAGAGTTGTGTTGCAGCAAAAAAATGAATTAGAGTAGCAATGGATGCCYGTTAAAAGAATAACAATAACAAAAAAGGAAAGATAATCTGGGATAATTCTACAAAACAATACAAGCTCTACTTACTGAGCATAATGAATTAAGTTTCAAAGATCMAGCAAATGGTAGATAAAAACTGCTAAAGTTGATATCCCTTTGGCAGACAGGATTTAATGAGTTATGGAATAGCAGATATCAAAGCAGACTCTGAATTAGCTAAGTTTTGGGCTTTTTTTGTTATGTCAGGGCTTTCTAAATTATTTGGGAGTTCTTTATATAAATGCACACAATTTGGGGGAGCAAAGGAAAATATTGGGTYATTTAGCTTGCAATGGATAGAGTCTCAAGTGGAGGTACAATATAGGAAGTGTGAGAGGAAGGCAATGGCTAGAGAGAAACTCCATGCCCAAATGTCTGTGCATCACTCAAAGGAGACTGTAGTCATCCCAGCCCTGTTCCTCTGATGTAAGTGAAGAAATTCTAAGTGACCCTAAGTGACTGAGGATTACTGGCCTGACTTGTGTAAAATCCCTACTTATGCTTAGTTTTCAGACTAGTCTCAGGAGTAAATTAGACAAATCAAGAGACAAAATTCCTGTGAGCTTCCTGCTTTTGCTCAGAAAAGACAACAAAGAAAATAAGGTTGTCCACCAACACTTTTGCTGACATGATGAGTCTTAAAAAAACAAAAAAAAGTTGCTGTGTGTGATGTATATTAGAATTAAAATGCCTCCATTCAGTTCTGTCGAAGGAGTAGCAAGTGCAGAATTTGCTGCTTTCCAATGTTATTTTCTTAATCAAAACCAGAYTCCACTCAGCAATATGGGCCATGTCTACAGGACCAATAAATGAAACTTGGATATAGGAATATATATATGTGTATGTAATATATATAYATGTGTGTATGTATGTATAAAAGTAACAAAGGAGTAATTATGCAAATTAGCATAATTTTAAAATCTCAAGTTCTTAATAATATCTGTATTAACTACAAAAATAATTACAAATTTCTTCTGAAGCATACTTCACATAGCATCTCAATTCTGGAAGATGTGAGTACATGTGTTTGGCTAGATTTTGATTCAGGCATTATGACATTCCAAATGAAGGAAGAAATAATGTCTTAGCACATATATATCAGTGTATTTTGGGTTTCAGGTTCCTTCAAAGACAGCTTTCAGTCAAACCAATAACACTAATAAAGGACAAATAACAATCCAAGATTATGAAAATATATCTGTAGATTAGGATCTCATTTAACTTTGATAAGAAAYGGCACATAAAGTTTGTATAAGTAGTAAAGCTGGCTGGCTTTCTGAGATATCATTCAAAAAAATAAACCATTGGCTGAAAAAATAACAAATGCACAATGTTGGGAAGCTAGTTGGATTACAGCTTTGAATAATGTTTCAGGGTTAGGGCTTGATATCCTTTCAATAGGAAAAAATATTATTGGAGCATATGATGTACATGATAAGATTAATTTACTTTGTAAAAGATTATAACAGTTAACCAGTGGGAAGCTGGTTGATGTTCAAGCTGTATAAAAGAACTTGAGGGGATTAAAAACTGAGATCTGTTACTGAAGTTACAAAACCTGTAAAAAAGACCACTTAAGCATTTGGTGGTAGAACAGATGAGGGATTTTGCATTCAAATCCAAAAGAGATTTTGTGTTGTCATAGTATCACRGGATTATTTAGGTTAGAAAAGACCTTTAAATTAATCAAGTCTGATCATTAATCCAGAATTCCCAAGTCTACCACTAAAACATATCTCTAAGTGGCACATCTACTAATCTTTTAAATACCTCTGGGGATGGTGACTCAGCCACTTCCCAGGACAGCCATTCTAATGCTGAACAACATTTTCAGCGAAGAAATTTCCTAATACCTGATCTGAATCTCCTCTGGGTGTGACTCGAGGCCATTTTCTCTTGTTGTATCACCTGTTACCTGGAAGATGAGACTGACATCCACTCCAACACAACTCCTTCAAGGTAGCAGTAGAGAGTGATAAAGTCTTTTGTTCTCCAGGGTAAACAACCCCAGTTCCCTCAGCTTCTCCTTATAAAACTTGTGCTGCAGGCACTTCAGCAGCATCATTGCTCTTTTAACCTGCTCCAGCACCTCACTACCCCAAGGTCCTTCTCAACTGAGCTGCTTTCCAGCCACTCTGCCCCCAAGCCTGCAGCAATGCATGGGGTTAGTGTTGAACTTCATACAATTGGCCTTGGCCCATCAATTCAGCCAGCCAGATCTCTCTGTAGAGCCTTCCTACTCTCCAGTGGATCAACACTCTTGCCCAACTTAGTGTCACTGCAAAGTGGCTGAAGATGCATTCAATTCTCTCATCCAGATCACTAATACAGATATTAAACAGGACTGGCTCCAGCACTGAGCCCTCGGAAACACTAATGACCAATTTCTAATGACTAATGACCAAAAACTGCTTATGACATGATTCACCACCTCTTTCTGGGCCCACCCATCCAGCCAGGTTTTTACCTAGAGCATACCTGCCCACGAGCAGCTATTTGTGCTACTGCAGCACTCAACTAAGACCAGTGTTCTCTGACATTTCCACTGGACAAAGATTTATTGCCTCCTCCAGGATACTGGCAGCTTGGAGTAAAACCTATTTTGTAACTAGATAATTCAGACGGATCATCAGTGCCATCAAGACATCTCCATTCGCTGGGTCTCCTACAGCTATTTCTGTACTCTTCAGCTTTCTCATATCCATACTTCCTGAACAATGAGACCCTTCATTTTATAGAAATTCTTGCTGCACCACAATTATTTCTTGCTTCCCTCCATCACACAGTTCACTGATGTAAGAATAAATTAAGCAGGTGTTTTTTAAAACAGATATGAACCAASAACATATTAACCATTGCAGGACCACATTTCTAGAATTACCATTAGATGTTCTAGAGAGTAGAGGGACATAACACCAATTCCTCTGCTCCTGATATACCAATACAAAATGTTATCATAGAAATGTAATTAAACAACCATCTTCTGTGCACTTCAGTGTGTCCTGGCAGCCAGTGAGGACCAACCATGTCCTGGGGAGCATCAGGTACAGCATCACAGCCAGGCAAGGGAGGGGACTGTCCCGCTCTGCTCTGCTCTGGGGTGGCCTCACCTCAAGTGCTGGGGGGAGTTTTGGGTACCACAATAAAAGAAAGACATTGAGCTRTTAATAGTGTCCAAAGGGGGTCAACAAAGATGGTGAAGGGCTGTGAAGGGAACGCATGTAAGGGGTGGCTGAGGTCACTTGGTCTGTTCAGCCTGAGAGACCTCGCTGCAGTTACAACTTCTTTGTGAGGGGGCAAGGAGGGGCAGACACTGATCTCTGTGGTGACAGGATTGAAGGGAAATGCCTGAGGCTTAGTCAGGAGAGGTTTAGGTGTAAATCAAGAAAAGGTTCTTCAGCCAGAGGGTGGTTGGGTACTGGRACAGGGTCCTCATGGAAGTGGTCACAGCACCAAGCCTGACAGAGCACAAGAAGTGTTTGGACAATGYTCTCAGGTACATGGTGTGATTTCTGGGGATGTCCTGTGAAAGGCCAGGAGTTGGACTTTGATGATCCTTGTGGGTCCCTTCCAACTCAGCATATTTTATGATTCTGTGAAAACAATAATTTCTGCCAACTGATTCCATTTTCTAATTCATGAACTGCTAATTTATCCTTAATGGATAACATTTGTAGATAGTGGTCAATGAACCATATGCGAATAAAGAGAAATTATATGTTCTTCCAGAACTGTTTCTTTCATCCTGTCCATGTAATGTTTTAAAGCAAATAAATATTATCTAAAYGAACTTTATTCCCAAAGCATTATATTCTCAATTACAGTGGAACAAAAATTTCTGTCTTCCTTTTTCAAGTCAGGCATTTAGGTATCTTTGTTTAAACTAAGCCTCTGCTGTCTCAATTGTCTGGCTTTCTTTCAATAAGGGGAGAAATTATGTATATTAACAAAAGATATTGTTGTAAAGAAAGATATAAGGTCAGTTAAAGGATGATAGAAACAAAAGTCCACCAATTTTTTTATTTCTCAGCTGATCCTCCCAAACCTAAAGACAGGTATAACCATTTAATAAATAAGTCCTCCTAAGATTTTAGTCATTGAAATTTAATGATGAATAACTAGTTATGCATGAGCATTCCAGTCTGAGCATGCTCTTAAGTCACGGGCAATRCAATACTCACATGCAGGGTACATTAGCTACTCTGCTGTCCCAGACCACYTTAAAGAGTGGAAAAATCTTGTGAAAAACTGTGCTCAGGGCAACTGTGCTCACTCTAGGAATTACTGACTTTAATGTTATAGATATCCAACTACATTTTTATACCTCTGTGTAGCAGTTTAGAACAACCCTGACACACCCATATGGCTCCAGGCTCTACCTCTTCACAGCTGGGAWAAAAAATTAACTCTTTCCTGGCCAAAAACCAGGACACTCTACTTTCACAATTTTAATTAAAATTGATCAAGATGCTTATCTCCAGCATCTCAGTAGTTGGTTTACATCCATACAGATTACAATATATAAATTTGCAGTTGGGACCAGCAGCATCMCTTGCTTGAAGGAAAATGCAACAATGGGAATACTACTTGCTCTAAGACATCTCAGAGTTTAGATAATAGAACTTCACAGCTTTCTGAGTTGGACTTTACAACTGGTTTACGATGTCCAATAACTACAAGTGCATCTATCTTCTAGTCTCTTTTCTGTGGACCTCTTGAACAACAACTAGAAATTAAATTCGTAAGTATGACATGAGTTAAAATAATGTTCATTTTCTTATTTTAAAGTAGTTATTCAATGAGTTTGTTGGATTTGGATATTTTATGAAGGTGCAGTAGCACAAGGAATAATAAATAATGGCCTCTTTTATTAAGATATTTAAAGCCTTTAAAATTTTTAGCTGAATAAAAGAAAGATGTTATGTGTTTGAATGAAGAAATAAGGAAAAAGTTTGTGACAGGAACAGTGCAATATATGACACCATATCTCAGAATAGATTTTGAAGATTTTTGGACATTTTTTCATGTTCCTAGATGTACAGTAACAGCCCACCAAAAAAAATTTCCTTCAAGAAAGCAGGTACTGAGAATAAGAAAAAGGTTGTAATTTTTCTGGTATACCCACATRTTTATTGTAGTCACATTTTGTGCTTGGATATTGTCAAGAGAAAGAAACACCTGTCTTTTAAAATTAACACCAGGAAAAGATTACATCATTTGCTTCAGCAACAAGTCTGACATAGGTCATAATAAGTTTCCTAAAACAGAAAGGTGATAAAAAATTGAGGAACCATAATTGACTGTTGTAGCAGTCCGAGTTTTCAAGGTCCTGGCTAGCTGCTCGCAGCTGCTACTTTATCAATGCAGGTCCCGAGACCTTCTCCAGGCCCTGAGAAGTCTCTTTTGCTACAGTAGCTGTGTCAATAAGGAGGGACTCCGGAGGGGGGCTAAACAGAACTTTATTCTATGATTGCCAACCCTCAGGAGCCTCGAGGAGCTCCTGACACCGTCTTACATATGACATAAACATCCAATGAAAACAGGCAATGGCGTAACTGACAGCAACAGGGGACCACTAACAGGGGTTTTGGGGAGGGGCCCAGGTGATAGACCCAATTATCCACAGCTCTCCGAGGATCTTTCTGGAAGTCAGGGCTGGGCTTCAGAGTGACAGACAGGGCGAGCAACACGAGGAGAGAGAGAGTGCGGGGAGGGGCGAGTGACAATGGGAGGAGGAAGGAGGTGATCGACAGGAGGACGAACCCAGAAGGAACCATAACTAAGGGAACATGGGGGAGTTGGGTAAATCCATAATACAGAACATTCRAATACAAACCCCGACAGACTGTATTCCCTTTTCCTCAAAGAAAGAAAAATACAGGAAAAGAGCAAGGTGTTCACTGAAAATAGCAGATCATCTTTAAACACACAAAAATGCTCCTTTCTACAGAGGACTGCAAAATTTTAGAATGCATCACCACAAGATCTCTGTAGAGGGAGTCAGCATTTGAAGGTTCAGAAAGGGGTTTAGTCAGTTTCATTAATTGTCCCTTAAATGGATACTCAAAAAAAGAGAGGGCCAGATGTTGTACACAGTATCTGTGTACATAATATTCTTTATGCAACAACTGTAAACACAGAAGTTGTCAAGTGTACAGACAAGGGAGATTGGCTATCCTGTCCCTTTTCTTGAAGCCACATTGTTGKTCTACACAAACTCCTGCTCTGATTGGGCAGATATTCCTTGGGCAATGATCTGAGTGCATGAGAATCATCTCTTTCACSTCCCTCTTTCAGTGTGAACTGTCACCATGTAATTGTAAAATGAAGAGRTGTCTACAAGTGGACAAGAGCCAGGGGAAAAAAAATAAAGTAGGAGATAAAAGATTAAAAAATCACCAGTCATGCAGAGCTAAATTGGAAAAAATATTTAATATTTTTTTAAATTGAAAAAAAAAAAGAGACACAGAAAGGAGGAAAAGTTAGTGGAAAGATTTGCTGTTTTCAAAATTGAAACAGTCATAATCAGCAGGGTTTTGGGGTTTGGTTTGGAGTTTGGGTTTTTTGGGTTTGGTTTTTTTTGGTTTTTTTTGGGGTGGGGATGGTTAATGTGAAAAAAGCAGCATTCAAATTTCTTCAGATTAGACACAGTTATTCAAATAAAAGGCAGAACTGCTGCTTTCAGCTAGGCCGTCAAAAGGGAAACTGTCAAAACATGACAAATCTCACTTTTGCTTGTCAGCTTTCATTTCCAGTTACTCAGGGCTATTTCGAGTTCAGACGCCAGGAGGGGAGCAAATATTGTTGATAGAACACCTATTGACTTTGAGATATATTGCATAATTTTATTATTATGCAATATATCTTCCACTCCTTAGTTTTATAATAAAAAAATCTTTTTTCAAAACATAAAAATTTTCAACCAAATTTATTTGCCTCCAAAAAGTCCTAGCTTCATTCCTTTAGGCTGACCATTCATTGAATGTTAAATGAGAGACAGTCAAAGTAAACAATTTATGAATTGCCTATAAAATAACCTCTGCTAGATGGCAAATACATAGCAATGGTAAAGCACATTTCCAGAAATTAATGCYCTTCCCTCATGGATTTAATGGGTCTTGACAGACATTGTTCATGTGGCAAAGCTTGTGAATCCTAGGAGCAGAGAACAAGGARCTGGCTCCTTCGTGAGCATTGTCTGCAATGAATTATTCAGTCAACTGTATTTATGACTACCTGTGATGAAAATGTGCTACTAACTCCAATCAGCATTAAATTGCCTTCCCTTCCTATCCCCAGTGTTGGTCAGAGAATATTGATGAAATCATCAACTGCAGTATTTAATGTTTATTTAATTAACAAGTGCTCCTACTTGCTAATTGCTGGGTTCCCTTCATAAATCAAGGTAAGAACACTCACTGTTTAAAATGCCATGAAGGTTATGTAATTTCTCAGGTTCATTTCCAGTGCACATTCACCAAAATGAGCCAACTCTAATCCAATAGTGTAACAATCCTCTCAAAAAACTCAGTTAAATGAACAATGTGATAAGAAAAGAGTCCATTGAGCATTTGACTGTATTTATGAACAACTGTCACAYATGGAGAGAAATGGGATTCAGCAAACTGACAGGATTTTGGCCTTAAACTTATAACTCAGGTCCGCAGCAAGCAAAGACTTACTCAAAAAAGAGGAAAGATTACTGTGGTAGCTATCAGTAAGAAGATTTGATTCTGACAAGCCCACAATGGGTAGGATTTTATGTGTGAGTAATAGTCCAAAAGTATAGTGGTTTTAGGGGTGGAGAAGCAGGAAAAAAAATTTCAAAGCTCCTAAGTTTTGCAGTCTAGACATCTAAAAAAACCCTCAGGAAGTCACTAAATCAAAATGTGAGATACTTTATTGGAAAAACATTTGGGGGAAACCTTTCCACTTTTTGGTTTGTTTTTATGGTTTTGGGGTTTTTTTCTTATTATTAGATTTTTGAAGACTGTAAAAGATATTTGCTTAGTTTTGCTATTAGAAACTTTGGTTTTTCTGAGTTTTCCAATGGCAATGAAGTTAGCCAATTAAGAAAAAGGTCCCAGGAGACCACTACATATACGCATAGAGAGACAAGCTTCCAGTGTTCCTTTGACSTTGTTGCAGGTACCTCAAAAGGGTTAGTGTCTTGGGTTGCAATGCAAGATGGAACCAGAAGTATGTATTTTATTTGCCATCTGTTAAAACTGGAAACTGGTGGGGGGAGGTGTTTTTCTTTATTTCTTCCAACTCCAGGGGAGAAGGGGTGGGTGTTTCTTCTGTTAATGGGCCTGCCTTTCAAACCAGTTGGGGCAGTGTTCTTTATCTCTTCCACTACCCATCCTCCCTCCAGGGGAATTGAGGCTGCCAATGGGCCATTGAAGGCTCTCTGCATGACTGATAAAATGACATCATCCCATTGTGAGATGCTCCACCCAGCCAGAGGAACCAAGCATTCCCACCTGGATAAAACCTGAGACACAAAACACCAAGACAGCCAGTTTTTCCACTGGATTCCCAGAGGATGACTGGACCCATCTCATCACCACTCAGAAGGAAACTACACCCTTCTACAGGATCRTCTGTGCTCCAACAAAACGACATCTCTCACTCCAGGAGGACTGGACTGCTACCAACACCCTGGGTGTCAGGTCATATTCTGACACTGTCAATGTTTTCTTTCTTAGTTTTGTTTGTGTTTTGTACAACTACATTTGCATTTTTTTAATATTGCTAGTAAAGAACTGTTATTCCTATTTCCATACCTTTGCCTGAAAGCCTCTTAATTTCAAATTTATAATAATTCAGAGGGAGGAGGTTTACATTCTCCATTGCAAGGGAGGCTACAGCTTTTCCCTAGCAGACACCTGTCTTTCCAAACCAAGACAGTGAGTCAGTCAACCACTCACTCAGCATGTGCTTTGTTCTCCATTCAGAAAAGCATAAAGAAAGTAACAGTGGTTGAGATGAGGGAAAGAAATCAAGTGAAACCAAAGTCCTTACCTCAGTCTTATGTTAGAGACTGTTTYCACAGTAATGGTATTTTGTCAAAGTGAAATGCAGGGGCTGTAATAAGGGTGCGAAACTGATTGGACAGCAAAGCATAACCAGAAAGTCACAGCCTGGAAACCACCAGCTGGAGACCACTTCAGCTGATGGCTTAAGGTGGCAAGTTTCAGAGTTAATTATATCCCTTATATTTCAGTTGCACTGTGGGATCACAAGCACTGTTATCAGCTTTCATAGCTACCACATAAGACCAATTCTCTACTGAGTATGGTTCAGACAAATAGATATTTTGGAATTATAAACTGAGGGTTAGGGTGAACACAGAATATAATAAAAAGACTCATTAGATTTCCCTGGGGTGTATAAACACCAGGATGGACAGAGTCTGGAGCTGGTGCTGTTGCCTGCCCCTCTGCAACAGGCATCCTTCTCTTCTGAGTACAGGAGGTAATAAAGAAATCCAGGATCAAAACAGCTCCACATTACAGTCAAACYACTCTAATTGTTGTCTGGATGGCTAAGTTGCAGGCTAGAGGGTCCCACTATTTAGTTTTCCTGTCAACACATAGTACAAATCTGTATTGCAGTTAGAAGAATCAAGATAGCAACTCCTATGTGCAAGCCTGCATACATAAAGGCAGCAAAGAATTATACGGTACAGCAAAGTATTTCAAGCCCATCAAGTCAAAAGCTGTTAGCCTGTGAGGAAAATATGTGATGTTGTAAACTTATTTCTACTGTGCAAAAAGGCTTTGAGGGGCCACTAAGGGACAGGGAGTCTTATAAATAGTATGCCACAGATGAACACATTGGAATTTTTTTCAAGATAAACAAGGTTTGTACCAAGAGTTTTAAATTTTTTTTGACTAATGAGGCATATAGGTTCAGATTGGCTGGATTGCCTGAGAATCTAAAAGAAATTCCCAATGCATTTGCTATGAAGCTTTTAGTAATTTATTTCATGAGCAATCAAATCTAGGGACTCCCTTCAGCTAGTCACTCAAAACCAAAAAGAATAAGAAGCAGGGAAGGGAAGCAGTGTTGCAGTTAAATGCACCATAAGCTGTCCACAGTGACATACAGGTCAGCAGCACACAAGCAAATAATTTGAATTTGTTCCACCGATTACTTCAGCTCTGGCAAAGGCAGCAAGAAAACTGATGCTGTGTAACCCCACAAGTCAAGGAAAACCATTTTTTCTGCTCTTTGTGGTTGCTTAATATCTGCAGTAAACAAACCAGAAAAATAACAAATGGGACTATTTCCCTTTTTTCCGGGCAGAAGAAACAGACAGACAGCTTCCATTTATCAAGAGACATCTTACCAATATTAGGTGAATTGAAAAGAAACACAACAAAATTGAAATAATGAATTGCTTTCTGTGTGCCTTGTGCATGCATTTGGCTGCAAAACGTTTCTCGGTCTCTTTTCTCCCACATGGCAAGTACCCATCTCGCAAAACAGAAAAGCAGTAGGTGCATAAATCCAGATTTTTCAAGAGAAGAGTTTAAATTATGTCACACTTGCAGCGAAAGTTTGTGCACTACCAGTCCAAATTGCATTCATCATGGAGTCCTCATGCAACGTGATGACTCTACATACCCAACCAAAACCAGGCCATGGTCAGTGGTTGTCTGATCTCCTCTGGCTGCAGCACTGCATGAGGAATCTGACTCTGCATCTGCATCTTTTCTCTCCTTCCATGGAGGTATCCTTTTCAAATTGACAGGATGAGTGAGGAAGGTTTACAAGGTGAGAAGGTATCTACAAAGGTTAAAAGAAAATTTTATTTAACAGAGAAAAATTAAGATGTTGAATAAATACATTTTCTCTCTAAACAGTATTATTATCAGAGTTTTGCTTGTTTACTTCCAACTATCCATCTATAAGAAGGAAATAGATAAACAGTGGTGTTGGTGTTTAAAGAAACAGATAACACTGGTTAATCCTTTAGAAAACATAATCTTTACATAAGAGGCACTAGAATTGCAAAGTCAGGAAATACCTGTGGACTTTATATGATTAGGAGGCATAAATCACAAATAAAGTCAGAAATTATACACACACATATATTACAAAGGTGAACTGCTCAGCTCCCAAACTTAAAGTACATTAACATACTTAAATCAGAATGCACCTCTTTATTAGCAACATACAAATAGCCAGCATCCAGTGAAATATACTTTCAGGACCAATACTAGCAACCCTAGCCACTTTTAAAATGTGGTTAAACACCTACAAACTAGCAGACACCCCTCCACACTGTCTCATAAGTGCTTTCATGGAGGTGTGGATCCTGTCTCAATGTTCCCCCAAAGATTTGCCATAGCACCTGATAGTTTTATCTCAGACTATTCAGTATCCTGTCTTTATGCATTGAAAAATCTATAGCTGTCATTCAGGTAAAGCAATTTTTGTTCCATCATAAAAATTTCTGGGCATCCCACAATAATGTAAACAACCAAGCTACTGCATGGATGTGACARTTCTCACCCTTAGGACATGCATTTGGCTGGCCACACAATCTGTGCAAGATTAGCCCTGGCACACCACTAATTGGCTCCTGAGGAAAAGCTCCTCTCCTGTTACTAGAAACCTAAGTTGCAAAATAACTGATTTACCATGAAAGATTTAAATTCAATTATTATTTCTATCTTCCTAATGACTATCTATTTTAAGTTCTAATTTTCTGTAAAACGTTTTGATGTCAAAACCAACAAGCCAGTAAAAAGCCATATGCTCTGTACCCTGCACTGGATTTTCCTGAAGCTCTCTGCTATTTGCCAATATTGTGACATTTCTGGTCTCCAAAGTACTRAGCAGATCTAGGATTTGGTGATTCYGTCAAGAGTTAWKGCAGCCCTAAAAGGTTGTTTTGCCTTTCATAAGGGAAATGTATTAAAACAAAATTCCAAATTAGAAAAAAAAGGAATTTTCCCTTGTGGCACCATTTTTTTCTTTTTTTGCACTACCACACTGTTTCTCTGCAGCTGAGCGCTGTAGCTCACAAATCCTCTCCCAAACTATAGGTGTCTTGAAAACTTTTTATGAAAGTTCATAGATATATTGGCCAAGTCTGTAATGCATTATTATTGTTCTCAATTTATCAGATGCAGGAAGTAATTCKTAAGTGAATAAATACCCTGAGTTCTGCTGAAATGCTGACAGTTCGTGATAGCATCTGTTATTAACAAGATTCCTTCAACTGACCAAAAATGAAATAATCATTAATCAGATCAAAAAACTTCAGCACTTGTAAATCACTGAAAAGTATTATTCAGCTTCAGATAGTTCCTCTGTTCACACTTAACCCCAATGTGGGATTTAAACAACTGCTTTGTAAGAAAAGACTGTAACACAACTGAATATTGCCATTTCTTTTTGGAATTGCTCTTCTTCACAAAGAATGAGATTATGAATATGATGAAAAGATATTCTACTTTGTGGCTTCAGATAAAATACCTGTAAATACAACAATATTTATTTGGGGAAATCTGGCTGGCAGGTATAAAATCACCCTTAGCAGACCATWCAGACATCTGTGAAGTAACAATGGGTAACACAGAGGAGGGAGCAGAGGAATGCACAAACGCTTTTAGTCCAACTCCTTTACCACCAGTACCAGGAGCACAGAGTTTGTTTCAGAGCACAAAGCAGGTGATATTTGTGTGCTTCCACTGTACACAGGCCAGCTCAGTCATAACAAAAATCTGCCACATTTTAATGCTCTCTTCTGAAATGTTTTCAGCATTGTTCTTCCAGATGAAAGAACATTTCTTTATTAGTACTTGTTCAAAGAAACAAGCAATTTCAGGTGAGAAAGCCATTCAACTGGAAATAAATTGAGGCAAATTATTGCTATTTAATTTGCTGACCAGAAAGATTAAAATGGAAACAGAGGAGTTTCACAGAAAAAGTGCATTTTATTTCAGTTTGAAATTATATCTAATCCTGATTAAATATGGCTTGAGGTACGAACAGGAAATGTAACCCAGTTGACTGTGGTGTTCTGGAAGACGGTTAAATATTACAAAGGAAAACTCCTTTCCTGGCTTTCCTGAAAAATTGTTCTGCCTTAACAGACGCAATTTTGGGAATATAACTTTGTGTCAAATAAAGCTATTTCTGGCTAACACAATATTTGCACAGAAAAGTGAACTGTACTTTTAAAGCACAGAAACTAAAGTAGAGAGTATCAGGAAAATTCTTCCCTTAAGGCAAAGCACCTTTCAGAAGGAGAAATGGACTAAAAATTTCACCCCTGCCTATGCATTGTCTCCAGTTAAAGCAGTATTCAGGACCATAACAAAGTGAGGGAACCTATTTT
The DNA here is from genome assembly GCA_902810485.1 of Alauda arvensis. Classification (NCBI taxonomy): domain Eukaryota; kingdom Metazoa; phylum Chordata; class Aves; order Passeriformes; family Alaudidae; genus Alauda; species Alauda arvensis. The sequence continues at coordinate 160,643 of CADDXX010000212.1, forward strand.
GCTCCTTATTATTCATTCTTTTGGAAGGATGAGATCAAATTTCCTCTTATATGTGCAGTGTCACCACATGACAGCATAGCTTCATAAGTCTCCCTCCTACAATCCAAACCACAGATTTATGCATACCAGCACAGGCTCAAGAATTACAATGAAACTTTGAAAGGGTCAAATCAGACATGCTGAGAGATCATTTGGATAACTGGGACTGGTCATTCTTCTACATCTTGTATGAATTTTTATCTTTCAGTGGGAATGAGAAAATATTTTTCAAAGGAACAACCTGATTGTATACTCACATAAAAAACCAAAAAAAACCACTGAGTGAGGAAGCTAAGGCAAATTGCTGAGACCTCTTTTTTTTTTTTTCAATAGGCCAGATGTCAGTTTTGAAAATGTTTCAACTGTAAAGAAAGCATATCTAAAAGTGAAACCCTCCACCCCCCCCAAAAAAAAAAAAAAAACCTGGAGTTGCATGACTACTTAGAGATTGTGCAAAAAATTATCTGACAAATTACTGCARTGCCCAAGAGAAGAAGAGCTGGTGTGGACTGATCACAGAGGGCTGAACTCTGTAAGTTTCCTAACAATGCACTTGAGTCACCATCTGCAGTTTAGCATGGGAGTTCAGGTAGAGTGCAAATCATCACCTGTCATTGTGACAACAGAAGGGATTTCTGCAGCATCCAAGAACTCCAGAAATTAAAGAAAGTTTGTTCATCCCCTAAGACACCTCCCAGATCTCTGCCTAAATGATGACTATCATTTAGTAAATGTRAATCTATGTAAAATCCTTGCATAGTGAGGCATCTCAACTGCACTCTGAAAAAGGGTATCTGGGGAGGAGGGGATGACACTCTCTCCTTTGGTATCATCATCCAGTGATGATACTTCTACTGTTAATTTGCATTTCCTTAGCATTAACACTATTCCCTATCTCTTGTACTGCCTCTTTAAATATCAGACACTTGGTGCATATCTATTTGAGACAATATAAAACTAGCTACCAAGTTAGAGCTCCTGACATTTGCAGATATCAGTCTTGCTAAACAAGCTCTCTGTCACCAACCCCACAGATCATGTTCCTCTGTCCCCCAGTAAAATCTCATCATAATTACCTTTAGATAAATCAAATGCCATTATTAACAATATGTATCAAGTAACTAAATATCTCATAATGCCCTTGTTGGCAGTTCTATAGATTAAGGAACACAAACAACAAAAATTTTGACATTTAGACCAGTTTAAAGCTCTGGTATCCATGAAAATGAAATACAATTGAAGGTACAAGTATTCTGTATGTATTCTCCCTCTTTCTCCCCCTCTCCCTTCATATGTATATATATATCATATATATGTTATATAAAAGTTATATATATATTATATAAATACTTGGAGATATATATATATAGAGATGGATGGATGGATGGATGGATGGATGGATGGATGGATGGATGGATGATAGATTAGATAGATAGATAGATAGATAGATAGATAGATAGATAGATAGATAGATAGATAGATAGATAGATAGATGATAAAAGTTTTCTTTTTAGCACTTCCTTTCTCAGGGATCTATATAACCAGGCAATCGCTGTATATTGACATGATACCTAACTTTTTTAGCGGTTACCTAGAACATGAAGTGTTCTTGGATATTTCACTGGGTAATTATATGAAGTTTTCTGTACATATTTACCTTACATGGCAAGTCTGGACATTTATCCATTCCAAGGATGGTGACAAGGGGCACGAAAGACTCATCACAATCCAACCTGGTCCCACACAGTCTGACAGTGCACAGAGCATGAGATGTAACTCAGCATAGGGGCACATTCCCTCAAGGTCAGTCATCTGAACTGGCTGAGTGACTGATTTGGGCATCCATTTGCCATTTGTTTGGTCAGGTCCCCAGCCTGCAGACACTGTGTAATACAGCACTTCCCCCATTCTCTTTAACAGGAACAATTCTGTTTAGCAGAGTGCCTCAGGCATTTGTCTCTGGGCTGTGCCACGGTGTCACTATGCTCAGTGCTGGTCCATAGCAATGCAAGGCACACAGTCCACTGGCTTACCCCAGGCTTGGCCACCACCAGCTTTTGCCCAGAGAGCTGCTGCAAAAGCAAGGATCTTATGGGGTCTGGAGCAAATACRTATCCAGTGACTCACTTCCCTGACAAGAAGAAAGAACATTGTCATTTCAATTTTCTCTCATTTGGCTTCCAGAGCAGTATCCATCCTGTCTAGTGAAACTGCTTTCAGCATCACCAGAGAGCTAGGCTCTGGGACAGTTATCACAGTCACTGACCAGCAAAATATTTAAGAGATGCTTTACTTTTTCTGCAGAACAGATCAGTTTCTTAACTCAGCTGTCATGACATTAATTTCTCATGGTGACTGCAGAGAAAACCAGTGAGCACTAGCTGTGAGGTGTCCTGAGCAACCACTGGAAATAAAAGTGAAAATATCTTTCTACCCACACAYAAAACCCAGTGATTCCTTTTCAAAGATAGCATTTGACCCAAAGTTGGGTCTGTTCTACTAGAGGCATTTCCACAAAATGTCAGCTGTCAGGGAGCCATCAGCTGCAAATCCCAGAGCTAAGCCTGTTGTGCCCCAGCCCGTTTGGAGGAGAGCTGTCATTCCTCAGCACAGGCCTGACCCCATGTCCATTGCAGCCACCTCTGCACAGATGCCTCCTGTCTGCAGAAAATGCCCAACACAACAGAGCTGGAAACCTAAAGCAGTTAAATGCCATCACTCACAAGAATAATTAATCTCATAATCACCAGCTCAGCTGGCTGTAATTGTCAATATATTGTTTTATGAGCTTCCATTGGCAGGAAATGAATGATTTCTACCTTGCAAAAATGAAACAACTCCCTGGGTACGGTACAGGGATTATTTATATAGAAAAGAATATATCATAATGGAAGTGGCAGGAAATAAATAAAAGGGCAATTCTGCTGGCTGAGTGTCTGGAGTTGAAATTTGTATTGAGGCAAGTTCCAGGGTTTTTCTATACTACTTTAGTTATTTAACCCTAGCTGTAATTTTAATGGATACTGATTTCTGTTTTGTTCAGATATATGAAGTGTCAGGCCATTTGTGCCTTCAGAATGTAACTATATATCTAATTTGGAGGGGCAAAAAAATCAAATAAATCCAAGAACTATAAAATCTTTCAGTAAAATACAGTATTATGAAGGAAACATCTAGTTAGTCTGCATTGTCAAAGTYGCCCATTAGCTGCACCCCTCTGCCAGGGATGTAGGTACAAAGTCAAAAGTAAGGCTAAATATGTTCAGAAAACAATATTTATCTGCAACTGGGTGTGGTATTCACTTGTTTTAGGTTACACTTTTGGTAAGATGCAACCGAAAGTGTGTATTCTGTCACCATCTGTTAAAACCAGGTGGGACAGTGTTCTTTATCCCTTCCATAACCCAGCCTCCCTCCAGCGGATGTCTGCTGTTAATGGGCCATCAAGCCTCACTKCATGACTGATAAAATTACACCATCCCATTGCGAGATGCTTCACCCAAGGGAAGGAAACAAGCATTCCCACCTGGATATAATCTGACGTTTGGAACACCATAGTCAGCCCTATCCATTGAATACCCAGAGGACAAGAGCTCCATAACCACTGGACCTTCRGGAGAGACCAAACCCTTCTACAAAACCACATCCATAATTTCAACAGGACTGCAGCCACCTTTTTTTCAGACTGCTACCACCACCRTGACCAACAGAGTGTTGGCTGTATTCTGACTCTCTCAATGTTTCTTTATTATTGCATCTACTTTAATTTTCCTATTGAATTGTAGCTCTGACTCAGAATCTCCCATTGGTTTGCTTCCAAACTAGTACATCACTAAAAAAATGAAACTATCAGGTGGAGTGGCATGATGAAACAGTAATCACCACRGAGAAAAAATAAGATTTGAAGCTGAAAACTTCAAGAGAGCTGAATGAGGAAGTGTCTGTGGAAGAGCAAAAATTTTACCATTTGCTTTGCCTCCTTTTACATCTCAGATAAAAGCAACTGCAACATCACAAGCTTCCATACAAGCTTTTCATTTTGATATAGTGATATAGTGATATAGATTTAGCAGACATAGTGAAAATAGAAAACAATATGACTGGGCACAAATTTGCAAGCCAGCTTTCCCCCAACAGATTTGGCATTTGTTTTTCTTCTGACTTTCACATGCAAATAGATTAATTCAATATTATGACAGGAAAGGAGGAGTATATTTAAGTCCTCTTTTCCCTTAATCCTGTTGCTACTGAGCTCATTCCACAGCTTTTTTAGTCTTGCATTCAGATGTCAATTCCATGTTACCTCAGAGCAATTAGACAGAGCTTATTCTATGATTTTGAGTCCCAAAAGTCATTCTATCAACACAGTGACAGTAGTTGGATATCAAATGTCTAAACAGCTTCAAGGTTTATCTCATGAAGGGAGCAGCCATCAGAAACCCTTCAACCAACTTGTATAGCTGATAGACCTGTAGATGGGTGATGTACATCTACTAGATAATTGCAGATCAACTTTGGAAGTTCTGCAGGCTTCTTCCTGTGTACCTACTATTGCACTGTCTCTGAGAGTCCACAGGGATTTCAGCAGAGGAAAGCAGGCTAAACCAAGCATTCAATAAGCAAAAGTGTTACTGCATAACTAAAAATAATTTTAATTTACTTTACTATTTAAAGTGATAAAACAAGGTTTTACTGCTAGATAAAAACACTGTGAACAGTAAAACAGAAACAAAATCCAGAAACCCAAAAAACCGTTTCCTGCCCTGTTAGAGCAACTGAAGACTTTAGGTTTCCTTTTGGCCTGTTTCTATGCAAATGTTGAAACTGATCTCCAGAAATGAACGCTCCCAACCTACCACGCCTTCTTGAGAGGCAACCATATGGTCCAGAGGGGAAAAAGCAGTCTGCATGGTGCATAATACATAACTATTCAGCGATAGATGTGGTGGTTTAAGGACTGGTACAACCTGTCTTCTCTGTTTTTGTAATTAAAGCATTATTTTAAACTATATAGCATGAATCCATCCTCTTCTGCCCTCAATTCCTCCTTATAGCCTTTCGCTCCTCTAAATTCAATATATTTTTCCTTTTTCCCCCCCTTTACAGCCAAGACTTGCAGCAATTCATTTCACAGTAATCCCTTCTTGCTGCTTTCCTAATACCCATGTGCATTAAAACCTCATCCATCATTGTTTTCAGAGAGTCAGCTTTTTAATCAGATCTGTATGTATATTGGTTTGAGCATGTGGCAGTTTAATTACCCTCTTGAATATGTGAAACACATCTTTGTCATATCTACTTATATCTGAAGAGAGCCATCCTATAACACTAATTAAAGAGGGATGATGACAATTTTTCCATACTCAAATTATGTCCCATCTGTCTAGTCATCCTCCTGTTCACTCTCTGGATTAATTAAGGGTGGGGAAAGGTTGTTTCCCTGGAGTTTTGCCTAATGCAGGATGAAAAGTCTGCTTTAACAAAGGAACATACCAAATTCATTTCTTCTTATCCCACAGTAAAACACACAGCAGAGTACAGAGTCCTTTGATTTGCTGTGCTCTGATCAGCTAGTCATTTATTGCCTGGCATCATGGGCACACTTGGTGCAAGTTCACTGATTCTAGCAGTTGGTCTGAAGGGGCACACAGCAAAGCCAGCAAGTCACAGCTGGACACTGTCCTCTGATACCTGAATCCACAGCTGAAACCAATTTTATGTTGGTATGCTTAAAGGAGACCATAGTACCAAAAGGGTGTGGTGTGCAGGCACATCAGCTTTTCTGCATTGCCTTTTATCAGTGTGAGAGAATTTTGCCCATAGCCATTTTCTTTGGATATTTGAGACATCTACATAAATTGCAAAATCTTCTAGTCTTGCTTAGTCAGAAAAGTTTCAAAGAATTTATTCTTTTTAACAAGTCTGGGTTTGCTTCTTCCTAAACGTACTTGCACAGATCCTGTTGTACATTTCAATCAGACCTCCCAGATGCCTAAGCCATTAATCTTCATGTAAACAGCAACCAAAACAGCTTTTAATGCAGGGAAGGATGAAAAGCCCTGAGGAGTCAGAGCTGTGTATCAGGAAGGAAAGGATGCTACTTGTACTAAATGCTGTCATACTCCCACATGACCCTCAAGGATACATGCCAACTGATTTCACATGCCACAAAGTGAAAAATGAGACTGGAGAGGAGGTGTCAGCAAGGCCCAGGTTACCCAGTCCCTCATTACATGGGCGGGCTAACCAAGAGAATAATTTTTGATCCATTCCTGCTTTAAAAGCTTTYTCCACTGCTTTTTCTTTTTGCCGGTGGTGATGGTCTAGGGTTTTTTGGGCTTTGGTTTTTGCTTTGTTTGTTTTGGTTTTTGATTGTGTTTTTCCTCTTCCCTTGCCTGACACTGATGACAGTGTCCTTTACTCATAAGAATGCTCTGTCATCAGAGATTTTATTAGCTCAGAGAGTGACAGTGCTTTTACTACCCTCATTCTTCAGTTTATACAAGGCACTGAAAATGTACTCTATGAAATTAATTTATAGAAATGACTGCATGGTATTAATTTAGGGTCATCCATTGCTTAGTCTATTCTCATCCTTTAGTTAGGTCAGGAGATAATAATGGCTATAAATTTGCATAAAATAGGGCCACTAAATATTAAAACTTCTAAAATAAATTTATTTAATAGCCATCATATTTCATTGTCATTTTTCATATACTATTTAAACCTAGTTTTAATTTCAATATTTCTCCATGCCTACTTTTATATATATTTACTTTTTTTTTCCCCCTCTGGCCTCATGCATAGCTAAACAAGGTACTTATGAACACTTCACTTTGCAGATTATCTGTCACATGCTGATCCTTTTTCCAAACTACATKATTAAAAAAAAAATACAGCTCACCATACATAAAAGATTATTTACATGTACTTTTTTTCTTATGGAATGTTGAAGCTCATCATTTTATAATCCAATATTTTCTGGGGAAGATAATAAATTCAAACCCTGCTAAATTAGTTTAGCATGATAGCAAGGTATTTCAGCAATTRCTATGACATGAGGTTAAAGAAAGTGTTTTACAACCTCAAAATTTCATTGTGGGGAGTTTTCAAACGTCAAATTATTAACAGCACTGTATAACTATAATTACTGGGACACAGAGATTAAAAAAAAAATCTGTTTTCATTTTTTTTTACTGTGTATAGTTGTTGCTATTGTATTCACACTGCTGCATTACTCCTTTCTCTCACCATTTTCTCCTCAATTAGAGCCCAACAGCTACTGGCTCTTCTCCCTGTTTAATTTCTTATTTTATCTTTTTGGGATGTTTAACACAACTTTAACAAACCCTTACACTGTTTTCCATCTAGAACAAACTGTCCTGGAAAGAAAATAAACTCTTCTTAAAGTGAAATTATAGAGGTTCTCTCACACAGACATTTCAGCTTACTCCTGCATAAAAATCCTATGCAGAGCAGGAGGGAACCACAGAAAACAAAACAAAAACATTGGGGTTTTTTTACTTCTGCCAGCCAAGGAACATTCTCAAAGWATTTCAAATAACACTTCTAGACATCCTAAAATCTGCTACCTTTTCTACTTGCACATGGTTTTGAGCCACTTGCACAGTAACTCTTGCCTAAAATTTAGAATGCTGTTTTCTACCACACAGCTCTGCAAGTAATCAGCATAAAGTTGCACACTTAGATTCATTTCAGGATTCTGTATGCTCCTAGGGATTTTGCCCCTGGCTCATACAGTAAGAACACAGTCTTCAAGACATTAAAGTGTTCTGGCCACAAGAATACCTGAATTTAAACAATAAATTGGTATTTGAGCCCTTAGACAAGTATTCTTTCACTAAGTACGGTGAAAAAAGAAGACCATTTCATAATAGATCCTATTTCTACTATCTTTTTATACCTCCAACCCAGCTCTGCAACATGAATGGCTGAGTAGCAAAAGGGAACACTTTAAGAGATATGATGAGAGATTTTTTGCCTTAGTCGAGTATCATCACAAGAAAATGGGCTAACAGGGTAGTATGAAAAAATGTGACCCTGTTGTCTACACAGAGAGGTTGAAATTGCATTCTCCAGGTCCAAAAAAGTCTTAATAAAATCTTCAAATGTGATTGCTTCATCCTATTTGTCTGCAAAATAGAAAATTTAGTCTTGTAGAAAGATATTAAGGTATTTTATTTTCATATTATGTTAGTATGTTTCTTATAAGACTGCAGTTTTAGTACTCAATTTCTCCCCCTGCCTCCCCACTGCTAAGCTGATTAATTGGTAATCCTTTTCCCACTGTTTTGGGCATCTTACTAATTACCCTTAAAAGCAGTGTTTACAAGATTTTACTTCTAAGAAGTAAAATGTCATAGTAAAATCTGAGCCTTTGTTTTGAAAGCAATGGCAGCACAGTCAATACTGAAAAGGAACTACAAGGAGTGGCTTCACTTGCAAACTCTTTTAACTATTCCATCATTATAAGCATTTCCATAAATTTAATAAAATTGCCAACATCCAATATTCTGAACCTAATGTAATAAATGAAGGGTGATCATATCACCCAGTTTTAAAAATTGCTTTAAATAATGTAATCAGTTACTTGCTCTAATTGAATTTCACTTTACATCATTTAATAAATGAATGCTGATCATTTGACATAATTGAATAAGTAGTTCAGCTCATTCTCTGTACTTTTTAGGTAAAAAAAATTATTTATGTCATCTTCCAGGATGGTAYTATGATATTTTAGAGTTAGGTTTCCTGTCTTCTCTCAGCTTCTTTATTACCCTGTGTAATTCCACCTTGTAGGAAGGAGCCTAAGCTAGCCATACAAGCTGAATTTTTCAAGAAAATATATAGTGTAACTCTACAACCTTCTGCTACTCTACATAGTACAACTCTACAACAGACTRCAAAAACCATAATTTCAATTAAGGAGTCATTTTAACTGATTTAACAATATCCATGTGAGGTAAGGAAGGAACTGAGTCTTCAATTACCTTCTAGCAAAGCCCAGATTTTCTACTTTGTGCTTGTGAGACAGAATTTAATTTTGAACTGAAAAGATAGGAGATTTGATGAAGAACAACTCATAATTCAGAAGCTGAATTATGTTCCACCCAGAGTTAAATCAAGCYATGATTCAATAAAGGACAAAAAATACAGAGTTATTGGGGGGAAAAAAATAGAAAGAAGGAAAGACAGAAAGACAATTGAGAAAAAGCTGCAAAAATGCCTTTTAGAAACAATTCTACCTTCCTGACTGTTGCCTTCTACAAAAGATATCACGGTATAACCACCAACTTGTATATGGACTATATATATATATATATATATATATATATATATATATATATGTATGCCCTGTATAAGAGTAAACACAGAATACATTTCCAGCTTTCCACTGGACATCAGATTTCCCCTTCAAATCCAAAGCAACACAATTTTCAATAGTATTAACTCTAAGTCATCTGCTGCCTTCCTATACAGCTGCTAATTTTTTTAGATTATGAAAACCAGTTGATGATTCTTTCAGAATGAAGAATATAAAATGTATAGAAAACTATAGCATCCAAGGATTTATGTTATCTTACAATACAAAGTGTATTTGCTTAGAAATGGCACCATTTTTATTTCAAAAAAAGTTATTTCTGTCCCAAAGTGAGTCTTCAGAATCAAACTGCCAAACAGAGGAGTAATAAATCTATTGTTTTGTCTTCTACTCTACTATCAATCATCTATAACCAGAGTATGTATGCCTCATGCACTCTCACACTTTTTACCCGGTTTAAGATGTACTCTTCTACAGGGAAGAATATGCAAGGGAAAAAATAACTACTAAAAGTCATTTCACATATTTAATGTCCAGTTAATTCATTACATATTTATCTTTCTATTTTCTTAGTACAGTAAAAGCAGAGGGAGTCATGCATGACCTTAACTTTTAGCAGACAGGAGAACAGATGAAGATATCCACATAAATTACGCTCTTTAATCAGCTTGAAATTATTACTTTCTGCTTAGTGATGAAAAACAGGGGYATGTCCCTCTAAGAGACTCCAGCTCAGAAACTGTGGCGGAATTTGTAAGGCATAAGATTTGAGAAGAATAATAACCCTCTTACTAAAGGTAAGTGCTAAAAGGGTACTTTACCCACTCCACTCTTCAACTTTCCTTTCTCCAGCAAACCTTTCTCCCGGGCCTGTTGCTGTCATTTCATTTTCACTGCATCTTTTTAATGTCATAGCAATAACTTCCATTACAAAGCATTTGTGTGCCAGGATACCACAAAATCCCTATTGTGATGCTTAAACGGGCAAACTTCATTCATTGCCACACCCATCCCATGTCAAGAAACATGAAAGAAATATTTCCTTCTACTTTGTTTCTCAAAATCATAAACATTTCCTTTCTTTACTTTAGAACATTCACTCATTTGTTAAGAACTACTGACGTCTAATGAAGTAGTTATTTTCCTTCATCTAAAGCAGAGGGATCTAAAGCAATACCTTAATTGTTTTAGGTATGTTTGGAGGGAAGYATTTGGATTTTGGTGGGGTTTTTTGCTTGGTTTGTATGGTTTGGGTTTGTTTTCTTTTTWTACTGGAGAAGCTTTGCAGTATATSTCATGCTTGATCTTAGCATGCAAGAATTGTCCTAATAKCCTCTGTTTTTTACTCTTGTCTGCTCATGAAAATCAGTACCCTGATTTAGGGCCTGAARTTTGCAGTAAGTTACCTGAAGTTTGGTAGAAAACTTAGAGCAATAATGGTTGAACTGACTGTTACTTCAAGTGCTAAGGGAGTTGCCAGGTGCAGCAGTTGTCGTGATCCAGGCCTTTTCCTTGTTTCCAGTCCAGTAAAACCTAACGTGGTGCAGCTGTAGGCCCTGGAGATMCCCTGCACACAATTACCAAAGGATAAAGCTGCTGGAGTGCCCACTCCCAGGTCAGCAGAGAGGCTTAAGACACTTTCCAAACAGACCCCTATATACAGGCAAAMACTGCACAGCCCAGTGCAGGCAGGGCAGTGCCTTTGCCAAGGCCTCTCTAAACACCAACTGCACTGATGTAGACAAGCACATGAGTACCCCACATGCTTAGTCCCTTCCAGCACATGCAGGCTGGAGRGARACTGACAGAAAATGGGTAAYAAGGGGATTTAGGAARAAAGGYAGGCATACCTTAAGAAAAAGCAACRTGTTGCTGGTATAATTCRAGCACACATGTGAYCTCACATTACTTTTCTGGCAAAAATAATTGATTCATTCCTTGCTCTGTCATGAAATAAATGAATGAATACAGACAGACTTTCTTGCTCTGTTGTTTGGGAATTGATCCTGTGCAACTCCCAAGACTGCTTTACCTCCTGTTGCACAGCGTTGTATTACTCTGTTGCTGTCAAACCTGTTTAGATTGCACCCTCATGCCACTTTAAAAATGGACATGGATTTTCACTGACGAATAAGTGACTTCTTAAACCAGCATTTGACAAGAAAAATAAATTTTATCCAAGGTCTTCTTATAGAAAAACCAAAGCTTTCAACACAAGTTTGGAAGTGGCAGAATCTGCACATTAATTGTTCTCCAAGATTCTACTACAGTTAAGATTCAGTCCAAAAGTTAAGATCATGACCTCACAAAAAGCTGTCCTGAGCTAGACAGGCTTTTTCTTACTGCTTCCCTTGCACTCACATACAGTAGTTTTTTGTCTGCACATGCTGAAAACCTGTCCCCAGAAGATTTTCAGCTACAGAATGCTTATTGGGAAAAAAAAAAAAAAAAAGGAGAACTGATCTAATATTATGACATTAAAGAAAAATAATCCAGCAGTGATCAACTAGTTTGATTTACAAGCAATTTTTTTAATTGTGTTCCAGTGCAACAACAAAGTAGCAAAAARCCAAGGAAATGTGAGCAGGTCCAGCAGAGCAGCTAGCACCTATAGTCCTGTGAGAAGGTGTAGGAGTCCAGAACACGGAGTTCACGGAATGGCTGATGTCTCATGAGGATGCCATTGCTGACACCAGCCAAGAGTTCCAAGATGCTTAGCACAGTACAGCACCAAAAAATGTACAGCATGGCAAAACGCAACTGGCCTTCCAGCTTCTTTAGACAGCCTCCCTCAGAAAGCTGCTCCACATGGCCTAAGTCTCCCCTGCAGTGAGAATGCTTCTCCTTACAGCAGCTTTCAGGGACACAAGCTGGATGATACCAAGAAGAAAATGATGTCTTCAGCCAGTCTGTGTAGTTGTRGACCCCGCAACACTGCAGCTTCCTCTGTATCACATCCACAGCACTGTTTCCAGGATCCTGGGAGCAATTCCAGTTGTGCTGGTCAACAAGGTAACCCATAGCACTTTCCAGCTGAGAAGCAGTCCTAACACAGTAGGARCATGCCAGAGCTGCTGAAGACAATTCTAGGCAAAAAAGGAGCAGCAGCAAGTACATGAGAGTCCCTTGCTGATTGCGGGAACACTTAACAGAAATACTGACAGCCAAAACTCCAGYAGGTAGCAATATAAGTGCAGTTGCAAGAGCCAACCAACCAGGAAGAGCCAAGTAAGATTCCTGAAATACATATCTGTAGTTCTTGAACATCAGGATCAGTAGAAGTCCACCAAATGCCTGAGCTGCAGCAGTACCCCAAAAGGTGAAGCCTAGGAACCTCAGCAGAGATTGAGCACAGGACCTAAGGTAGGCATCCTCACAGCACCACAAAGATGGCAGAACTACCAATGCCCTAACCCTCCTCATTCTGCTCACTCCAGCTAACCCTAACCCTCATCATCAAGTTTTAAGAGGCTTCCACCCCACTTCTCCAGGTGCAGCAGATGGCTTCTCCACCTAAAAACAATTTGCAAGAGAGTTATTCTGATGAGGCTCCTTAGGACAAAGACTATGCCCTGCATCAGCTCAACCACATGCTGCTGCTGCAGATTGTTCAGCACAGCCTGCAGAAACCAGGAAAGTATGCGCCCAGCTTGTTGTAGAGGGTCCCATACACTGTTGTCATTGGAGATATTTGCACTTGAAGGAGGACAGCTGGAAGAAGGCTGCGGCCCTTTCATGTGCAGAAGACCTAAATGCAGAGGAATAGCCAAAGTGGCAGCCAGCACTTGCTTGTTCAGATTGCTTGGACTGCCCAATTCTCCAGCAGTAGCCAGGATGGCAGAAAATGTGCAAGTCAGAGCCATCAGCAAATGAATGGTTTAAGCAGAGCAGTTCAATAAGGAATCTCCACAGGTGATACTCATCTAGACTCATTAGCCTCCTCAACACCTTTATCATTCATTCACTGTTATAAGGGCCATAATGATGTTAATAATATTCTGCCCTTTTTTACTCAGCAAGACTTCTCTGTAGATAGCGTCARTTGCTCAAGACACCTGGATGAGAAATTCCTGCCATTTCACACTTGTGCCCCTCAGGTTGCATTACCAGTGATTTGACTGACTGCTGTAATGACTGAATGCAAGCAGCAGTAAGTGCTATATTAACGTTTCCTTGTGTGTAAAGAAACTGAATTACACACCAGCTAAATCACTTCACAACAATAACAAAGGGAATTGATGCCACTTATCAGCATTATCAGAAGAATATTGTTGCTCAAACTTGTGGTAAGCATGAGCCATGCAGGATTGGAAACCTGCATAAATCTTGCCACAGGTGCCAGGAAGGCAGATCCCAAGCCCAGCAGTGATTCTGTAATCATCCTGATGAAGTCCCGTAAGGTCTCTTCAGTTTCCTGAGACTTAGAGCAAGACTAATGCAACATACATAAATAAAAGAAAATACAGAGAGAGGATCCTCATTTTCAGAAACATGAGCACCTGCAAACCTGACAGAAAATCAGAATAATTTGGTGCTCAGATCTCTGGAACCCTGTTAAAGTCTCAGCAAAGCTGATGATCCCACATCTGTCAGACATTTTACAAGAACCTATTGTTGATACAAACACAGGGCATACACAGATGTTGGGCAGATTCCTATCAAAATCTCTTCCTATATGCTGTACGAACAAGTTATTAGGCTAATTATTTTGGAATGAGATAAATTGCTTTTATTTTTTTTATCTTTTCATTAACAGTAATTAGCATGCAGGTATTAATTTGTTGAATCTTAACAAAATCCTTCTTTCAAAGCTGCTCCTGGATATATGTCTTCTTTCTCTGACATCTGTGTCATCCCTGTCATCCCTCTCGTTCTGCCTGCTCCTACCTTTCAGCCCTCCTGCTGTGTAGGTTTTTCTGCCATTCACTTATTCTCTTGAATGCTTTTTTCTCTGATTTCTGTCTTCTGCATCAAGGAGACAGAGAAGGGGGGCAATAGAACTCCCCCACACATTGGTATACACATGAAAGCTACACTGATTTGTTTCCACAATGCAGAAAAAATTAACAGAAAAGTGTGAGTAAACAGAAACACACCAGAAAATACTCTGAGGAGTACCAATTACTTTTCTTTAGCTTGYAAGCTTTGTTAAAAAAAGCATGTGAGCCTGCCTCTTTTCCTTTCTGCCCTTTCCCATGCCCATAAAGCTAAATGAGGTATTAAGAAATGAGCTGCAATATTATTTGCTTTTAGYTTATTCTACACCCCTGTTTGTGGCAGAAGAAATGGGCCAGAGATCCTACCTGACCACCAGTTCAATACGGGAATCAGAAGCACCAACACTAAACATTGATGGGAGCCCATCCCCAGGTGAGAGGTCTCAGTGTCCTTGGGGGAAATAGAGCACACTCAGCACCATGGAAGAGGAAATTGCAGTAGGGACCAATGCAGAATTATCCAAAACCCCTCACCCTCTTTTTGCTATGCAATGCTTAGGCACTCAGGAAAATAAAGCTTCTGCTCAAAATGTAGGATGAAGGACAATATTGGTCCCTGAAGTAACCAAAAGGCTAACTGGAGCCCTCAACAGCACTGCCTTTGTGATAAGTCATTTTACCTGGGTGTGTGGGCAAAAGCTTGAAAAAGCAATGAGCAGAGCTATCCATCAGGAGACTGTAGTGTGACAAAGAGAATATAGGTATGACAGAATAGGAATGCTCCTCTGCTTTCTTTCCAGTAGTAAACAGCACAACATGATAAATGCCATCCCTGTTTTCTCTGAAGTTGTTTCTGCTTATGAACTGATGTGTATTGAAATTCAAATGTAGGTGTAACAGATAATACACCATAGACAAACTATTTTCTGGAATGTTGCTGAAAGTATAATCTTTCAAGGTAATAATATGTCAGCAGTATACTCTTTTTTTCATTCACTGCTCTGAAAAGCTGTAACTGACGTTGAACAACTCTGATGTGCCCAGAAGGTCAAAGAGGTCCATTCCATATGGYTCCAGGAGTGGGACCAGAGAGCCATCAAGTCAACATTGTGTTTCTGCAGTGTAGGCAGATGACTAAACTCATTTTGGATTACACAGGCTGTCATACATACAGGCTGTCATACATATTGGTCAGGGAGCACAGCTGAACTCTAAGGGCAACAATTCAAATCAAGATGGACAGCTAGTCTGTTCAGACTTGTGTGAACAAGACAAAGCCTAGAGGTGACCATGGTATCAGGGTATAGCTACACAAGCCCATCTTAGAGTTACAGAATCATAGTCACATAATGGTTTGTGTTGGAAGGAACCTTATAGATTATCTTGTTATAGCCCCCTCACCATAGGCAAGAAACCTTCCACTAGGCCAGACTAGACAATCTTCTCAGCTTCATGAAAAGGCCTCCTATAAAAACCGAAAAGAATTTCAAAGCCATTCTCTCAGGAAATGCTCTAAGTGTCCCAGTGGCATAGACAGACCCCAAAGCAGCCACAGTAAAACAACTGCTATTTCCCATGATGAACATGGAGATGGTGAAATTAAAGCACTCAGAAGGAATTTTGTTTTTAAAGGCCTTGTTAGATTGAGGCACACTTATAGCACAAGATATGCATTTAAAACCATTCTAAAACACAAGGGTTTTTATCAATTTCCTCTACTCCACTTTTACATTAAGCTTCCCCACCGCTACACACCTTCTTGACACCTCAACTGCGTGAAAGCTGATGTGTGACTGTCCTGGGGTGACTTCATTAGGCTTGTATCTACAGTTTTCTGTTCTGTGTATGCTGGATATTAAGTTCTACACCTGTAAGACTGGTTCTGAGAGCAAAGGTGGGGAACGAAGGAGTGTGGAGTTTGTTTTCAGAAACTGCACTGACTCCTCCACATTCTGGATTGTGTTGTCTGCARCATGCAGAGTGACAGAGATCTCTACTTTGCTTTTTAGTTAGCTTTTAGCTAGCTGAGGCAGAGAAGTTCCTTGGATTGCTTTTTTCTTCTTTTCCTTGGAACTGTTTAAACCTATTCTGGGCTGAAAACCCCAGAAAACACCCAGATTTCACATCTGCAGCCCACTGGGGCCCAGGACAGCATTTTTCARCACCTGGAAAAAGGGACTGATAAGAGACTGGGCACACTGAGCTACACTCCACAGCAAGGAATTTCTCAATTTTGCCATCTCACTYCAGAACGATGAGAGGTTTCATTGGGTTTTTTTTTGGGTTTTTTTTTTTGGTTTTTTTATGATTGTGAACACTTTGCTTGTTGAATGAACAACTTTCTTCCACTTTTTCTCTAAGGAAATTTTTTCCCAAACCAGTTTGGGGGAGGGTCTGCTTGAATTTGCTTTCTAGAGGGATYCTATTTGGAAGTATCCTCCCAAAATTTGCCTTAAATCAGGACAGTGACCCATCTGGGCTGGCAAATCCACAAAAACTGTAAATGGGTATCATTGGTATCACTCCTCCTTTCACTGGCTGCAATCTTGTCGGCTGGTGTTGGCAGTACATCTTTCCCAAGTCAAAGAGAATTCACACACACTTTTCCCACTTTCCAAGAAAAGCCCTGACTTCATGTAAGGTGGCAGCAATTAAATAGTAATATTTGGGGAGAGGGGAGAAGGAAACCAACACCAACCTTTGATTCTTTTCTCAATTAGGTCATTCAAGCTATAATAGGCTCTCAAAACTCCACACAGCAGAAGGACTGGGTATCAACTGGAAAGCTATTTCTAAAACACTGAAATCTGCAAAGTGTATTGCCTCTCTGAGAATAAAGAACGTTGTTTTATGCAACACATCATATTAGAAGATTATTCAGGCAACCCAAATGGAAAAAGATAAAAAAAACCTGGTTGGACCCGGTGCCTACAGTTGCAGCCATGCACAACTGGTTTCCATAGTAACCAAAGTAAGATGATGCTGCCTTGCATGAGACTGATACCTCCCATGGAAAGATTGAAGCAAGAAGAGGTATGACTACCAGCTCCTATTCATGGAGAAAATATACTCCATTCAAAAACTGATTTACCATCAAGGATGTGTTTGAATTCAAGTCTTTCAGTTGTATACCCTGGCTCCATCTGCCACACCAAAAGTGGTCTTTTTTGTGATGGAAGAAGCACATCAAATGCTTTTCAAGCTCTTATTTGGTTTTGCTTTTAATATCCCACATTGGTGCTGAAAATATTCAGAATCAAATGTCAAGGGTTTGCTGTCTTCATGTRTCTCCCTCTTTTTTCTTTTATGAACTGAACATTAAAAAATGCAGACTAAAGCTGCAGACTAAAAGCTTTTTCTTTTTTCTTGTTAAATCTTATTTTCCCCTTCCTATTTTTGTTTGCCAGTCCAGGATTGCTATGAAATACCTTGTGACTGGATGAATACAGACTATCAAACTATGAAAAAATAAGGGGAAAAAATCACTTTCTGTATTTCTGTCACTTTGGAAATTGGAGAACAATTTAAAAGACACAGAATGGCAAAAGAAAAAAAAGATATTAAAATGAAAAGGAAACTTCTGTTCTTTTGATTGTCTTTTTTGCAGTTGGTAATAAAAGCAGGTTTGAAGAAAAGGTACTTTGTAAAACCTTCAAAAAATTAAGAAAGGGCTGAACACCATGAAATTCAAGTCACCTTGACATTTAAAGTATTTTGCAAGTTGGCTTTCATTGTTTTCAACCATCACTAGCTCCAATATTACTCATGTGAATGCAGTGCTCTTATTTGTGTTTGAAAACACATGCAAGGTTTTTGGGCATTTTCTGAAGTTATAAAAATGCTTTTTGTATGAAATATAGGCTCCTTAATCTTTAGCTCATAAAAATAGCTAACAGGTTTCTCTTTGGGAAGAAGTGAGGAGTGCCTTGTATGYATCACCTGGAAGTTATTGAAGACCTGACAAGAAACTTACACTTGTCATAACTTCTCATGTGTTAAGTTTATTCTTTATTGTGTCTCCTCAGAAAATGGAATCCTTATAGAACGCTTCTTCCCCAAGAGACGACTTTCATGAAACATTGGGCTGGATCCCTTCTGGGCCAGCTTTCTCCATTGTATTGCCTGTGAAAGCTCAGGCAGATCTTAGCAATGCGTAGCATTCTACTTGTGACCTTTTGCCCAACAAGTCAGTGAATCTAACTGCAGAATCATAAAGCAGCAAGCTGTGAATAAAAATTTGGAAACCTTTTTTTCCTATTGATACTATAAAATCTATATACAGCACCTGATAATTTGGCTTTCAAATTAATTTTCTGATAACCCTTAAGATCACTCAGTCTCAGCATYCTAAATTACAGAGGTACTTTTACAAATATTGCCTTCAAATACTYTGTTTACCAGAAAATTTAAGTCTATGAATGCTCTTTGAGCTCCGAAAATTTCAATCTTAAGTCATCAGGGTTTATTACAACATGGAAACTCAGATCCCAATGTTTATCTCACAAGGTAAATCTAGACTCAGTATCAGTTTTTTCTTGAGAGCACTGCAGCAGTGAGGTACTTGTTTGAGTGTTACTGGTTCCTGTAACTACTCAAACTATCCTATAGAGGAGAGATTCAGCTTGATYACACACAAAACATTCTCCATTATATTTTCACTTGAGCAGCAGCTTAGGAGTAAAAATAAAACCCATTGTAGCAGCAATGTTGTTATGAGCACAGGACTACTTCTGAAATACTTTTTCTGTCCAAATACGCATACAACAACTTCTTTAAGATGAGAGCATTGGATTATCTTGATGTGAGCATCTTGCAGAGCTCTTTAGACCTGTAATGGAAGTTCACACAAAAGAATGGAATTTATACAGCTTGTGCTTCATTAACTCAATGGTAATACTTTGAAGGGAGTGGATTCTTCTGGTGAATTACTGAATCCTTCTTCAGCTCACTGACTGGGGGGAAAAAAATCAATTAAAATATTCATTTTGGTTTAATCTGAATAATTGTTAAAAGGTCACCTTTTCCACCAAGGAAGATATTAGAAAATAATGTTTTCAGCCTACAAGACAGCAGAAAATTTAGCCAAGTTAAAGCAAAAGGAGTATTTGATAGGGTCCTTGTCTCTTTTTAGTGGCCTAGTAGTAAGTATATGTGTATCAAAAGTAATGTTCATCTTATACAGGTTTTATAGTGACTATACAAGAGAACTTATTTTTATTACCTTTTGTAAGTCAYGATATGAGCATATAAAATGTCAACTTTGTCAGAATTAGTCTTACAGCACATTTCAAAGAAGYGGAACCAATTTTAATGGGATTTTTCTGCATCTCCATTCAGATGAAATGCAGGATTTAGAGGGAAAAAAATCAAAAGCAAAGATATATGCCATTTATTTCTGTCCTCTAGTTCTATCTCCAATCTCTCCACCAAACAATTGTCTTCAAGAGGTATTCTGCATTTAAACGGAGATGCTGATGAAAWTATATTTGAACATGGAATGTACCAACAAATTTAAGGTAGAAAATGTGAATGCATTCTAGTACCAGGAATGACGTCTCTGCTAACTTTCAGACCAATGACAGGTARAACAACACAGCATGGTCTTGGTAGGAGTAATTTTATTTTATTTCAGAATTTAGGYACTCATCAAAACTTGATTTTTTGAGCCAAGCTGCTGGGAACCAGGGGCATTTTGAGAGGTTCCCATAATGCTGAAATCCAGCTAGGTCTACCAAAAATATTCCAGTACTCTAGAAATATCTTASCCTTTCCCACAGCATCTTGATGGGTATGGTTATGGATGCCCAAGCACCTTCTTCAGCACATTCCACCAGATCAGGGCTCTGGGATATGTTCTGCATGAGAAAGCCCAGGAGCGACTGCTTTCTTGCCTACAGCACAGCCTGAGGCAATTTTCCCCGGTACAGATAATGGTCCTGAGTGAGTACTTGCTCCAGCATGAATATCTGTGCCAATGTAAACCAAATATTCCCATTGTCAACAGACAGACAGAAATCAGAGACTCRGTGTGAAGCTGAGGGGTGACAAGGGAGAAGAGGATTTGTAGAAAAAACTGCAAGTAGGTTTAGACAAATTCCATTCAATGTTGTTACCAATGAAACAGACAGTGATGAAAAGCAYAGTTGCTGAATCAGAATAAAAGCTACCAAAAATAAAAAAAGAAAAAGCATTAACTGGGTTTTTTTTTGTCCTTAATCTCCTTGCAAAATTTGTTTGGGTGCTCTCTATAATAAAACAAGATAATATCCATTATTCTGACTGGCATTGTGGGAACAACCACTCARCACTGAATAGAAAACTGCCCCATAATCTTGGTGGCGACTGTGTTGTCTTCCTTCTACAGAGAATGTAGTGCCAGATTACTCTGGGCTACCTTGAGCTTKCATCCAAAATAAAGCAATTAGGTATTACCTGAGCTTTCATTCCCACCACCACCCACTCATCGAACGCAATGTGATGCAGTGCCCATGACATTCAAACTCGTGTTTCATCCTGATAGGAGCAGCAACCTTGCAACTCCCTGTACACATKTCTCCTCCCTCAATGTTCGTTTGCAGGTGGAGCATTGGAGAAATATTGGAATGGTACAGGAGTAAGAAGCACCAGAGGTAGAAATCCACTGATCTAGAGTAGACATTTCTGACAAATGATCAGGCACAATTGACAGTTTGACAAAATAGGTAGGTAGACAAAAATGTTTACTATGAATCCCAGTTGCAGAGAATTTTCAGAGCAGTGTAAATTTTTAGGCAGAGAATCTGCTCTGGTCTAAAGTCGACAATGTGTGGGCCAGAGCATTCAAAGGGAGGTGAACAATGCAATGTCACTTCACTGGCAGCCACGTGGGCCTCCCCACACACAAAATCAAATGGTCAGGAACTCCATTTAAACAGCAGTGCCCAGTGTCATTGGAGGGAGGCAGAACCTCAGGAGCAAGACTACCTATGCCCTAAGGAGGGCTACACCAATAGTGGAGGTGACCAGAACAGCATCATTTTCTCCATATGCTGCGATGACATATTTCACCATCAATGTGTTCACTTTAGAAACAAAGTGGTATTTACAGGCCTGTCAGCTAGTGGAATGCATAAGAAATTAATTGCAGGAACATAATAAGAGCTCCAGTTTCCAGAAAATATGGGACTCCAAGGGAGTGGAGCYGACAGAAGCTTCTGCCAAGGACATTTTGAGGAGGAGGGAAGGGGCAACAGCTGAGATCATGGACCTTCCCTAGATTGACTTTGGCACAGATTGGCTCTCAGTGTCTTCCCTTTCCCTGTGCAAATACACTTTCCTTCTCTGCAAAATGCTCAAAGGAAGATAGGACATACTGCAGGGGGAAAGTGGAACCAAATTCCTCTGTTTTCATTGCATTCCTAATAGGAACAAGCTGCCCTTATTCAAATATTCTAGGCTTTYTCTGCCCTGGCTGTTTGCATAGCTGCCTAGTGGCAGCTCCAKTCATTTTAACATAAAAATGTAGTATTGCTCAACTTGTCTTTAACAAGTGCCACTTTGACAAATGCATTTGATAAGCCTTAAAAGTACTGGAATAGCACACGGAATGATGACAGAGTCCATATCCCTGACCAGCATGGTAACAACCACTGCTGAAAATCACAGCATTTCTTTAGACTTATAAACACTGAAATAAAGGTAAAACCTACTAAATAAATAGGCATTCTAGGTTTGTGTAGGTTCAGTCCAGACAATTAACTGCTTCATTTGTAACAATTGCTTATACAATTTACCAGGCAGGAATATCTTCCATTTAATAAAAATATCTTCAATACTGCACAGGTTGGACTCCAGAAGAAAGGCAGCTGTGGGTTTGGGTTCACCATGTTTCAATATTATCCTTTTAATAAGTAATGGTGGAATGCTTGCAAGGGGCTAGTAGTAAAACTTYTATAAAAATACATTGTCCTTGCAAACAAGTAGATCTCAGACACCATGCCTCTGTTTCACACTGCCCCTCTGGACAAATTTKCAGGTAGCAGCAGAAAGTAGGACTCAATTGAAGAAAATGCTCATGTGCCGCAGAGATGAAAGCAGCAGGAATAGAAGGCAATAAAATGAGCTTTGATAAATGAGAGGGCCTGCAGCCAGAGAGAAATACGAACAAGCACCTGACGACACAAAGATAACCCAGCAGCCAAAAGTGGCACATTKAAACAGACCTACTGCTTTCCTCAGTCATGTACTTGTACTTGCAAGTGGCTCTGAGAAGGCAGATTGTAGAAAAAGATACAGGTGAAAACTCAGAGTAAACTGAATACTACCAGGGATTTCAGAGTTGGCAGAAAGGGGCCAGGCTAAGATTCTTTGCCCTATGGAAGAAAATCTTTATGAAAAATGAGATTTGAAGGCAATCAGTTAATACACATAATAAAGATTGAGATTTTTTTTCCTAGCCTAGAAAGTGAATATTTTCATTAATTTAAGTAGCACTTGAAATCAGAGCCCAGAATTTCAGATTTTGGGGGGAAAAATCTTTTCTTTTTTTTTTTTTTTTTTTGCAATAATTTTTTAAACATTTTAGGGAAAGTCCAGAGATATAAAAAAGGTTTATTTTGTACTTATTTTACTGGCAGACTTTGATTTAAGAATTACCTTTGATTTCAAGGGTCTTTTTAAAAGTACTTTATGTATTAYGATCTCATTCAGAGCAATGGTTTTAAAGGACTGGAACAGTTTTCAGCAACAGTCTCCCTATAGAATTTCAAGGTATCTTGCTTAATATTTTTTTTCCTGGACAAAATCAGATTTTTCAAAACAGATTGGAGAGTATACTAGCAGTGAAAGAATATTAAAATCTTCATAATTTTAAGGGGGAAAGGAGAATTGTTTCTCTCTTCTGACCCAGATCTCATCCTGCCTCACTTCTTCAAAACCTTCTACACTCCTAAAAATGGAGAAACTGGTCCCAGTAYTAAATTGCTCTTATTTTCAAGGTAAATGCACCTGAAATTTTTGAACCCTCTCTGACCTCTCTTTAGACAGAAACTTGTATCTTAAACAGATGTGTACAAACAAATTCAGAAGCCTTCCCTAGAGACTATGTGCGTAAAAAAACTAGCAGTTACTTACATTAATGCGTTTTAATACTTTTCATACCCAGGAATCCTGCCATATGAACCTGTATAAAAGACAGTCTCTTCCCAGTGGTCTTTTGTGTAAGGAAGAAAAAAATCCCAAAAGCCTTTCATTATCAATGCAGTTGGCTGAATAGCTCCACAATGAAATCTGAAGAAAAGCGGAAAGACAGCTTTCCAAACCCCTGCTAGGTAATTAAATATAAACTTGGTTATAAAGCAATTATTCTGGAGCTAAAATGRCACAAAATCCTATGAAATCAAAATAAGAGCAAGCCTGAACATGTTTATTCAAATCACCTCACATCAGGTAAATTTAAAGTGCTTAATCTCAATACATATGTACTTCCATTTTAGATATTAAGCTGCTAAATAGTCCACACTGACAAAGCTGGGAAAAGTATAAATGGGAATAAAAGCCTGAGCAATATTAAACCATTCATTTATCAGCAAGGATGTAAGAAATGAATATTCATGCAATAGATAATATTTTTATGAATAGATTAACAGGTGAAGATAGGTACTTGTTTTTGAATTTATTTTTCACTCTTTCTTAAATAAAAGAATAAATCATATCAATGCAGACTGCTTAGAATGGATTTTACTTGAATTTGAATAGCTGCAAAAATTGACATATTAAGTAAGGTTCTCTTTGTAAAATGGGTAGTTGAATATGAAAGGAACCTCTAATTTGAAATTTAACCTTTTTAAAAAATATATAATAAAAGTAATTTAGGGCAATAAGTTAGCTTAGGTTGTGTGCTGTTTGTCTAGGAATCTTTTTTGGAGGTTTTTTCTTTTCTATTTTCCCTCTGTTATTTGTAGAACTTGAATAAAACCAGTATGATATCAGCAATACCAATAAAAATAAAAATATGTAATTAAGTAATAAAGGTAATCCGAGGTCCAGACTTGGAAGTTTTCCAAAATTTGCAGTTACCTCTTCTGTATTTTTTCAAATTATTTTTTGGGTGACAGAAAGAAGAAAAGCTGCGTATAAAGGAGATAGGAAATGTTTCCACGTAGTCTGCCCCAAGCATATTGTGAGTAAGAAAAAAAGAAATGAAGGTTTGTTTTTCTGAATTCTTAAATTTATAGGTAATACATCAGGACCTGCCACATAATTAGCCGAATAATTTTAACAGAGGATGACTGGATTTAGGTTATAGATTTATTTTCTTTTTTTAACATGTACCTATCTCTTTAGGTAAATAATCTCAGGGAAGTACCAGCATAAGTGGTGATGTGCTAATCACAAAGAATATGAATAAGAGTTTAAAAACTCATAAATAAGAGTTAAATACATCACTCCTTGTAATGGCTTGCAGGGTAAGTCATAGGAAAGGGGGATGGAACTCAGTAACTTAAACAAGAGAATGTTTCCTGAAGATGTGTGCATCTATTAAGGGAAGATTATTTGCAAAACTTGAGTGCAAGCATAAGATTTAAGAAGGACAAACTACAAGAAAAACCCTTTGGTGCCTTTTGAACTGCTTTGAGATTTCCATAAATAGTAAGGATAAGAACTACATAATTCTGTTGATGACACCCTGTACATTAAGGCAGGCAAGGAAAAGAAGAATAATGTCTTACCATGACATTATTCCACTTCCAAACTTTGTGTGCCTTTAAAACTAAGTATATTTTCATGCCAGATACTTCTTTTCAAATTGCTTGCCACTGTGTTCAATGGATTTTAAGTTCACTTTACTTCTCAGGTGAGCATCACAGTCCTGGTAGTCAGGTATGTGTCTGCACCAATGTTCTGATTTGCCTTCATAAGAAACCTAAATATGGGAGAAACAAAGGCTCTGCTAAGCCTCACCAGTTACCTGTTTGCTTTGGATAGCCAGGATTATGGCTGCAAAGAGCATCACCAATGACACAATCACTTGGAATTTTGGTCCTACTGTGATACTATTGAACAAATATTGTTATGCAACTAAAATTAAAATAAACAAAAAACATTTTTCAAGGAGCTTACTTTCTTTGCATGTCAACCTCATACTAAAACACTTGTGATTGTGCACAAGATTTAAGCTGAGTCACATCCTCGTTATGCATGGATTGACATTTATCTGTGCAATGGCTGCCCCACTCATAAAACAAACAGTTATTGAATATTTGTGCCCACCTCCTGTCATAAGAACAGGTAACTCTCAGAAGAAGCCCTATTCCCAATTACACTTTGTATTCACTTGCAAGACATCGGTTTTCATACTTTATGAGCTAGATTTTATTTAAAATATGCCACAGTAGCTTTTCCTGATCTAATTTGTTTCTTTCAGATATCACATCCTCTAGTGATGCCTTTTTTCCTAGAAAAGTCACTCATACGTATGACATGAAAGACAAAGTCCTATATCTTCATATCTTCCATTGGTTATATAACCTAGACCAACACAGAGTTAGGGATCCTTGTTCCCATGCACTTTTATGTGTTCATTGAGACACTCCATTCTCACTTGGAACACTTCATTGTCTTCACCAGCCACTCCTGGCTTTTGTAAGCAGATAAGATTAGTGTTATTTTTCTGTCGAGTATAAACTTCCCTCTTCTAACTGCATCGTGATAAGGAGCTTTGCAGTCATTATC
Source organism: Alauda arvensis (assembly GCA_902810485.1). NCBI lineage: Eukaryota > Metazoa > Chordata > Aves > Passeriformes > Alaudidae > Alauda > Alauda arvensis. Next base: position 186,674 of record CADDXX010000212.1, read on the forward strand.
AGTAGTCATAACTGCTGTAGGAAAGCGCTGGAACCGTGCAAGCAAGAGACAAATTTTACCACAGGAGTCTGACCCTAAATCTTCTGATATCAGCACTGTATTTACCCTGCCCACAGTTCCATAGACACCATCCAGTTCCTTTTGGGAGAACTGAGCCAGCCACACACCTCCCACCAAGGAGGAACACAGAGTATTCTTCTATCATAGAAATCATGTCCTGAAATTAAATCATAGAGGAAGGACAAAAAGGGGTGCTAGGGTTTGAGAAGGTTGTAAATTCAGATCACTTCAAGAAGTCAAAGAAATTTAAAGGCTATGCTCAACTACCTATAAATCTGGGAGTCTTTTTACCTTTCAGGTTCAAATCTTTAATACGAAGCAATTGAGAAAGTACAAGGATAATATATAATGAAAAATTAGGTATACCACTGAAACCAGCAGAGACATTTCAGAGATGAAAACAGTGCTAAAGCAGAATCATTTAACTCTCCTCTTCTGTGGTTGCTTATTGTTCCTAACTCCTGCATCTTGTCTTCAAGCAGTATTTTGCCTTCACTGTCTCCTACCAGCCTCCTGCACAGCTGACAGCCTGATCAATTAGGGCACCAGGGCACAGGACTTGAAGCAATACCTTGTGATCTGCATTTCCCTCAGGGCCTGTTTCCCCCTCATACAGATCCAGATGAATCCACCAGTGCTTACAACCCCAGACTTGGCAAGCTTAGCTTTATTTAATTATGTAAGTGAAGTCTAATTTCCCACTGGAGAGGAGAGAGATATCTACAATCTTATCTTGTGAAGAGAGAAATTAAGACAGACCCAGTCAATGTATCTGAGATTGCTTCTGACTTCACTTCTCCAGTTTTCACCCACAATCACCCTTCAGTGCTGCAGCCCTTGCATGGGGACATCAGCAGAGATGTTCAGAATAATTAGCTGTGCAGTGCACCACATTGTTCTAATGACAATCTACCAACTAGAGCCAATGTATTATACAAGTTCAGAACAAACAAAACTGTAGGACCCATGTAGCAAAACCAATTAACTAGGTAATTTGTCTGTGGTCTGAAGACATACACCAAGAAAATAGCTGGGCTGTGGTATTATTCTTAGATTTACAATTAACGTGTACAAATTCACGGTAATTTCACATAGCATAATGCAAAATAGCACTTTGTATGAAGTAACTGTCATGTAACTAATCTGTACTAGCCATTAAGTCTGATAAGATACAAGCTTCTTTTGCTACTGCTCAGTCCTCACAGCTCACCTGAGATACAGCATGCAAATATTAATTAAGGGACATACATTTGCACAGGAGATGCAGCAGAKACTGCTGAAGCTGCAGCATTTATAAGTGGACCTGGAGGAATCTTTCAACAACAGCACAAAATATTGACCAGCTTTATTTACAACCATGTTTGCTCATTCATTACCTCCTCAAGGAAATATTAAAGAATAGATCTTTAATGCAAACAAGTCCACAGATTCTTACTGTGAGCAAAACAGAGGAGAGTTATACATAGCTAAGTAAACCTGYAAACCAAGAGAGGCAGCAGCCATTACTGGAGGAATTTAGAAATTAAAAACAAATTTAACTCCTTTTTCCCTTCATCAAAACCACTGTCTGACAGTGTGCCATAGCAGAAAATCTCATAACACAAACGAGACATGATGGTGCATTTTATGTAGACCAGTGCAGAAGGATAATTGTTGCTGTCACCTGCTTCATGCATTTCTGGCAAAATATGGTCATATTTTCTGTAAAGCACAACATTATTCTGAGTCCTACAAAGAATTTAATAATCTCCTGAAAGTCTGATCTACTACTGCCAAGATTTGAATGCAGTCACTAGACCTCAGAAAAGTGGATGAATGTTATGTAGAAGTGTTGAAATTTTCCACTTCAAGTGATGTTAGTTAGAATCCCAGCTAGAGCTGCCATGCATCAAAATACTTTTATGCCTTTGCAAGTCCTTTGGAGGCTTTTTCTTAAATTATGAAGTGTAACTCAAATTGCTTAAGGAAAACATAAAATTTAAGATGAATTTGACCTGAAATTAATCTAGGGCTTGCTCGGTCTGCTTATATACTCTGTGAAAGACAAACCATAGTATGAACTTCTCTAATTTCATCTGTCTACAAGGTTCACTAGACACATAGCTTCTCAGAAAAGAAACCCTTACAAACACAGACCTTAAGCAGTTTCAACCTAGTAATCATTTAATGTGTCTGATACCTAGAAAACATTGATTTGARCATCTCTTATTTCTATCAAAACATAATAGTTAGTCCTTTAAACTATCTGATTTTTTTCATTTGAAAGCTTTTCTGAAACCTTATCTTTTATATAAAAAAATACCCCAGATTTCATCTCTGCAGAAAGCATGGAGGAGAGACGTTCACTGATGCCAGAATCAAATGATGAATAAAGCTAGCACCACAAATGACAGACCMATTCACATTCATTTGCTTTATGCTGGGAATATCTGCCTGAATCTGCATTTTCAAATTAATGTGTACATTGCTTGCTATTTGATGTCATCTTGTAAAACATAATAGTGATTCAAAGATAGGACAAAAGTAGAGATATTGTATTTCATTTTTAATTCTACTTAAACACTCTAAAATTCAGTGTCAGTGCAGGTCAACCTTACATATTTTACAATGAAATTTTGCACTAAACCAAGAAATACACCCTCACAGCTGAAAAATGTAGTGGATTAGAGGTGTACTCATAAATCAAGACTTGGATCACATTAGCGGTGCAGAAGGGTGCCTGTGAAATATGACATGGCYACCTCAGCTACTTGCACAGTTTGTTAAAGACAGCTTCAAGCACACACTTAAAGCACACTTGCTATGCTGAAAACCAAGCCAGCACTTGAAGGTTTCTCAGCAGTTAATCAAACCAGGGAGAGAAGTGGAATAGGTAAAGGACTGGACACAGAGGAAAGAGCAGACTGGAAGACAAAGAGATTAAAGAGGACTTGTCTGCTATTAACCCAGGCTGGTTACAGCCTCATCCTTTTCTCCAATCACACTGCTGTTCTCCCTTTAATGAGAAAAATTAAGATGGCTATGCTTCAATTATTCCTTGATGAAGGAATTCCACTTCTGAAATTAAAGAAAAGCAATTAGTAAAACCAAGAAAAACTAATTCTTTGGGGTTTTTTTTATTTCTCACAGTTTTTCATTGCTGCAAAGTTCAATAAAAGCACAGAATACGGATTCATGGGTTGTGAAACCTGAAGGGAGCATTTAAATTACGTAATCCAACACATATTTTGCAGTGGGAGATACATAAAAAAGGGGTTAGTAAATAAAATCAAATACCTCCTATCCTCACTTGGTACCAAACTGTGCTGCTTTGAGGAATTAAACTAATCAAACTAGTCATAGAATCATAAAAACATGGAACACTTTGGGTTGGAAGGGATCCCCCCATACCATGGGCATGGGACTTTCCACTTAGGCCASGTTGCTCAATGGCCCATCCAGCCTGGCCTTGAATCATCCATGGGAATGGGGCACCCACAGCATCTCTGGGAAACCTGTTCCTGTGCCTCACCACCCGCACAGTAAAGAATTTATTCCTAATACCTCGTCTTAACCTTCTCTCTTTCAGTTTAAAACCATTTCCCATTCTCCTCTCACTACATTCCCTTGTAAAAACTCCTTCTCTGGCTGCCCCCCACCATACAATAACGAGTGCAGAAGCATGGGAAGGGGCCAACTACAAGTAGAGGAGAAGCGGTAATGATTTGGCTTATAAAAACAAATTCTCACTTGCACTGTATTCCATGGAATGGAGTGGTAGCTCCTTAACTATTGTTTTAATCCTATATACCTATAATCCATTCCTTCAAAAAATATACCTGGAGGTGTACACTGAAATTGCCATAGCCCACCTTTGGTCAGCAACTGAAGGAACCCACACAACTTGTAAAGAGAGGCATGTGTTGCCCAGAGCCTGTGGAGAGTGGAGGTGTGGGTGCAAATGTTTGTGCATACATGTGACTGCACTGGTGGGGTTAGAGTAGACCTTCTTGGCATTTACCAAGGGCCTCTGCAAATTTGTATGTGTTTCCTTCAGTTTTATAAGTGCTTGTTACTGTAGTTCGTYTGTTGAGTTACTGATATCGATCCTCAATGTACAGTTCATTAAGTTGSTGATTAATTATGTCCCTCTAATACATCAACAGATCACAGCAACCCAGAGTTAATGTTTTCTCCTCAGCCTTTCTTTCCATGTGATGCTTTGGTGCCATTATGTTGATTGATCACAATGGAAGGTATTACTCTGCCAGTTGTCGGGGGGTTGGGTTTCCTTCTTTTTTACCTATAGAATTTTTTCCCATAAGTTGCTAGGAAAGTTACTACTGAGTACTTGTGGATACTTAAGAAAAACAGAAGTGGCCATGGTGGGGAGAGGAGTGTAGCATCTGGCCACACTTTTTTTTTCCTCTGGCAGTTTCTCTCAGAGGGGGAAGACACCATGAGTTTTGGGGGCAGGTAAAGGATGGGGCTGTAGGCAGCTGCTCTCTCRTTTGGCACTGGAAGAAGGACAGCCAAGCTGKCRCTTACTGTGGGGAGAATTCACTGTCACCACTGGAGTCCACTCCTAGGGACCTGTCACCATCTGCTCATGTGTCCAGGAATCCTGAGGCTGCCTTTTCCTGCCCTGCTGGAGCTGGGCTGCTTCTTCAGCACTGCCCTGGGTCTTTGCTATGCTGTAGCCCCACACCCCCACACCAGGAGGTCTCGCAGATCCAGCTGCCACCTGGAGCTTCTGRAACATTTCATCCACCAGCCCAGAATTTCTGCTCACTCCTGCCGTTCCAGCTTGGTGCTCCTCAGAGTCTTGCAGAGGCACCAGATCAGACTGCCCCAGGATTTTGTGAAGCAAAGCCTCTCRTCCATCCCTTCCTTTCTTGGATGAGAAGGTTGTCACGAGGTTCCTAGCTTTGGKTTTTTTTTTGTTAATGCCATAGTTATTGTTTGTTTGACTTGTTATACCTACTAGTAAAGAACTGTTATTCCTATCCTCATATCTTTGCCTGAGAGCCTCTTAATTTCAAAATTATAATAATTCAGAAGGAGGGTGTTTGCATTCTCCAGTCCAAGGGAGGCTCCTGCCTTTTCTAGCAGACACTAGACACTTCCCTGTCTTTCCAACCAAGACACCAATATAAAGAATGAGAAATTGTAATATCTAGTTCTTTGCCATCTTCAGCATACAAAACAAAACAGAAATAAAACCCAAAAAATTTTATATACGAATTTACTGATAACATTTCTAGACATCATCTCATACAAATAAAACCTAATCATTAACAGACAGATGTTAATCTGAACAGAACAAAGATTGCAGAGATGCTGTCATTAGCTTTCAATGCACCCATATATTCAGAGATCAGAGATCTAGCGTTTTCTTGGATATTGTTCTCCAACAAATATTCACAACATGGAAATAAGAAAAATAATTCTGTGTTATATTTATAGTTACTTTTTCAGGAGGAAAAAGTTCCCCTCCTCCCAATCAGGCAAGGCTAGAAGTCTCTTCCCTTGACTACTTCACAGACTAAAGCAATGGTTTATGTGTCGAKGAGGTTCCACAACCAAGAATTAGCTTTTTGGCCTAGCCCAAACAAAATCTGTGAAAGGGCAATGTTTCACAGGAACTCTCAAAGAATAACATCTGCTTCCATGTGACTTCAATATCCATGTCATTACAGTTTCTCTTTGCAACAGTGCTTGTAAATAATTCTTAAACCAGCATCTTTAAGCTCCATTTCTAGACATCAACTATTGCCACCAATCTAGCAAACTTATTTCCTTATCACTATTTCCAGTCCTTCTGGACTGCTGGTGGTTACACAGCTGGATTCAAACTGCATCTTTCTGCATGGCATAAAATCTCTCAAAAGATGATGAATGAAAGATTTTTAAAGAGTGAAATAATAAGTGGAAAGAGTTTCAGAAGATCCAGAAGGAAATGAAAGTGAGATTGTAAAGACAGCACGATCATCTGCATCTAGAGACCTTGGGCAGTGCAACAATTTCAACTGGTTTTAYTGCAGTTGGGTCAAAAGTAAAATTTAAACAAGTAGACTTGAACATAATACAGAAACATGTAAAAAGAGAAGCAATGAAGACTTGGTGAATATTTTCCAAGTCTACTTATCTCCAGAATTTGCCAACAGCAAGAAAATAATTTTTTGAAGCTGCTGCAAGATAGAGGAAGATGTTAAAACCTGCTAATTGACAAGATCATCCCCCTGACTGCTGATTTCTAAACGTAGCATTTTGTAATACATGGAGCAAGTGGCAGAAAAAGCTATCAGTGCTATCATCCTTACTGTTTTCAACCTGCTCCTTTTGTGAAGATTCCAGGTGGTATGTGCAATTCACATTTTTTGTGACAAAGAATATCATATTCTTCTGAGTGCTGCAATGCTCACCATCAAAAAGGAAAGAAAACTAACTTCTCCAAAGACTTCAGGCTGGTTTTTGACTTCTTCATCACTTCTATACCACCCCGGCCTTCACTAGGCCTTCACTGTGATCACAGTTGGGCAACAAAAAAGGAATGCAACTGGACGGAAGCTGGAGGGAACTGGAGGCAGAAAATACAAAGATCACAGATTGAGATAACAACTATTTACTCGAAACAAAAATGAGATAAGAAAAAGCCTGCCCCAACTCACARCCAGTGGTACTCCACTCCAACCACTCCAACCACCACGCTTTCTCCACCACAAGGAGCACAGGGAAGAGAAAACTGAAGGCTCCCACCACACACCGACTAATCCTCGATGGTAAAAGTGGCTGTGATTGCATTCAGGTGAACACCCTTGACACAAAGAAAAAAGTTGCACTCTTGCAGTTCAGTGAACTCCTGATTGTTTGAAAATAGACMAAATAAGTCCTCTCTTTCATCAAACCTGGGCATGAGGACATGCTCTGGAGGGAGTGACTAGCTCTTATCCAGTGGTGAAGGAAATTTAGCTCTCACACAATATGGGTGAGAAGCCAGGGAGGAAAGTCATGTCTTATGCTGCCATCACCAGACTTCCTGTCATGGAGGATGGTTGTTGTTCTTGCCTTTTGATCACAGCTCCAAGGGTCAAGCCCAGCTGTATTTTCAGAGCCCACTGTAGGTGCTTTCACTGCACAGCACAGCCCAGCACTCTAATCCCCAGATGTGCTCTCCTTAAAGGCTAGAGATTTGCAGCAATCTGTTTCACATCGTCTGGAGATCTTTTTACTGAGTGGCAAAGGCAGATGTCAGCACTGTCTTCCCCTGGGATAGCCATCCAGGTTCCCACCCCTGTCTCTTTCCTTGTTCCTACATATCATCCAAAAAGTCAGCATTCTCCATTGGTTCCCAATCTAACACTCACTTATTCCTGCAGATAGAGAAGCTATTTTTTATCTTTGCCTCATGATCAGCAAATTCAGGAGTTTCAGCTTTGCTGAAATCTGACCCCTAGCCCATCTGCTGTTATTCCTGTGAATTTCTACAGTATTATAAACATTTTCATTTGTTCTTACAATATTGTCCTTTTCCCTTTTAGTCATCTTTTTCTGCAGCTCCAAAATTTGTTTCTGGGCTGCTAAGTGATCTAGCTTTTCTAATGAATAGCAAATTTTAGGCACTTTCTTAATCCGTTCTGTTTCCAGCCACTGATTTTTCTGATGTTCAGCACAAACAAGCACAAAATATTTCAGCAGCCTCCCACAAAAATCCTAATAATAACAGGCATTCATCCTTAGGTTTCACTTCATAACAATATTCGACAATATTCTGAGAACCTCTATTATCCATTGTTCTGTGAAATGAATGGGCACCCTACTTTCACAGGGAAGTGCCTAAAAACTCATTTGTTTTCTACAGCATAACCATACCTCTTTAACATTTCCATTTTCTATCCTCCCTGCATAGAGCCTGTTTCTCTTTTGTTCTACTCTTAAACATTGCGCATAATAATATTCACAASCAGTCACACAAACTGCAGAGTATTTCTGCAAATCCAAGAGGAGCACTCTGAATGATTGCTTCATGGAAGAAAAAAGACCCAGAGAGTCTGGATTATACCCCCTGTCCTTTCCTCTCCAGTAGAATTTTATTAAAATAGTTAGGTACCTTTTAGAGAGAAATGAGTTAGGACAATAGTTAAAAAACACTTCCATTTGGCCTATAAATGCATTAAAAGAAGAAACTATAAAATCACTCTTCCCTATATTTGTCTGGTAATTGTTTCTCCATTCATGCCTGGATAGTCAATTTGTTTTTAAGGTTTAAAAGACAAAAAATAAAAGATAAAAAATCCACAACTTTTTTCTCTGATGAGATACCTAAATATCTAAGTTATTTATAATTCATTCTCATATAAGTCATTCACAGCTAGCACACCAGTGCCATAACCAGGAGGCCAGCCCTGCAGTGAAACACCAYTGGCCCAGGGACTGCTCTTTCATGCTCCCCAGTGACTTTTCCAACACAAGTCTTGCCTTGTTATAGCTCTCCAGACCCATATTCCCTTATTTAACAGTCTTCTCTTTGCTCCTTTTTTCTCTTGCACATTATGTCATAATTGGTTTTGAGGTGTAATAATTGGTTTTGAATGTTGTTTCCTTTAAGTCTTCATCAGTCAAGATGGTCAGAAGAACACTTTTTTGTATCCCAGCAGAGACACTGCCTGAATTTTTTACATGACATGACCAGCACACCCAGRTATTCACATTGTCAGAAATAGTAGTTGAAATTCTGGGGGAATTTATCAGAAAAATTTAAGACCTCAGGCAGCAGAATAATAAGGTATTTATATCCTAAATTTTGAGCTACCTGCTATCAAGGTGTTTGAGTGGTGAGTTTTTTCCCACCCCTTTTGCATAAATGGCCATTAAGCTTCAGGGACTCAAGGTGCTAAATTCTCTCGTGTTCATATGACATAAGGCAGAAACTTGGTTGCCTGAAAGTCAGATGAAATTTGCAAGAAAACTTATTTTTCACTTCATTAACACTGTTTTAGAAAGGCAAGTCAAAGCAAGAAGRAAGACATTTCAGATTATTTTTCTTAGAGGACATTACAAATTACCTCTTATTCCAATTTCTGCTACAGAGACCTGGCAGCGTCCTAATGCATTTAGAAAAGAAAACAATATCAAGGCATCTGTGTAATTAAGAGTGATGGTCCCATATTGCAGGAAGGCTACTATCCCAGCCAGTTTGCTAAAGACAGGACTGGGAGTGCAGTTCAGAGTTTGTTTACCAGATGAACATCTGCACAGAAATCTGAAACCATGGGTTGCCAGGAATTCTTACTGGAAGGGAGCTGAAATATTTAGCAGTTTGATCAGTCTGTTTCTCTGCCCCAAGGAGTAGCTGGAAGTGTGTCAGTTCTTGTTATTTCAGCCACAGTACTTGTATGTCCTTGTCTAGGTGCTGAGTTGGTAGTTCAGCCTGCACAGCCTGCATAAGCTGCTGAGCTGGCAGTTCAGACAAACTCATACATACCTTAAATGGGATCCTGAGAATCTTGTTTACTGATGTTAAGAGTAAAGGCAAGTAGTTTAGGCAAAAACACTCTTCCACAAAWCCCACTGACAGTGTTGCCGCAGAACTTAATCAAGAGAAAAAAGAAAACTCTCTGGATATTTATATGTCTGTGTAACCTTGCATTATCTAGATCAATGGTGATTGTTTCTGATTTAGGTCACTGAGAAGGGTCTTCATACCTCAAAAGGTAATTTGTCTGTTCAAGTGTCTGTATATTTTTGGTAGAGAAATCCAGAAAAAAACCACCACTTTTAGCTTCTTTGTTTTACACAGAACCAAACAGGACCTTTTCAGCATGTGTGTATCTGCATGTATCTGTGCATGTATCTGCACTGAAATATTGACTAGCAAGTGCAAGAGTCAGGCAAAAAAACAGGTCATATGACCAGAAGTGCTGGATATGGGCCTGGATATATTCCTGCTATCAACACATGGGTCCTGGGCCACTCAAAATTACTCAAGACTATGGAAAAAGGTATCCTTGGGCTGAGACAACACTAAGCTAGCAATTCTAGGAAAAAAGTAATGCAGAATGACCTTTATTTTACATACTCATGATGTGGCTTCCCTGCAATGTCCTGGCTGTGGCTATTACTCACTATTACTCTGCTGGCAGTTTCCTCATTCCTAAAATTTGAAACCAACCTTCCTTCCTTCCTTCCTTCCTTCCTTCCTTCCTTCCTTCCTTCCTTCCTTCCTTCCTTCCTTCCTTCCTTCCTTCCTTCCTTCCTTCCTTCCT
>CADDXX010000212.1:197330-235363 GCA_902810485.1 Alauda arvensis
GAAACATTCAATTCAAAATGAGGCATTTCAGTGAGCAGGAACAATGCCTGATTATACAGCATCAGGATTAAAAGTGATCAAGTGCTCACCAAACATCAGCTTGCTCAAGACCAGTGCAAACACTTGAAAATGCTCTGTGTTTCKGAGCAGGGTAAGATTTATGCCTTCTTAAGAGACTGTTAAAGAAGATGAAATTGTTTCAGATGGATAACTTGGTACAGAGCTCCTCTCTCCATTCTTCTGAGTTTGGACACGTGTGACCGCACTAACTCTGTGACATGGCTGTTTATTTGCTCTGATGGAGTAAGAACCTTCTTTTGTTCAAAATAATCCATACTGTTAAACAAACCACTGCATAAGGTGCTACAGGAGGTGATCCTCACAGAGCAGAGATAACGAGATGGTTTAGTGTGGAAAGCAAGTCACATCCCTTTCCTTCCAGKGCTACAAAAAAATGCACACAGCACACAGATGAAAGATCTTCAGCTTCCTTAAGAACTCCATCTACAGGCTTTAATGATGTTTGAATGTTATTTTCCTCTTTAACAAAAAGCCTCCTCACSTGGGATTGTGACCATTTCCCACCTCTGCTGTAGAAGTGGATCCTTCCTTGGTTCCCCAATACCAATTACAGTCTTTCAATTTCATGGCCAGATCAGTAGTCCACAAAATTCAACAGTCAGGAATTACAAGCCTCTTAAATGTCTGCAGCAGCAGTCTCCAGACCCTCCTTTTCTCTTTAAATGCACAAACATGAAAGCTAATGGAGAGATGGTGGTGAAATTGCTGTGTCGTTTGCAGCTTACTACTGTATCTGAAAATGTCTTTTGCCCTTTTTATAAATCAATGTAAGTACTCTCCAGTGAGGAATGGATATGCACTATCACAAAACACAAATATTGTYAGAGGAAAGAGCGATGGGGCAAAATACCTGCATTTTTCCATTGTATGGATCTTTTTCTTGCCTGTCTTGAGGTATTTGCTGTCCAATCTGGAACACCTAAGTATTAAAAGAAAAAAAAAAAAAAAAAAAAAAAAAAAAAAAAAAAAAAGGGAGAAAGAGACAAAGTTAGAAATCATCTCCCAAACACAGATGACTCGCAGAAAAAAGTTCTCTCTTTTGTCTTTCAGGAAAAGGATGGTAGTAAGTCCACCATTTCTGCTTCCTTTATACTAAGAAAAAATCTAAAACCAAAGGCAGTCAAAAAGTTGGTTAAACTATGGAGAAAATCTGACCAGAACAGGTTACTATATTTGCAAAGATTGCTTGAAGACCTTGTTCACCCTCCACACTACTAAACAGAATAGAGAAAGGCATCTTCTTCAAATCCTGCACCATAGGTACCTGAATACTCAAGATCCCAGCTGACTCATTCCACACACTGTATTTGTATATTCTCACTGAATTGTAGCAAGAGTTTCCCATATTTCAATAAGAGTATGACTTCCTAGCACATTTCTGCCACTTGTGAAGTATAAACAACTGTGAATGCCAAAGAATTTTATTCATCACACGTACAATATGTAGATAACAGACATGTCACATTTCTGGACAGCTTTGGAAATTGGGAACCTCAAATCCTGAGATCAGAGTTTTCTAAGCAAGAGAGGCAAGCAAGTTCTTTCACTGTTCTTCACTGACTTCAGTGTGTGATATCTGCRGGATGGGATCTCCATCTCCATCTCTGGATGAATGTTGCAAAAGACCACCATCACACCACAGCACTGAGTAGTAAGCATTCCTGATGAGCCACAGTTTTACCTCTCCCCAGTCCTCTCCACATGGTGCAAGTCTGTGTAGATCCTCTGTTTGTTTTTGCACCACCTCTGGGTCTGGGCCAGAGTTTAGGACTTGATGCGGTAAGCAAGAGGTAAAAAGGATCAGACAAATTTATCTCCAGAAAGCACAAGGATCTTCAGACAGATACCAGGAAAATATATGCAACTCTGTAGGATTTCAGCACAAATTAAGTATTTCTTCTGTCCCCCATGTGCAACATCACTCAAACAAGTCTCATTGTCTCTTTTCTAATCAAGTCTGTTGGGAAGGTGAGAAGGATCATGCTGGGAACTATAAATGTTTACAACTCCTACATGCTTTGAACAGACAAGGAAACCTTCCAGGTTCCACACATGTTGGAAAATGCACTGTACCTAAATCTCATATAAACCATGCAAGAAAAATTAGATCCTTGGTAGACACAAGTTATTTGAAACTTATAAAAGAGATGGAGCCCAATTGCACCCATTGATAATGAATATAATTATATTTACTTCAAAGATATTTACACTAGCTGAGCATTTTGCTCTACACTAATCTTGGTAATTCATTTTTAAGATTATGTAAAGAAAGAAAAACAAAATCAATAAATTTTTAAAAATCACAAACTTTCTAAATTTAAAACAAAATGGTCATGATCATGGAAAAACTAATCCTATGGATGGTGTGTAGGTTACCAGGGTTCCACATCAGCCCAACATATCTGTTTCCAACCCAACTTGAATAGGGACCACTGGAACAACTATCATTGGGTAACTTACCAAAATATTTTCATTAATTATAGTTCCAGAAGCAGCATAGTGACATTGGATGAGAATGACTGGACAGGAGGTGATGCCACCCAGAACAGAAAATACTGATCAGTGAACTCTGCCTTTCTCTGGGAGGATGGTATTGACCTATCTGTGTCAGAAACACCACTGAGACACCACAGAACCATTAGAATGTTAGTGCATTATTAGAAATTAAAATATTCCATCTTGCTATTTCATCTTGATTCTGACTTTCATTTTAAATTACTTTGTCTCTTGTGCCCTGTTAAATTGATTTGTTATGCTAAATTTGTGCCAAATAAATAATGAGCTTCCTAATTAGCTTATGTTGAAGCAAGGCAAGGATGAAATTATATCCAACTGTCTTAATGTCTGGGGCCCTATGAAAAAAAAACACACTGAAGATACTAGAAACTGTGCAACTCCTCAAGACATTAGTTGCTAGCGTGTTGATTCCCAGTGCTTTGATGCTGCAGGGAAGTAGTTGCTTTGAATGCTTCTTAGAACACAGAGCTTAGCTCTCATCACAGCAGTCTCACAGATAGCTACAACCTACAGATGAAAATTCCAGTAAGCAATAAAAGAAAAATGTGCATTCACGCAAGTCTCCTAAACAAATAACTTACACAACCCTCTGAATTAACAATTATTACTTTATTTTATTTTATCCTAAGTAATCGACAGCCTAAGGAAACAGGCATAAATAACCTAGGAACTCTGGCACCTTTTCAAGGTTTAAAAGGGATCTGAGCTCCTCTCCCATCTTTGATATAAGGTCTCAGCCTTGTACAGCAGATAAATGCAATGGAAAATTTTGACTCAAAAGATCAAGAGGGAGTCTCTGCCTCCACTTAAGACAATGGCAAAATCCTTGTTAGCCACAATCTAACACAGCCTGAGATGAAGATCCATATGTCCCCTAAGACAGGAAAGAATCAAAACTAAGACTCTGGTATGTCTGTCTGCTGTCCTACACAAAATTGTGCCTGGGACACTAGCAGTTACTTAGCTATCACTAAGATTGCTAGAATTACAATCTMTTCCTATTACTATTACTTTCAAAATTGTTAATATTACTGTTGTTCTTGACTTTCTGRAGAATTACTACTCTGCTCATACAATTTTTGGTATTTTTACATGACAGTATTTTTGACCAGATGTACATGTATCTTCTGCTGCTCTTTTCAAACATTGTATTCAATGAGAAATCCAAGAACAACGTTAATTTTTGTCATGAAYAACATCCTGCAAATAGTGCAGATGAGGCAGAATAAGTACCAACAATTTTAATAGCTAGCCAAGGAACAGACCTAATCTATCAGCCATGACAAGCATTTTCTTTCTGCATGGGAGAAATCTCATGAAAATACATTACAAAATGTAATTAGACACGTGCATTAACTCTTTTGTCAAGAAAGAGAAATACTTTTTAGCTGCTAGAGTTCACCATAAGGTGGATAACCATATGGCATTGTTACCTAAAAACTGAATCATGGAGAGGAAGCTGTTTGCCAGATTTAGCTAGAGGCTAGTGATGTCTAACCAGCAGAAAGAAGAATTCATATTTAAACAGCATCTCTGTTTGCATCAGATGAAAATAAAGGAGAAATATGAATTTTTTACCAAGGTAGCAAATACTTTAACATAAGCTTATAARCATATGATGCAAGATTTGCCTTAAAAGCCCAGAACAAAAGTCCACCTACTTCAGTGGAACTAAACTACAGCATTAGCCAGAAAGAAGCACTGAAGTAAAGAGAGAAAGAATGAAGGCATGAGGTTTATACTGAATATAGAAAAAATTTCTTCATTGAGGTGTCTATATTAAAAATTAGAGTAAGCTGCTCAAGGAAGTAATTGAACACCTGTGGCACCGGTTTTCCTTATGTATGGTGACGATTATTATTTTAATTATTAGTATTAACATTCCTGACAACTGTATGTCTAAATGGTCAAATTAATGTTCCCAAAAAAGAAAAAAAAAGATAAAAGCAGTTGGAGAAAACAGATATCCTCATAAAAATATACATCATATCACAATATTCAAGCTGTGGTCTTGAGAGATTAAATCATTCCAGGAATAGTAACATCAACACCTCAAGTTTAGTTAAGATGAACTTCAAATTTCTGTAAAATCATTTCTTTTAWCTTAACACATGTTCATATATTTGCTGTAATGCTAATATATAATATAAAACAAAATTGTTATAGTTTAAAGGTGGGTATGATCTAGGCTGTTTTGTTGTTACAAACCTGATGTAGGAGGAGTCCACTTCTTTCAAGGAATTTGGTTACTATAAAGTCATATTTTTTACTTTAATTGGTTGGGGTTTTTTTCTTTCAGGACACAATTTGGACAATATTTGGACAATATTTGGACAATATTTGGGAAGGGCCAAAATAGAGGAATACAGGAGCAGTAATTTAGATTGAAGGACTGGGTGTACAGAAATCACAGTTATAATAAGATCAGCTGCAAAGATCCAATTGGGTCCCTCAGTGTGCTGAGCTGTTTGTTTGACAAAGGAGTACTGTGTAGCAAGATGGATGACTGTAGGTGTGACAGAGAGGTTTCTCCATTACACTCTTAAACACTCCCTGAAGAGTTGCATTTCAGCTYTGGTATCTACTTCAGAGTTCCTGTGTAACACGAGACAAGTTGCCTCCATACCTTACAAATCCCTGAGTGCRTGACACATTTTTCCAAGTGCCTCTGAGCATGGGGAAATGCAGAGCCAAATATCTTAGCTAAGCTCTCMGTGTTGCAGCTGAAGGCAATGAGAATAGGTCTTTGACGTCTTCCTGTGGCATATGACAAAATGACAAAGTGATCCACTTTGTAACACCAAAAATTGTACCACAAGTGTTTTTCTAATTGCTGGTAAAATCATCCTCCCATCAGTGAAACAGATTCAAATACTCTTTTTAATTTGCAGAAATATATTAAGTTTTCTGTTTAAAGCACCTAGAAAGAGTGACACATTGACAGACATCTTTTAAAAAATGGTGAAGAAATTAATTATTCTATCTTCACAGCAGAGTTTGAAGTGTACAATAAAGAAGATAAAATAAATGTCAAATAACTGCTCATGTAACCAAGCACCAATTGGTCATGGGTCACTTTGAAGAAAAACAAGTGTACACGTAATTACAGTATCAGAAGATATAAAGTGGCAGCTGAAATGAGATTAGAGACATAATTCTGACACTCTGTGCTGTTTAAGTGTTTGGCTTTGGAACCCCCTAATCATATTCTTTTATCACCAAGGGTGAAGTGAATTCATTTTTTAAATCAACAGAAAGCCACTATTTAAAATAAGGAGTCTGCTGCTTTGTCATTGATTAGACATAAAAGTACCTTACTCTCAGGATATATTCATGAAGCTCTTCAGGTACCTCACAGATAATCTGAAAACACTTCATAATGACACCAGAGTGATTAAACACCTCACCTAAGCTCAGAAGCCATGAAATTTTGCAAATGTTCCTGTTGGTCTGTGGAMCTGCTTGGGTGACTTTTCACATAAATGGAGACTTCTGCCTGTACCAGGGTGCTCTCAGAACCACTCATGTGCAGGGCTGTATTTTTAAATTAAATATTAGCAGCTTGGCAGGTAACTGGCTACACTCTGTAAAAAGCTTAATTTGTCTATTTCTGGGATACAGTTTAGGTTAAGACATATTAGCAGATATGAAAGATATTTGGCTCTGTGCTCCCTCTTTCAACTCTTTCGGAAGCACCAAGAAATGTTTTTAGAAGTGAAATGAACCATTTGACTATGCTACACACAATACAAGGCTGTTGGTATTTCACTCGATCTCAGGTCAGCCTCTATCTCTGGGCAGGAAAAGAGAAACGTTTTTAGAAACTTTMGGAGTTGATACTGAGAGAGCTGACACCAGTGCATCCCCAAATACCACCKGTCACAGTCCTTGCTGCACAACCTGACTTTGCACAGGCTGTTCTTCAGCCAGTTCAGTGTCACCACTGGTCCCACTCTCCGCTGACAACAGCTGGTGCCCATCTCAGCTGGAAGTGCTCAGACAGTCTGGACAGGAGGATGCTGGTTTGGTGATACTGTGGGTGGGTGGGTTTTTTGTTTTCTGGCTGCTTTTATCAGCAGCAGGGGTCCTTGAAAATACTGAGGCTCATTAGAGAGTGTCTAGCTGTAACACCAGAATGGCTGCAGAGTTAAACCYGACTCTTCCTCTCCTCCTCAGTTCTTATTAAATTACTTTCATTCATTGAGAAAGCTATTGGCTTTTCCTCCTCCAACACAAAATCTACAGAACTTCTTAGTTTAAAAGGCTAGGGCAGGGGGGTGGACAGATAAGCTAGCCCTCTAGAACAGGATCCTTGTACACTTTTTTATTAACTATGTCAGCTTTGTGTCTGCTGTTACATTGTTGTGTCAGGAGAGCCCTGATGTCTGAAGTGATCAGTATCAGCTTAAGGTGAAAAAAATGAAGACTCAGACCTAAGGGCGGCTGCACAAACACTCACATACAGCCAGTTGAAGAGGGAAACAAATTTGCTGAGATCTTGGAAAGAGGTAATGTTCACTCAGGGAATCAAATCTTCCAAATAAGGTGGCCGCTTGTTTTCTGGATGGTGAGCGCTATCTCTGCAGCAAGAGCCCTTGCAGCAGCATCTTGAGCTGGTGCAGTGAGATCACTCGTGCCTCTGCCCTTCTTAGTCCCTACAGCCCAGCTGGCCATAATCCTATGAGACCACTCAAGCGCAACGATAATCCATCACTGTTTATTTTATAAACYAAACACGAAATGTCTTAAATAGCTTAATGGTGTACAAAAGGCTGCACTGCATGACTTCTGCTGCACAAATAGCTTTAAATGCCTGTTTACAAGGGGTTTAGATATGTACTTATTCTATCAGTTCTGCAATCAGGACCACCTTTGGAAGGAAAGGTCTGATTTTCTCACCAGGATAATGAGTGGTACTTTTAAGCATATGAATTGGACAAGAAGGAGATTATACAATGAGGGCTCCTGCATCCTACAGTTATTACCAAATTGTGAAGGTGGCCAGAAGTTGAGTATCTCACTTGGTTCCAAGGGGCTCCATCATCTGCAGCCAGTCCATTGTCTCCCTTCTGATGACAACTAGCTGGCAAGGTCCTGGGCTATCTTCAAATTAGTGACTCAGGAGCACTGGGTTCACACACAGGCACGGTCCTGGTATCCAGTTGCACTATGGTAGATGGGGAGATSGATGGATTGGTTTGTTTATCTCCAGAAAAATGCAATGTCTGGATGTCAGATTCACCTAAAGAATATCCATACCCCATATTCAAGGCAAAACTTYGAGAAACTTTTGATTATCTCAAATATGATACTTTTTGTGGGCTGTGTACTTTTACCCTCTTTTTTATGTGGATCAGGTTATGAAACAAGTTCTATTACTGCCCACAGCAGAGTATTGTGAGCACTCTGGGCAGACATAGAGACAGACTGTAGGAATTAATTGGTTTACACAAGGGCTGATGTTGAAAACACAGCAGCACGCTTCACTGAAATCTGCTGCTCCACTGGCTCACACCACCTGATATCCTCTTAGTAGAAAGCAGCAGGAATGGGATTTTGCACAAGGAAAAAGTCACACTGGGGTTGGTGAGAGTATACTCTACTGCCAAGACAAGACTACTCTAAACTATTTGCACCAGGAGACAGATCGAAAATTCCTAAGAGAAGTTTTATCCTGACATGAGAAATTAAATTTCAAAACACACTCTTCCTGCAGACTAAAGTCGGCTTTTGTAAACAAAAAGACACCATGCAGTAGCAATCCACATACAGTGCATGCAAGAAAAAAAAGCAGATACTTTTTGCCCAGTCTCTGGGTAATTTCWACTATCAGCTTTCACCAAAACAGAAAAACTACAGAGCACAATTGCTGCCTAGTGGTGAGAAACTAAATGCAGGACTCTTAGTCAAGAGTCATAATTGCTCATTAGTCAAAAAACATAATTGCTCATTAGTTCTGGATCAGCAGTATTACTGACCAAAATTCTCACAGTCATGTCATCTGCTTGTCACAGGACCATGAATTAGGACTCCACAACTTTGTTTGCATTGGTAAATTTTCTTCAAGCAAGTTTTGCTGGTTTGTCATTTTCTGTCATTTGCAAGGCTTCAGGAAATAAAAATCTACTGGGTTACAGATTTGAGTAAAGGGGAAGCTTGTACAAGTGAAAGAAGTCAGAAAGCATAATGGGTTTGTTTACTGCAGGGGCAAACTACRGATCTCCTTCTAGATGAAGGTAAACAAATGGGTCTGAAAGGCACCAAGAAAATAATTAACACCAGTGCAGTGGATATCATTAAATGAGAGGAAGCAAGAGCTAGACAAGGGGAGAAAAAAGCAAAATATTTTGGCATACATTTTAACTCCTTTGGCTTCAACAGATTACTTTTCAAGCATGCTATGATCTCTCCAGTGCAGGAAGAACAATCTTCATGAGCACTGCTGGTAGGAAGTGTGGTGATACAGTTTTGAAGMCATAACATGAGAGAGGCTGTAAGAATCCCCCATACTAATCCCATCATGTGTTTCTGCTCCCTGCAGAGCCTCACAYAGATGTTGCACCAATGGGAACACTTTCTTCTCTGGTCCTTGAACGACATCTTCAGATCAAATCTGAAGACGTCAGAAGGATAAGGATTTTTGCAAGGAAAATGGAAGGTGCCATGCCCTTTCCCAAAGCAGCGGCAAACTGAATCACCAGAGGAGAACTCAGTGTGGCGGCACTTGTTTGGTAAGTGAAATACCTGACAGACTRAGAAGTTTCTTTAGATACTGCAAGATATAGTATCCGAAAAGCAWAAGAATTTCATACATATTAGAGTTTTATCCCAGCTCTTAACTCCCAATATCTCCTTAAAATTATAAAACCTGGCATGGTGAGAGAAAACCTGTTTTAAAAAAATACACTTTGCAAATCCCTATTCCTTCTCCCTGCACTATGGGAGAAAGAATCTCTTTCCAGATGAGCACCTGGAATTTTCATGAATAGAGTTCACATGCAATGATAGTCATTAAAAAAGTCTAATAATTATGCTGACTATATTCAATAAGTTGTGAGAGTTACTTGCTCCTGGAGTGTTTCCTCTCCAGCAGTTACTTTTTCCCTCTCATTAAGTGCCRCTATTATTTTATTTTCTTGGTCCCAGGGAAAAGGTGTACAGAATTAAAGTATTAGATGAAAAGCTTTCATTCTGGTAAGTGCTTAAGGGGAAACTTGCATGAACACCAAGAGAAAATAGAAATAATTCATTTCCATTCCTTTTTTTCTGCGGAGTGACTGATTTCTCTGTCAAACAACTTAACAAGGCTGGAACAGAAGTTGTTTCTCAAGTGAATAATAATGAGAAAAGAATGTGATTTCAGGTGCCTATCTTAATTCTGACTTACATATTGGCCTTTACCTTAGATCAAGTCGTTTTTACACCAAAACRAAACAGAGGCTTGGCCCAAACAAGTCAATGGAAGAGTCCTAGCTTTGAGCCAGGCCTAAAATGAGCAACATCTTACTGGGAATGGTGAAAGAAGGCTACTGGGATTCTTTTGTTTTCCATTAACTTTTCATAAAATCATTTTCACTTTTAAGTTTTCTTCTATCTTCTAATAATTACWTTAAAGGCCTCCAATGTAGCTTTTGCAGCATATACATAAATACAGAACTTCAATGTGAAGTTTTATTTTCTGTTTTCATATTACCATTTCACCTCAAAGACACCTCCCAGGCCTACAGTCTGTAAGAAAAGAACTGTGATTCTGATCATAAATCAGTACAGAAATAGGTAACTGTTTGTAGAATTWGAGTTGGTATGAATACTGTCTGTGGCAGATGAGCCCACAGGCCAGACAGTCCATCAGCAGAAGAYGAGCAATCCTCACACCAGCAGAATAGCTAAAAGGCTGTGATGTATCCTTTGTACCTCATTTTTGTCCACTGGACCAACAGGACAGGACKATATACATGTCTCATATATTTTAAATGAGGCAGAAGAGTCAGTGGACAGCAAACTGACCGAAGATTTAAGAAAAGTGAAGCAAGAATGAACTGAGACAAAGTGTTAGCACATTGTAGCTGATGCTTCCTATTGGATGTAAAACATCTGTCCAAAACATGTTTTGTTGTTGCTAGCCAAGCAGTGGCCAAAAGATGCAGACAGAACCCCTTATGCTTGTGCTTCACCCAAGTACCACAACCAGACCACACACATCTTGACACTTGT
This sequence comes from Alauda arvensis, assembly GCA_902810485.1. Taxonomy (NCBI): domain Eukaryota; kingdom Metazoa; phylum Chordata; class Aves; order Passeriformes; family Alaudidae; genus Alauda; species Alauda arvensis. The sequence continues at coordinate 208,143 of CADDXX010000212.1, forward strand.
GAGTGTGAGAGCCTGAAAGACCCAAATCAAACTGCAAGGAGATTTAGTATAATAAAAACAGCTGCCTTTTCCTTAAGAATATGCAATGAATTTTGTGGCAATTGTCTTGCACTGAAGTCCTGATCATGCAAGGGAAGAATCCACAATGTGTTGTAGAGGTGAAAGCATCCAAGGGATTATAGTGATAAGGATAATCTTACAGTAGTTACTATAAATTACAGAAGTTTGAGGCTCAAAATTGCAGGCACAGGTAATTAGGGGAGAAAACTGGCACCAGATGAAGCTGTCAAGGCCCTGCCCTCAAAATAAAACCTAAAGTTTTATCCATCCAACAATATGAACCGGCAGGAGGCAAAACAAGACAGAAAAAAAAAMCCCTCCCAATCACCCAAGTTGACAAAAGTTGTGCAATAGTTTGCCTCAAACAGGAAAAGCTGCAAACACGATGGGTGTCTGGAGGGCTGCCACAGGTCAATGGCACCTCCTCTGAGCCTCAGTAAGGAGCTGCATCTCCTCCTTCTTCTGGATTTAACTGCCCAGCTCTGGAGGCCAGACTGCAACAACAGGATGGTAGGAGGTACAGTGGGAAGCAGAGCATGGAAGCGCAGAGAAGATTTCCCTTTACTCTAGAGCTAAATTAAAAAACAAAAACAAAAACAAAAAAAAAAAGGAAAAAGACAGCTCATCTGAAAGAGCTTATTTTTAACTATTTAAGTAACACTTATTATATTGTGTAAGGAAAAACACCCAGCAAAAAGGACATTAAGTAACCATTAAGGATGCCAAAGAGCAGAGAGAAGTGACAGCTAATCTGGACCTGTGAAGTGACAATGCTGACCCATCTCTGCTTTTGCTTAAAGTGTCTTCAAATACTTTTTGTGAGCTGGAGGTTTTGGCAGTTTTCTTTTGTTTTCCTTCAGTTATTTATTTTGCTATTAAATACATTATATATCTGTTTACGGGTTTAGGTTTGTTTGTTTTTTTACAACCCATTAGGTTTATAAACTCTCTTCTATATGTCTGTTTCATTTATTTGAACTACAATAGATCAGACAGGATTAGTTGCTTAGCAACTTTTCAGTGACAGAATCTATTTTGGAGAATTTGCAATGCTCATACTAGAGGTTAGAAAATTTTATAACATCGTAAGCCAACCAGAAAATATGTTTCAACAACAAAGATTTCTTCCAAGGCTTCTATTTCAATAAGAGAGGATTTCAGAATACCCCCAGAATGTTCTTCTGGAAAAGGGATAACATATATTTAAAATGCAGAAAGTAATAGGAAGGCAGGAAAATATGAGTAGGTTTGGATGAAGTAGTATTATACCTTTCTTAAGTGCATTTCATATCTTCCTGCAGTGCAGCTATACTCTTTCCTCCTACACAGGCTGCATTCTTGTATTTGCAGGAAGGATAAACAGAATAAAAAATCTAGCTTTATGAAAGTCTCATAAATTTTGATTTCTACCTGCCAATAAGTACAAGAGGCTAACAAATAATGGCACAATTAAGGAAATGTAATGTACTAGGGGAACAGAAGATATTTTGCACTGAGGATGTTGTAGATTGTTTGAAAATAAATTCTCTCACATGGCAGATTAGATGGTGTCTCTTTTGTGATATTTCCAGATTTAAAAAACATTCTTGAATTAGTTTTGCATGACACTTAGGCACTTTACCTTGGCACACACAAACTGCATCCTCCTCTGGTCTTTCCCAGATATATTTCTAACTTTCACACTCTGGTTGTAGCATGCAGTACATCACACCTGGATTCTCCAAACCTGCAGATGAAAGGCACCAATTCTGTGATGTTTTGGGTTGCTTTACTGGTTTGTCAGGGGTTTTTATTGCTTGCCTTAATGTTCTTGGGATCATTACACTTAACAGAATGAGTTAACACTTAAGTTGGTCTCAGCAGCACCCAAGATGCAAGTGTATAAYATAAACCCAAAATGCCTTTTGCATTGTCATTCAGCTTACAAGAGATACATTTTAGGAATGTGCTACTTCCATCTTACTCTAAGTGTCCTTATGGAATTCAAGTGTGGTTCTTCATCTTTAAGACTCTAGRAAGGAACTGAACCCCAAAATAGAAGTAACGCAAGCTTTGTTTTAACAGAAAATTTTGCCAGGTAAAAGGTATAAATCCTTCCCTAAGAATCTTCAGTTGCCTTTTCTCCTGGATATATCAACAGTAGGCTGCATTCTGGACTCTTTTGGGATTACTTGGTTTGCCAAGTTCCTTTACCTTTCTCTGGAAAAAAMCGGTTATGCTGGGCCAGGAAAGGATACACATTTACTGAAAAACTGAAAACCACAGTCAAAATTTAGGAAAATTGTTGTTGATGAAAGCATATATGCTCAGCAAACTTTCAAAGATAAGAAGCTCCCTRCCAACTTTACAAACACTGTTTATTTCTGACTGCTTCCTGCCTTATATAATCATTTCCTCTAGGTCAGACAGTTTAGTGCATTTTTTGGACTATATGGATGGCTACACAACACCTCAAGTAAGGGACAAGACAATCCACYTTCTTTCCGCTTGTTATTTCCAGCATTATCTGAGAAACTTGTTTTAAAGAAGGGGAGGAAACCATTGTGTTAATACAATGGTCAATTCTAGCCACCAGGTATTGTTTATCTGCTAACAGGGTATTGAGTAGTGATAAAAAAACAGAGCTTTAGAGATAATGAATTTCCAGAGACAGAACACTGTTTATGAATAATAGAATTTACCCCATCTTTTAGGCAGCATCTTTGATTGAGATTTACATTATTCAAGGTTTTTTTGAAGAGTAGTTCATAGTAATTTTTCAGCGACATAACTAGCAATTTCTTCTAAGTAATCACTCATAAGAATAAAACTGCACTTTAATCTTTCACCATTTTAAGTTTAGCTAAGCTTTTGCTTACTATTTTAACAGAAAAAAAATATAGGACTGTTGCATGGTATTAGTGCATTGGCTAGACAGCAAATGCTCCAGTTAATGTTCCACTACAGTTTCACATCCTTAAAAATTAATGAAACATTCATCTTTGCAAGTGGAACTTTCCATGCAGAATGTCACAATTATATTTCTTTTTTAATCTGAGGTGGTTTTAATCTACTGATTTCAAATCAGCTAAAAGTGACTCTTACCTTTCCTTTCACTGCAGAAGAAAAATGCAAATACACTGCAGAGTTCTTAATGGTGGGCAATACCTCTAAAAGGTCTGACTGCAGAGCTGCACTGCAGTTGCAGGCTTCATTTGCTGGTGGCACAGGGCCTGGAGGAACCTTGAGGGGCATGTCTATCAGGCACTACAAGAAAAAAATCTGCACTGTCACCTCAAAAACAATTTGTCATTCCAATTCCACCTGCTGCAGCTGATGGAGCTCACGCTGCAGAGGCTCAGGTCTGGCAGAAAGTGAGCCAGTTTTCCTCCAAGAGCTGCCTTAAACCAATGAGCTTAAGTTATATCTGAGTGGAAAACCTGCACCATAAAAAGCACTGATTCCAGCTTGAAATTATCTGCACAGGAGAAAATTGTTCTTTTTCCACTGAGAGAAGTGGAGCTTCAGGATGCTGCATCACAAAACATATATTATGTCCTCAGGAACAGACAGGTCCATGAACTGGGAGCTGGAAATGGATCATGTGAGAGCTTCTTATTTTTAGTCTAATGGCATGGTTTACTTCAATCTCTTCAGTCCCTGTCCAATGCAATAAGTGTAAGTTGATAATAACAAAAATGCTTATTAGGTATCTTACGTGAAAATTCCCAGGCAAACAGCTGGGATATTTAATGGCTGATGGTGAATACTTCCTTTGTGTTCAAACTGCACTGACTGAACAAATCTCACTTTCATGCCGTCTGCTAAACACCCTTGCTCAAAATGAGTACGCAAATTGTTATTCCCCTTCATCTATTTGCCAGAACCATCAAAAATGACCAACTAAAACAATAATTACCCTTGTTTGTCATATTCTTAAATCAAAACAAAAAAGTTCAAAGACTGGCAAAGATCTTCTTATGTCCAACAAGCTCAGTGTCTGCTGCATTCTTTGACTGTGATCTGAACCAGCACATTCAGACTTTCAGAACAGTGCCACTTTGGAGCTACACAGCCATTTCCCCAGCTGGAGGCAGTTTCCTAAATGCTGATTGATCTGGGAAAGAAACAACCATATACACCCACACTGAGAAAGTGTCTTCAGTAATATTCTCTGTTCAGTCCACTGCCTCATTGCATTTCCAAAAGTACAGGCACTCCAGAAATCTGTGTCCCAAAACCCTTTCCAAACACTGCTTTAATTGTTGGGTTAATGTTTGGCAACATCCAGTGAATTCAACTCAGCTTGGCAAAGAATTTTTGTCACATATATGTGTTTTCCCCATATGGTGATTTACCAAAAAAWTGGGCAGAAACATTAGCCAACCAAAATAAGATCGGTGTGATTTTAAATGCATAAATGAAGAAATAAAAAAAGTTTTCAAAACTGTAATAAGGTATATCAAGAGACTTCCTTCTTTTTTTTCATTTTTTGCAACCATTCCTGTCTTACTCCAGAGAAGGGAAAACCTGTACCTTGTTTCTGCTCACTAGTCTGATGTGATGTAAGTGCATGGAAGCAAGTGTCATGATGTGTAGAGGCTGGGGAATCACTCACTGGCTTCTCTCTAAACTGCAGGTATTTTCAGTTCTAAAATATGATAATGATGTCTGTAYTCCTTAGTTACTAAAATTCTGAATTCATGGAAGGCTTTAAAAATTGGACCACAATGAGTTAGAGGCACTTTAGGCTCTTAAGTCAGTAACAAGAAGGTTTTTAACTGGCATCAATTGCACTTGCCACAAATTATAAAAAGCTGAAAGGAGGAAAACACTGCAGGCAATTGGAATGGCAATAGCTCTTTCATCAAGAAAATCTGATCACTTCTCAGTCTTAATGCGTGTACAGGTATCCTGGTTACAGCTATAGTAAAGTTAATTTCTCCTCTGTAGCTGTTCCAGTGCTGTATTTTGGATTCAGAATGAGAATGGTGTTGATAACACGCTGATGTTTTGGGTTTTGCTGGGTCATGTTAATCCTAAATCAAGGACTTCTTTTTTCCCTGTCTCATGCTCAGCCAGGGAGGGAATGGAGGGGGTATGCAAACAAAACTGGGAGGAGGCGTAGCTGGGACAGGTGAGCTAAACTGATGGAAGGGATATTCCACACCGTGGGAGGTCATGCCCACTAAGTTTTATAAACTGAGAGAGTTACCCACAGGTTGGCCATTCTGAATTTGGGAATGGGGTCTGGCATTATTCAGARGGGGTAGAGCAATTGTCTTGCGCATTGCTTGTTTGGGTCTTTTCCTTTCCCAATATTATTATTATTGCTTTGTCTATTATTTACCATTGGTACTGTATTTTACTCTGATTACAAATATTMAACTGTTCTTATCTCAGCCTACAAGTTTTACTTTTGATTCTCCTCCCCAAGCCACTGTGGGATGGAGGTGATAGTGAAGGGCTGAGCAAGAGGCTGCTTGGTTCTTTGTTTTCCRTTTGGGTTTAAATCACAACAACAGGGTCAAAGCATATTTCTTGACCCTCAGTACAAGCCCTTTTTGGATTGTTGAGGAAATGCATTAAACCCAGAGACACACACATGCCCAAAGGCACGCAGATGATCTTTACCAAGTGAGGTCAGATCCAGGATTGCTCCTGGCACGGTCAGACTGTGTTTTGTGCTGTCTGCACAACATACAGCAGCAGTCCATGTCTCATTACTGAGGTTGCAAGATTAATGCACAGGTCCCAGAAGCAGCATAGTCTAGTTATTTTTCATCTTGTCTTCACTGAGGGAGACMAGGCTGACAGCTTTTAATCTCACTTGGCATCAGCTGATCTCTCAAAAGATGTGAAGTCAGAACCTGTCCCACGAAAATTTAACTAAAATTAAGCTTTCACAGCAAACTTCAGATTTTACTTAGAGCTGCAGTAACATCTGGATAATTCTTGAGCATACTGAAGACCATATTAATGTCATTTGCATCCCAGTAGTTGCACTGTTTTGTTTAACTTCTTCAACCGAAGTGCAGCAAGGAAAGGGAGAATTCCCAACAGTGAGATCCTAGATTAAGAAGTGGTAAGATTCCAAGACTGTTATAGGCATCCTACAGGATCTGGCCTTAGCCTCATCATTCATCAAAGCTATTGGTGATAGAAGGTCCCCATTTCCCTTTAACAGAAACATAATTAAGAAAGTGAGGCYGAAAAATAAATAAGAKAAATGATTTCTAACACRGGCAGAGATGATGAGAAGAGGTGACTGACAGGTGTGATAAAGACTGGCATTGCAAGGGAAAACAGAGCTCCACAGAATTAGGTCCTATGTCCTGTCTCCCTGGAGAATTTGGTGTTATCCACAAAACTCTGTAAACAATGGAGTGTTTGAGGATTTTTATTTGTGTGGGAAGTATTTAAGGTGGAGGTAGATACTTGAAAATGGGTAACAGTTTATCCATTAGAAGACTGCATGCCTTGCATTGCCTGTGAGTAACACTGCTGTATCCATGAGGGTTTTGGTGGGGCTGACCATGCACACCAGGAGCCACAGRACTGAATCAGCTAAATGAGGAGACACCACAGCAGAATAATTCCTGACTGAGAGCAGAGCATGTGTTAAGATGAGACTGTTAAACCAGAATCTAAAATTGGTTCTGCCATCTATGGTTTTTAATTTAACATACATTTACCTTTAAGGTCTATTATGATATTCTTGTCTAAAAGGTGTCAGCAGTTATTCCTAGCGTATCTCCATTTCCATAAGTCTGCAGATCCCATTCAGATAAAATTTCTCAAGCCATAAATTTGAAGAGCATGTAATATTCGACCCAGTATAAATAAGTAAAAATAAATTTGCAAGTGTTTATTCAGAGGTAAAAAATTCTGTGTTTTTCCAAGACCATTACTGAGCTGCAAAACAGCTTGAAGTCAATCACRTTGTCACCAGAAAACTATCTCTGCTATGTTTTTAAGGAGACGGAACTAGTACACTAATTATCAKCCATCTGTGATGGGAGCTAGGGACTCATTCTCTCTCTTTTCACTTCCTGCTTTTATATGTAGACAGATTCAGATCAGAATCCCTGGAGCATCAGCCAAGGGATAAAAGCACATGAAGAAGGTCCCTGTTGTGAGCTGATATGTGTCTCACAAGTGAACATCGGGGGGGAAAAAAAAAAAAAAAAAAAGATTGGCTAATCATCAGGTTTCTTTTGAATATTAAGGACAGGAAAAGAGTACGTCTTCCTGGCTGATCCTATGAAGCATCTCTTGAGCCATAGGCCAAATGCACAGAGCAGCACTGAAACCTGCAGCAGCCAGGGAGGCTGGAACCCAGCAGCTGACTCCCTGGCAGCTCCAGTCACTGGCAGTGGGCTGCATYTGGGCTGTGCACATGGAGGTTTCCAAAATTTGCATGCCCTGTGGGGGRCAGAGAGGGACAGAGATGGGCCTTGCTGTTCAGATAACCCTTGCCACCACAGCAGGGACTGTCATTCCTGGTGGATGAACAGCGATCAGCAGAACACAGGTCAGCTGAATTTTCCTAGAAGTGACAGCATTCCTTTGCTGGACACCTGCTCGACTTAGAACCTTTTAATTTTTACAGACTCACGTAAAATCAAAATTGTCCTGGACCCATAAGTCAGACAATGCATGTTAAAGTACTCCCAGGCCTTAAAATAAATTCTCCTCTGRAAAATGTCAGACTCTGAGGCTTATAGGGGTTATGTAATGATATTTCAGTRCCTGTAATCTTTGAGAGAACAGTAGTCATCTACAAACTGTCTCTCTGTCTTTAGRAAGAACTTGAGCTGATTTTTTTGAGATTATTTCTCAAACACATATGGCCTTAGCACAAAGCTATCTGTGAARCATATTGCAAATTTCTCTCTTTTCCAGACTAAACGAGTTGAAACGAGATAAAAATTACACTGGCTGCTTCATCGATATATTTCCAAACTAGAACATAATTAAAGACTAGACACCCCRAAAGTTTTAAGCATCCACATTTTTCTGGATGAAAAAAAGGTGCCAGCGATGGGCAGTTTTAGGAAAGATGAATGATAACAGAAGAAATGGAAGAAAGATGTTTGAGCTTGTTTCCAGMAAAAATAAATCTCAAGGAAATCATCAAAGAAGCAGTAAAAGCTTTTTTTATCCCAACAGTAACACTGTGGTTTGCAGTTTGACGAAGTCAGCTTATTTTCAGATTCTCTGTGAACAGCCTCTCCAAAGCAGATTTATCAGGTGATGTAAGGGAAGTCGGGGTATCCTGCCCACCTGCTCCTCTACCAGCATCAGCTATCACAGAAAAATCCTGTGTGATGGCTAAYACACACACATGTACACACACACCAGCTCACACTTCCTTCTGTCCCACTCTGATCCTGAATTCCACTGGAACTTGTGAGGATTTTACCTGATAAGATTGGTCCATGGCATTCTGCAAGTCACACAGAATATCAAGCTCCAGGAGACCATGTTTCAGAATTGTGATGCAGAACAAAAGTGAGGAATTTTCTTATGTGAAGAGAGAAAGAAAAATCAAGCTCTTAGCATTGCTGGAACCTGAAAATTTGTCTCTGTGAGTTGTGAGGGATGAAAAGAGATATAGATCTTCTCTATCTTTTTTCTAAGCTGGTTCACTCCTCCGTGGTATAAATTTTCTTGGGGTGTGCAACTGCTATCTCTTAAATAGATCTTGCTGTGCACATAACAGGAAACTTTAACTTGTTTCTAAAAATATAATTACGGGTGCAAATTTAGGGAACAGCCTGATATTGCAAACTGATAATGCCATTTTCTATCCCTACATAAGTGCTATAAATCAGAATAAGGGGCATTAAAATCAGTAAAGATGCAGTGATACAAAAGAAAYTGGAAGAGTATCAGGACCACTGCAGTTTGAGAGCCCTGACTTCAGTGAGTGCTGAATTTTGGCATGGAGTTTATTTTTTGGTTTGATTTTTCTCTTGGTGTTCTTCATTCCAGAATGAAATTCCTTCTCATAAGAAGAGGAATCCATGTGAACTTGCAAGCTGTCCCATTTCATGCTTTTCTTAGGGCCACCATCATACCCAGTCCTGCCCAGAGTCCCAGGGAGGCAAGCTTACAATTTGCTACGAGAAGTGGCTCCTGCTGAGACTGTGCCGTGTTGTAAAACYCTGGGATCACAGCAGACTGTTCCAACACTCAGTATAAGACAAGCCATTACTGGGAAGAAAAAAAAAATTTAAAAAAAAAAAACTTTAAATTGTAAGAAATTAAAAGCAAAGACCTCAACACACATCAAAAAATCCTACCCAAAATCATTGAACTTCTTCTTTATGTAACAACCAYTCTCCTTTGGTAAATTAATGAGCAGGATAAAGAATTCTCCATAAAATTTGCCTCAAGTTCATCATTCCCTGAGAACTAGTTCACAATTATTTACATTCTTGATTTTCTTTTACTTAAGTTTCTTGGAAATGCCTCTCCTCTGCTCACTTACTAAGATTTTGTCATCCATTCTATTTTCTAAAGAACAAGCCAAGAGGAGGAGGCCAAGATTTGGTAACATGGACCACAATTTCATCAGCCATCCTTGTAGAATCCCAAGTCAAAATATGAAGGGTTGTATGGCAACATGTGAGAGATGATTCCAAACCTGCCACTGTCTTACCAGATAGTTCCAGTTCACCTGTCTGGTCTGTCTCACCTTTCTGCCTGTAAAATAAGAATGATGACAAAATGGAAACCAGTGAAGAGAGGTTTTCAGAAACCTCTAAAGGCTTWGCTTGGTGGAAAATAATGCCATATAGTAAATCTCAATAAAGARCTGGCTGGCTAAAACAGTATCATCCAGACCTTTTCCACTGAAGTCAATGCAAGTTCTGTCACAGTTTCAATGCCAGCATTTCCTGAGCTCATGACTGTAATAGGGACAGCAGTATACAGCTGAATCTGCAGACYTCTCAACAGGATCTTTAAAAGGCTGTTGAAGAAATATTTAAATTATTTAAACCAGTTTATATTTGGGCTAACCTTCCTGAGAAAATGCAGACAGAAGATTTATTTAGGAAATTATCTTCTCCACAAATATGGATGCAAAAATTCTAGGAAATAAAATATTTTACCACATGGGGCAAAATTACACAATGTCCCCCTAARTATTTGAAAGACCTCTGCTGTATTAAGTTCTGAAAGACATGGTTTAAAACACAATAATTYAGAACCCTAATAAGAAATTTGTCTGTGGTCCTCTTTTCTGCATTTTACACATGTCACTCTCAATCTTCCCAAAAAGAGGTCAATGTAAAGCTGTCATCAGTTGTGGTGGATGCAATGCTGTCCTCTTCCAATTAGCTGAACCCATGAAACTGCAAACTCAGTACCTTACCAGGGCAAATTTTGCCACGCAGTAAAACACAGCAAAGTGCCCCAGGCCAGACTGCAGAATGCAGAAGAGGCGCACACAGACAAGGCTGGCACAGTCTCTTCCCTGGGGAACAGGGGCACAGCCACTCCAGACAGAGAGGATGGCAAGAATTTACCAACACACCAAAGTACTACTGTACTGTATAATGATATACCAGGAGGGGCTTCCTGGGGAGAGGAGAGATCTCATTGCAGTGAGATGCCCTGCAGTCTCCTCCTCCCTGAGAGCAGAACTTGTCAGATCCACCCAGAGCCTTTCTCCACCAGGAGGTACAACGATGGTTGATTTCTGAAGCAGAAGTGTTATAAAAACGTAATGAGGAAGCTGGAGAAAAGGAGAGGTGACAGCAATGTTATCATATCTTAATTGCAGAGAATTTTGCCCTCAAGCCTTCACATGCCTTTGCACATCACTGTCACTCTGAAGTGGGAATGATCTTGAGAGCAGAAGCAAAGCTTTAAATGCATGGCTTTATATATATACATGTACATGTGTATATTTGTGTAAAACTATTTTAAATGCAACTGTGTCCCTCAGTCTGAGAGTTTCAGAATACCTAATTTATCTTCAGAGCAAACACAGAGGCAAAGAGCAATGAACATCCCCTGCTGTTAGCTGTTTTTGAAAAGAACCCTGCTTAGCTTTTCAGATGTTTCTTCCTCACAGCAGTATTGCCCTGTAATTTCAAGTCATAAAACTAATACTGAGAGCAAGCTAGAGTAAATACAGCTGCCACACTTTACTCCCACCCCTAGTGATTCCTCGTCTGTCTTTCTGGAGGGAGTCCCTTTAGAGGCTCACCCATGCATGCCTTATCTGTCTGCACGGTGCCTGACACAGCTGAGGGATTATTTTCCTCAGGCAATGCTGCAGAGGGTTCAGAGGAGCTGGTGTGTTACCTGCTTTGCTGATTTCCCCATAATGCCAATCACCTGGTTTTGTACATTGAAAAGGCCATGGTAATGTTCCAGTTAAATGACGCTGTCACAGCAGAGGCCTTTGGAGGGTCATTAAGAAACATTACAGTTGAGGAGGTGGGAGTGAAAAATCCATCAGGTTGGCCAGAGGGGCTGTATAAGCACTTTCATAGGAGGTCTATTGTGAAATCCAGGGAAGGAAAATTTAAAAGGGGAAGATGGTCAGGCCACTGTACCACTGCCCAGATGTATCCTCCCCAGAGCAGGGAAGAAGAGGCAGGATTGCAGCTCTGCATCTGCCTTTTCCCTCTGTCTCACACTGCTAACACAACAGCACTCCTGGAAAGATTACCTGGATGTAGCTATACCAAAAGTCAGGGAAGCGGACAAAGAGGAGAAAATAAGAGGGATGGTGRCTTTATGCAGGGGCAGAGTGAGACACTAAGTCAGAAAGGCGGAAGMACCTTCCCCATCTGCCCCAAGCAAGCAGAAACCAGTGAGGGTGAATGCACCCACAGAGGATGCTCCTGCATGGCCCCTGTATCACAGCATCTGCTGGAGGTTTGTGCCACCAGCAKCTCTGCAGCAAGTGCATACACAGGTGGCCCTGACTTCCAGCACATCCTTAAACACCAGAGAACCTGTATGGTGCTGGAATGCACCTTTAAAACAGACAAATCATGTCCAACAAGACCACATCAGGAGAGCACTACTTGAGATTTCCCTAAAACCACCAAATACCACAGTCACTTGCATGACCTTATCCCATTGTCAGAGCAATTGAATGCATGGGGGTAAACCTTTGTCACTTGTTCAAGAGGAATTAAAAAACTTWTTGAATGGAAAACGTACATTTATTGCAGGTCTTTCTGCATGCTAAGTACAAGTCAGCATCACTGCACATCTTTATGAGGGGCAGGGCTTCTGTATTTCTTATTTCTGCWTTTTTTACAAAATGCAGATACATGAGGGTAATAATCCAGCTTCCAGCTGCCATCCATATTAGGTGCTCAATTTCTGCATTATTCAGGAACAAAAACCCCTGCTAAAGGTAACAGAGCCTCATGTGAGAATAAAGGAAGTTCAGGCAACGGGAATCGTACCTAAAAGGAATTAACTGGACAAATCAATGCATCAGGTTGGAAAACAAATCTATATATCCAAAACAAGAAAAAGAAGAGTAAAATTTCAGACATAGTCCCCTCTTTTTGAATGAGTTCTACAGATTTTGTCCAATACTTCCAAAGAAAAATTATAATAGAAAGCAGTACAGCTCTGAGATAYGATACACAGAGGTGCTGTGGCATCTCATTCTTGGAGTTTTGAAGGCTTGACTAGGCAAAGACACAGACATGCTGACAGAAATCCCACTTGGAGCAGAAGGCTATACAGTGGACCTTCGGAGATTACTTTCCACCACTCTATGTTTTTATGAAAAGCACTGAAAGCTTCTCCCTAAAGAGAGTTGAATAAGCATCCTGAAATCCCATGGATTTGAGAGCATTCAGCCTTCTTGATATCAGTCCTRAAATTCAATTCTTATTTAACACAACCTTCTCAAAATAAATCTGATAACAAAGCTGCCATTCTCCCCACCTACTGTTCATTAAAATTGCATGAAAAACAACTATCCTATTTTATCACTTATCTTCCATATGCAAAAAAGTAATTCATGTGCTGATGACCTTAAATGACCACTTCCAGGAGGCTGATCAGCTCAGTACAAAGCAGAGACACACCTTAAAAAATGAACAATTATTTCTGAAATCAATACCTGTCAGTAATAAGCTGAGCACTCTCTAGATRCATAATTTAATCTCACAGTCCATTAACTTTCCCCTTTCTTAGCCTGCCACTGGACTGTCGTTATCTTGTAATCTTAAATACAGTGTGGGAATACTTCAACCTGCAACTTTAAGTATCTCATMATTTCTAACCTAATACTTTATGTTAACTGTGTTTAAACGAAATAAAGCTGAATAAAATCAAATTTATGTATACTTTTTGGTTAACAGCCAAAAAACAAGATTTTTGAAAAAACTATGAGAGCAGGAAGAAAAAATCTTTTATGAAATCCCATCAGTTTCCCAGAGAGAGTGTAATTAAGTTGCAGTTCATAGAAACATAAGAATCCTCAAAATGTCTCCCACTAGGAACCTAAATCCTATAAGAACCAAAGAATACTGCTTCAGGGGAAGAGAATACAACAAAATACGCACTTATAAATACTATTATAATAAGGAATGCACTTCATCTAATCACTGGTCAACACTCTTTTCCATAAAATAACAATGATTTTAAGAAATTCAAACAGGTAAAAGGAAACAATTTAAAGAATATTTTTAGAAAAAGATAATAGTAAAGGCTTTAACAAAAACAAAAAAAAAAGAAAAAAAAAGAGAGAAAGCAGAAAAGAAATTTTATTCACTTTCTTTTCTGATATTATGGCCCAAGCAAAGTATGTTTCTCATAACTGAAAACATAGAGATGGGCATGAATGTTTATCTCAGCCATGATTCTGATTGTCACAAGGCAAATCACAGCAATCCAAAGCTGACTACAGCCTGAAGATATGCAGCTCTTTCCTTAACTTTTTGGAAAAAAATGGCCCCTGAACAACTATTCCTTGCATAGCAACTATCAGTTTTGCCCAGTTTTGTGCTTTTCCAGGGATGTCTCCTTGATTACTTCTCAGGAATCTGACTTTTTCTGTTTTTTAAGAGAGCAATGACAGGAGTCTAAAATACACATGTATCCAAAGCAGAAAATATGTAGTRCAGAACATTGCTGCTGCTCCCTAGCATCAGTTTAAAGCTGTTCAACAGCTTATTAATTTCTGACTGATGCTGAAAATTGAGCAGACATCTTCATTGAGCTTCCACAACGCAAACCATAGCTTATTTTTTTTCCCTGGGAGGTGACAACTAATTCCAAAGCCATTGATGTATATAAGGAGATTAATTTGTTCCATCTGATTTGTATTCCCTTGCAGCCAGCAACAATGAATGTAATTTACCGTCACRTTGCCCAACTGTCTCAAGCTACTTGCAGTAGTCTTTTCATCAACRAATTTGGCCACTTTCCTATTCCAATCCCTTCATTCAGTGATAGCTTAAACCATGGGATATTTAGGAAGGATATTCTCCTCCAGGTAAATTAACAGAGAGCTCCTGGTAGCAGCCAGTACATGAAATGGGGCATAGGAGATAAATTATTATGTAGGCTGCATACAGCAGTCTTACATATCCATGCAAGTGAAATTGACTGACTTCTTCCCCATCAACACAGCAACGCATTTCTAAGATACTGTTACTGTCCTTTTCTTAGCTGTGGGGAGAGCAAACAGATTCAGGCCTTCAATGCCTGAACATGCTGCTGCTATTCTGTGGTATTAACTGGTCAAGTGCTTGCTTTCAGCACATGGAAGCCAGGAGGCCTTTCAGGCTCAAATAGATCTGAGTGGGAAAGGATCAATTTCATTCCAGCCGACTGATGTTCATGGCCAGGAAGTTATTGTGGACAGGCATATGTCCCACAACTTGACTGAGATCTCTGACCAGCCCAGGGTCAAGCAAGGAGTCAACAATAGAGCCCATGGCATGACGCAGACCTACAACAGTTCCTCAAGTATCCTTCTACTCAAAAAAGGAGTGAAAAAAGCCACTAGTTGATGAAGTGAGTGGTATGAAGTACTCCTTGTACCTTTTGAAATCCATGTATTGTGTGAATACTCTGTCTTCCAGAAAGTTAACCCCATCCTTCCAGATCTGGACTGTATTAATAAATCCCACAAGGARTCATTGCTCAAGACTGTGCTAGTGCCACAGTCTCCATTACAATGCACTTTACAAAGGCATACAGAGCATGATAGATTGGACAGTTAGAATATGGAATATCTCAAAGCCTCAGAAGTCTGCTATGAGTGTAATTTGTAAGTTTGGTATTGCAATTATGACAGAAAATATACTAGCCTGCCAATTTCATTTCAGAAAGTCTGTGAATTTCATAATCCTCTTAATTCCAACTTTCCTCTGCTTTTGTCCRGATTTTTTTCAGCTTTTAACACATTGTAGTCCAAGTCCTGGCACAAGGAAATAGAATTAATCAGGCAGTGAATGTCGCTTTTAATYGACACTAGCAAGCTTCTCCCAAGAGATGCTGGGAGACCCCCAAAAGGTGTCTACAGGGCAAGGGACAGGCTGGATGCTATTGTGGGGAGACACACTTACTGCTGTGGGAGGGACAGGAACAAAGAAAACAGGAGAAGTGCTTTCAAACTGCTCTATGTCAAGAGTGTCCCAAAACTTGAAGGGAGAATTTCGTATTCATGGAGGCTGTCATTCAGTTCACAGGTTGGAGACATATGTCCAAATGCCTGTAGTCACAGGTGATAGCTACAAGTCCAGACTGCCTTTTACTACAGGTCTTGCCAGTGTGTGTCTCAGTCCTGACTTAAAATTTGTTACCTCTAGGTTTGTCAAGGTTACCTGCTCTGTGGCAGTAAGACATTATCTGCAATGTCTGCTTCATTTGATTTCAAGTGGCAGTGTTAGCTGATAGTAGAGATGTCTAGCGCCTCCCCAAGAATTTTTTCTGGGTAGAGAAGGACAGAGTTGCTCACTATTTTGTGATAGCCATCAGAGCAATGACACTGGACCACCCCTGCATCTTTTGTACTCCCATGTAATGAGAAGTAAGGTAAGATAAGAGACTCTGATGATGAGAATTTATCAAACTACTCAAAGGGAAGAGAAAACAGATTGGATGCAAAATACGTTTAAATTTGCAGGGGCTGAAAGAAGACCTGCTGAAATCTTGCCCATGCATGAAAGGGAGCAGGCATATRTGACTTTATGGTAAAGCTCATCATAAAATTTATCAAACTTGATCTACATTCAAGGTATCACCTATTGTAATGCACACCCCCAAAAAATTAAAAATAATAATAATCAAAAACCCCTTCCTCAAGTGCAGTGCTCTTTTTGTGAACCTCAGTACCAGGTGTGCAGATTGAAGAAAAAAATGGAGAAGGGGATTTCATGCTCTGTGGGATCTCTGGCTGTTATAGTCAGTACAGGCTTTTATTTACCCAGAAAAACTGCACATCAACTCTCTCAGACCATCAGCAAGTTATGTAGTAATAGGGAAGAGGTAAAAAAAAAAAATAATTTCCCAAGTCTTAAAAGGAACAGTCGCTGTTGGAAGGAGGTCAGAGTGGTGAGGAACAGAACRAGAGACACAACCAGGTGTGCTGCTGTCGCACTCCACCACACCTTCAGGAATAAGCATCAGAAAGAGGTTTCCTAAATAGCCTCTCACTTGAAAAAGTACAAATAATAATCATAAAAAGATAAGTCACCAGGTCCAAATAAAATTCAACAGAGAGAATAAGAACAGACTGAAATAGAAACCTGCAGACTGAAACTCAGTTAATCCCAAGGAGTTCTCTAAGCTTTTTTCACATTAATATTCTAAAGACATTCGTTTGAGGCTTCTAGCCTTGTGAAATGATGAATATCTGCAGGCAAGACAAGAGAAGGCACTGCAGTGACAAACAGTGTGTGCCTCTAAAGTGTGTATTTTTACCTCCTTTTAGCAGGGAGTTAAGGCTGGAGAGCSAGTGAACAGCTATAAATCTGCCAGTAGTGGAGAAAGTTGCACTATGAATGGGTTTTTTCTTCTTGATGGAACTCAAAGTGCACTAAAAAACCGTAGATAGAAAACTACGGTTACTGCATGGGACACAAGGGTTTCATGGAGGTAGGAATTCATTGACCACAGCCATGGTCTTATCAAGGTGTTTGGAATACCCTGTAAAATATTAGACTGAGCCTGTGKGACCTTCCCAGGGTCAAGCAAGAAGTCTACAAGGGAGTTCATATTATGGCTCAAACCTGCCATAATTCTTTGGGCGTCCTTGTGCTCCAGAAGAGACTAAGCAGGGCCATTTGACTATAAAGTGAGTGACATGAAGTACCCCAGAAACCTGGGAGTGAGCCATACTCCTTTTCCAGCAGACAGGGAGATCAAACAGATGACTTTTCTTGTCTCCAGTGCACCACAGCCATCACCATCCTTCATTTTTCACATTTTCTGTTTAAAGTATCTGTGAGTTAATGCTATCACAGTCAGTACTTGCACTTGGACTTGTAGTGGAAGCAATGAGAGAAAGAGGATTAGGCCTGATGTCTCTGTAAAAGATATTTAGATTCAGTGTGCTCTTCAAGGAAAGATTTTAAACAGTCATAAGATTAACTTTTAATAAAGATAATTTTTAATTTTTAATAAAGATAATTATTTACCCAGAAAAAGTGTACATCAATCTCAAACTATCAGTAAGTTATGTATACCAGCAGAGCAGAAGCAAGCTGTACCTGGGATATGTCTATGCRAAGAGTGCCTGCCTGTTCTCAGATTCTCAGCTAAATTACTCTGTCCAATACTTGCATTCTCCAATTTCTTAGGTGAAATACACACTTAAACAGACACAGATGTTCATTACATTTTTGGTACTGGTAAAGACATGAAGAATTCAACACATTGTTCTATCCTCTTCCTCAAGAGTACCAAGAATGTGGCTCCCTTTTTTCTTGTGCACAAAATGGTTTTCTAGCCTGAAAATCAAAAGCATATTAGTCTCAGTATGCTTTTCTCACTCTTATTTAAGATATTCTGCACAATAATGATGTAAATCCCTTAACACATCCACATTCTGAAATGTTTTATACAGTGAAGGAAGTAAGTATACTACCATTATTGAGAAAAATGACATAATAGATTCTCCATAAATCATTTCACAACCAATTGCCGCAGTSTGAACCTGTCTTAATTCTGTGGCTTAATTCTAATCTTGTAACACAAGATCTATTCTTCAGCCTAAAATACAATCTATCAGCAGTTTTTTGACCTAAGTGGTACATTTAGCATTGCCAAGTAAAATGTATCATTAACTGGCTATATGTACATGCAGTAGACCAATATTGACCTAGTTACATGCTGTGGCTTGCCTTTTAGTGCCTCATAAATACACTAAGTAAAAATAATCAAAACCCCTTTTTGACATGAAATTGATTTTCAAGGTATGCATTCTTCACACAWAAAGTTGCATTCTGTATCACACTGAAATATCTCCTCTCAATAGCCAYACATCTTAAGACTGATTTATTTTGTACCYGGAAAAGACAAATTTAGAATGAGCRATTAAGATTCTATCCCTTCAGAAAGAGTCCACATTAGCAGTTGCTATTCTTGCTAACATGAAACATCTCTCCTCATAACTACACAGTTAAAGAAATGCACTCCTGGGGAAGAAGAGGGTAGGGGAAAACACACATATGCAAGACAACATGTTTTCTAAAACAGGTAAGGTTAAAAGCTTTTTAKGTGGTGTAAGCAGATGTCGGAGTAACATGATTTTCCCAAGAAGTTCCCAATCACCCTTGGAAGAATTAATTGTCACGTTCTGATGCACTGAATATTGCACAGCTGGTCTAGGTGAAGTTTTTCCTCAGCTGTTTGTCCCTCCTACATATTACAGGCTACTGCCACCT
This sequence comes from Alauda arvensis, assembly GCA_902810485.1. Lineage (NCBI taxonomy): Eukaryota > Metazoa > Chordata > Aves > Passeriformes > Alaudidae > Alauda > Alauda arvensis. Next base: position 227,072 of record CADDXX010000212.1, read on the forward strand.
CAGCGCTCCAGCATAATGCCACACATGACCTTTCCCCATCTCAGTTCACAAACGGGTTTGAGCATTAGAAGAAGTCATTAGCAGCCGTGCCCTTCCAAACTGGTTTCACCAGCCTAGGCATAAATTATACTGGACTAACAAACTATTGCTACAGCAAAGCAGCCAGGCTTGCTCAGTCTCACATCCCACAGCATGCATCAGTGTGGTTTGCTGCTACCTCCTAGAGCTCGGAATTTTTGTGAAAATTATTCCCAGTGCTTCAGGGAACATTAGGCCAGTGTCCAGCACAGGCATCTGGCCATGTCACAGAGGGGTCCTGGAATGGAAATGCAGGCCAACATTGAGAGACACAATCCAAAGTCTTGCTGACACTATACTCAAAAAAGGAAAAGAAGGAAATAAACACTGAGGGCTCTGTGTATTTTTTTCCCTCAAAGACAAGAGGCTAAGGATTTTAGGGTTTATACCTTCTTATTGCTACTCCTAGAAGAGGATCATAGGTCTGACCAGTTCATCTACTTGTAGAGAGCCCTCTGTAGTCTCAAAGGTGGGCAAGCAAAACTGCTCACAACTACAGCACCATGAGTTTGCTGCAGAATAAATATGTAGAGTGATTTTTCAAATGTTTGATGTTTTTTTAACTAAGTTGTAAGATTTTTTTTTCTTTTCCATTTTCCCACTAACATATAAGCATAAAYTGAAAGCTGCTTCATAGGAAAACACAAAAGGAAGGATTGACATCTATCAAGTAGCACCTCTCAGGTTTAGTACAGGAAACCATCTGGTTTGCACATCAATTTTGGGTTCTTAGCCTTCACAGCCCAGTCTCAGAACAAACCAGTGTCCTCTGAACACAGTCAAAGAGATGCAGAAGATGAGCTGGTGAGAGCATCAACTTAAGGAGCRTGCCAGCTCACCTGGTGGCTAATCCAGTGTACGTGTGACCTTCTGCCCATTTACTCAGTGCCTGTTCATATACCAGAATACAGGAGTGATCTATCTATATATTATCTATCTATATATCTATATATATCCATAACTCTAGACATAGTTACACACCCTGCCAAAGCTACAAGGGCTTGATGGGGTTACTAGCAGGTCAGAGAAATTAAATCCTKCTTTTCAGCCCTTTACATACTTGGAATGAATGAGGAAATTTTGCCTGTGATGCTCTGAACCATAACCATGAAATTTCATAAAGCATAACAGTTCCTCAAGATCTAGCAATGGAATTTTCTATTATTGCTTTTGAAATAAAAGTGTTGTTGGTGCAAATTTTTCTATATCTATCAATGACATCAGTAAGAAAGTATTAGCATTATGTGCAGTAACAATTTCCATTGAGTTAACCATTTTATGGATGGGAAGATCTTTGTGCTAGGAAGGCAGGAMTTTTCCACAAATATCAGTGTTATTCCCACTGAAATACTCCATAGATGTTCTATGAAGTGAATGTAGTCAGCAACTTGAGAATAATAATCATTACTAATGACAAGATGAACATGAAATAGAAGGGAAGTAGTTTCTGTGTTTTCCCACCCATAAAGCTGCTGTTGGAAAGGTAGCATTCATTATGGATATATAACTAGCAGTCCTTTTCCATGTCAGGGACTTTCTTGTAACAGTTTTGCAATTCACTGCTAAGGGTGTTGCTAGGGGCTCCAAGTAATCCGGATKTCAATGCATGTTTCAGTGTTAGGTGGAGGGTGAAGTCTTGTTGTAACAGAAGATCCCCAAAGTCGTTATGACAAGTTGCCAGTAACATAAAAGGAGATGTCCATGTCTGTATGACTGTGCCCACATTCCCATCCGTTCGTATGACACATCAGAGGTGAMACTTCTCAATACTGCTCTAGCTCTCAGTCACATTAACCCCTAGTTGCTTTTATAAAACTGAAGCCATCCCACTCTCTGCGGAGTGAGAAGTCTGCTCTGCTGTTTTCACATGGAGGTCAGTGATATTTCCAGGCCAGGGGATGGGGGGAATGCCCCAGTATCTCTCTCCCTCTGGGAGAGAATTTAGCAGTATCTGAGTCATGGCATGGTGGCCATTCCCATTCCCATTCCAGCCTGCCCCCTCTGTCTGTTGACCATTTCCAACATGCACAAAGAGTTTAATCACCATATGGCTCATGTTTTGGGTCTCTCTCCCCACACAGTTCCCTGAAGCTCTCCCTATCCAGAAACTAAACTAAACTAAACAAAAAACAAAAAAACAAACAAACAAACAAACAAACAAACACAACCACACACACACACACAAAAAACCACTATAATTTCAGATAGGAAATTTCTTTTCCATCACTCCCAGGAAACTGCCTCCTAAAATGCCTAAATGAAAAGCTTTCACTTACTCCCACTGCTACAAATGCATGAAAGTATTTGGACGGTTCACAGTAGGCACCTCCATCTTCCCCCGCTGTYTTCCCAGTGTGCCCAGCCTCCTTCTGATCTCAGAACCACAAAGACATTGAATAACAAAGCCATCAAACAAGCTGGATGGGAAGGGATCTCTGGAGGGCATTTGGTCTAGCTCCCTCAAAGCAATATCAAACTTGGAGAATGATCCTGGACAGGGGGAAAGGAGAGAGAGGGGAAGGGGAAAAGCTGTGAAGAAAAAAAGGGTCAGGAGAGACAGGTTCAACAAACACAGAGAAAAAGCTCWCTCCCATTCCTATTCTTATAAGAGACAAAAGGTTTAAACAGAAGAGCAAGAAAAATTTAAATACCACTAGGCTTTTTGTAAGCTCAAATTTTCTGACACTTACATAGAACCTCTGGCCTGACAACCAGTCAGGCAGAACCCTTCCAGTTCCCACAGCAGATGCTCTCCCTCTCTGACACACATTTAAGATTCTCAGTACCACTTCTGCTTATGCATGGATGGCTYGTAGAAAGCATCACTGACTTTCCCCAGCATCCCACTGCAGTTTTTTCCCTCTGGCAAGGTGTAACTTCATGGTTGCCTCTTGCGTACCCTTTAATGCGCTCACTTACAAAGGCAGCTGTGAAGCTCAGGATTTCTGTTTGCACGCTGAACTCATCACACAAAGCAGAAAAGAGCACCATATGCTCTCCTTCCCACAGCAGAATGGGAAATCTGAGGTGAGAAAACCACTTAAAGTAGTGATGCCTTTTTTGACCTAGAAATGAAACAACACACACTTCCAAGATAGCRTTGGTGTGGTAATATAAAAATGGATTTTTAYTGAAGGCCTCCAGGAGCAGTTGTGGAAAAATGTCCACAAAAGCCCACCCCCTACGGGGGTGCATACAATTTTATAAGTTTGGTAAATTAGCATAATTGACAGAAAAGCTTTAATTAGGAGTGATGTGGTGGTGATRCAATTCCTCCCCAGTCCAAGCCCTTTCTAAATTCTCCCTGCTTAAATGGGACTGTACTTTGTTGATGAAAATGTGTCTTTTGGTCTTGGTAACCAGGGAGAACCAAGATAGACTAGAGGCTTTGGAATATGTTTTGTCCTTCTGCCTAGGGGAAGGGCATGGAAAACTACTGGGAAAGCTAGCCACTAATACAGTAGGTTACAAATATATATGTAAAGAATACAGAGAATATATATTAAAGAAAAAAAAAGTAAAACCAAAACTTCATCATTACGCAGACACAGATAGTTCAGCCTGGCAGGGCTGACTGCCATCCATGCAGAGACCAAAAGCATGGCCTCTTCTGAATTTGAATCAATCTTTTATGAACATACTAGCAGCCTAATGAATTGAGAATTAGGTTAAACCTTGTGTTATAATGGGTTGCTATTCTGAACTTGCACCTAAAGGTGCAAACTCCACTTAAAAGTTTGTTTTCTTATTTTCTCTTTCTTAGGGAAGACATTTTCTTTGGTACCAGCATGTGCCTGTCAACTCAAAGTTCCTTAATGAATCGAAGTCTTCTAGGGAAAGGATGGACAAAAAGCTCATTATATCTATTTGCAGAAGAAAAAACAAACACCATTTGAACTTATTTTGCAGTGCAAGTATAACAAAAAAACTGACTGAGATTCAGTTGCTGCAACATAATGACTATTCAGACTGAAGACTTTTTCATCAATCCATTATCAATGTCAGTCTTTTATTGGAGTAATTCTGAGGAAGGGGCCTTCATGTGCAGCATGGCTCACACCTAGTCAGCCAGAAATTCATTATAACAACACTTCCTAGTATGCCACACCAAAATTCTCAGGCCTAGATAGGATCATCTTTTGATAAAACCCTTCATTAATAATGTTAATAATGACAGTTCTGTGGACAATGACATCTCTTGAAATATATTACTAATGTGGTAAGAAATTACCCTGTTCGGACACGCCATGAAAAAAAAAAACATATTTCTTCCTTACTCAGCTGTTATTCATGTGATCTAAATTCATCTGGACATTTCTGTCAATGTGAAAAGTTTTTAAAAGGTTTGTAAATATGAAGTGGTTATTTTTGCACATAGAACCATTGAGTAAAGCAAGAAAATTCATTCATTTTTCCTCAAGACCTCTTAGAAGCATTTAACTTAATAAAAATGAAATCTGGAGAAAAAACATAAACAAAAATAAAAGTAAAAACAAACAAACAAAACCAAAATAAAATCCTGAAACAAAACAAACAAACAAATAAGAACAAAACAAACTAAAAAACCCCACCACACATAAAACACCAAAATACAACTCTTGGGAATATTATTACCTCTTCATATTATTTTTATTAATTTTACTTCAAAAAGAGCCTTCTAAATTAAAAAAAAAAAAAAACTGAAAGACTGTAAAGTTTAAAGATCTGGATATCCAAAGCTATTCTTTTTTCAAAGGTTAATTTCTTTATATTTTTATAAAGAAACACAAGAAACTGTAAGATAATAAGGATGTCAGACAAAGTCTGGGGATTAAGTTATTTTGCTTTCCCCTCTTACAAGAATAAATATTAGCCATCTAGTATATTCCTGTCAGAGCATTGCACTGTCAGTTKTTAATAACAACACACCAATTAAAATACAAAATCAATGGGAGACAAGAATACCCAATGACTAGATTGTGAGGGGGTGCAGGTTCAACCAGGTTAATCTGGGTTTGGAGCTCTGATAGAGCTAAGTGCTGGGCAAGTTCAGATAACACATGAGATAATTAAAAAACATTAGAAGGAGGGCTTCACGKTTTTGTATTTTACAAGAAGCCCTAATGACTCTCAGGGCATTAGAACATAACATGTATCTTATTGAGAGAACACAAACTCTGTGYTACAACAAAATTGTTTGATTAGACCATGGAGATGGATGAAGAAAGAGAAGGGGGATTAATATTAGTTTTGCATTTTCTGAATAGCCTAAGGGAAATATGATTCAGTTAGGCCTATGTATATTTTTGAGACACCATGATCGTAGCCAAAGAAAATGCTGCATGCTCAGGCAGTTATGCAGGAAGAGTGCTGACCCTCACTGTGCTTTCACCAAAATAAATAAATAAAAAAGACCATTGAAATTATTTCCTAAAGGAAGCTGAGAACAGTCTGAATGAATTGTATGGTGAACAGCAGTTGTAAATGCAAATAACAAGAAGATAGCATCCTGGACTTMCAGGCGATGAGTGCAGGAAAATGATTACACTGCCTGAAATACATTGAGGTAATACTGAGAAGTGGGATTTCTACTAGCAAACTTTACAAAGTGCTTTGGAAATTTATTGGTATGCATTTGCATGTAGATAATTATCTTCAAATTGGCACTGAGTCCCTGGTATAGGAGCAGCTCATGCCCGCGCTWTTTTCTTCTCATCGCAGTAAAACACCTTGATGGGCTTAGCACAAGAATAGTGCTGAGCATACAGCAGAGCCCTCATAACATCTCAGCCTTGTGGAAAAGCAGCCAAAAAAGACRAAGGTGTGAGGGCACAGGGTTTAAAAATCCATGGATGCATGTCCCCTGTAGACACAGCTGTGTAAACCAAAGCTGCAGCTGCCTTCAGGTGCCTCCCTGGTAGCGAACAGGGACACCCCTCTGGCCTTTCCAGGTACACCACAGAGACTTGAAGTCCTGCACAGGATGTGGTTCTTTTTTGATGGAAAAAAATATCCCTGAGACAGAGAGACCTTCCTATGAAAAAGTGGTGAAAACATAGAGAAAACCTTTTAATTGTCTGAGAGGAAGTCATGGAAAGAKGTTTAGGAAAGGAGAAAGGGTGGATGCACAGGAAAGGTGGTTTTCTTTAAAAGCATATACATGCTTTATGTACACATGATCAAAATAAGATGATTGAGCTGAGAGGAGAATGAGACAATGGCAATTATGTATTTGTGCCCAGAAAGCAAAGGAGAGAAGGAAGGTGTGTGTTCATATGTTTGCTCAATATGTTTTGCCATTAATATTTTGAAAGGCATAAAAAGTAATGAAAGTCTAGAACCACTTTATTGTTTTTGTCGGACAAATATTACAAATAATGTGTTGGACACTAGAATAAGGTCTTTTTCCGAATTTCTTCACCGTTTGAAACAAATAATTGTTTTCTTTTTGCCACAAAACTCTAAACATAGGTGTGATGGCACAGGGAACTGAGCATCTTGCTTTGTTTTTTCTGCAAAAACTTATAAATAAGTTCACTTCTTGGTGAACATGATGATCACAACTAAAACACATGTCCCTATAGTCCTTGATAGAAGGATGATGGTTCATTATGCATAGCCAAGCTCTCCACCTTGACCAACACCTTAGTAGCTTCTGGGATATCCTGGAAAATCCACTGAATGATGTTAACTACCAARGGACAAAAAATTCAGCTTCTTTTACATCACTTGTTCTCTATAGATTACTCTCACATTCACAAGTAAATGGAAACAAACAAATTTCTGCTGTGGCAAGAAAATTACRTTTGAGAGTGTTGTGAGGCAATGAGTTCTGGTCCAAACTTACAYACAGGGAAGCCAGTTAGTGGAAGCTAAAAAAGAAATTAATTCTTTATCTGGGCTAAAAAAGAAATTAATTATTCCCATGTCATACATTGTCATGCACGCTATTTTTTCTCTCATAGCAGCTCCAAAATTCACCTCTTCCTCAGTTTCAGCACTAGACCTCTGATTTGTATTTCAAGGTCCTGTCTTTATTCCTGTTCTTGTCTTCAGACTTCTCCAGCCCGGCATCCACTGGTGTCTCTTCTGCCTGGGCCTTGAACTCATAGATCTGCTGGGCTGCTACTGTGGTGTGTCCTGAGGTATTCCCACCTACTGCATCTGTGTACAAGCTGATATGTGAGTTGTGTCTGGTTTCTGTCTTTGTCCAGTCACATTTCAATAGCTAGATAATCAGAATCAGAAAGGTGCATTTGTGGCTTCTTGATTTTGCTGTCACTGCTCTTCCAGTTCATGGTATTTTGCTTCACAAACAGAACCAACTAGTTTTTGCCTACTAAAACCCTGTAAAAACAGTGCTGTTGCTAATCCTCATATTTCTGAACAKAAAGAAGCCATTTAAATCTCAGTAGTTAAACTTAACCCTTCCTGAACTTTTGCAGCTTCTGGGAGGCACCATGGGGGATGCTTATCCCAATCCCACTTGCAGGCAGCTGGATGCACATGGTCATTAAGTGTTTGGCCTCAACAACCTGCATTGCAAAGTACTGCCCTGTACTAGGGCTCTGAAATGTTTTGTGTTAGCTGGTCAGAAAGCAAACTCCATTTCTGCATCATTTGCAGATCCCTGGAGATGACACTTGCTTTATTGTTGCCAGCCTTTCTTGTATGAAAAGAGATGAAAAGAGAACAGCTTTATGGATAGTTGGGTCTTGATAGGACTAACATAGAGCAGACATGGTTTGTCCAAAAGAACTTGTGACATTTCCATGCCTTAACAGCAATTTTTCTTACAGATTCAGACAAGGCAGCCMATTGTCTCTGGCGTAGATTTTTATTTGCAATGAAGAGTCAATTTTTTTGAGTGAAGTATGCACAAAAATCTAGAACACAAGTGAAGTARAACAGGAGTTTGATCAAGATGCAAATGAACTTATATATCAATTCCACACGTCATAGCCTAAATGTGTGTTTGCCATGGCACAGCACGCATCTGAAAAGCGTTGACAGGCTGCAATGACCAGGTCACTAAGCTGCTTAAAGTCTGTAGGAGATGAGTTTCCTCCCCTCTGGCCACTGCCTGCCCCTCAGCCTGTCCTGGGATCTCCTTGAAATGAGCAGACCAGGAGGTGCAGCACATGTACTGTGGACGGCAGGTGAGTCTGGCAATCATTTCACAAAGAGAAATGTTGCTATTTCCACTTCTGTCAAATTTAGGAGAAAATTTGGTGT
>CADDXX010000212.1:235379-288460 GCA_902810485.1 Alauda arvensis
TGAAATCCTCTTTCCCTTAAGGGAGAACAGGAGAGTAGCAGAAGAGCCAGACCAGATTTTTTGGCTCTTGTTACAGCCTCTTTTTCCCTGCAGGCGGCATAACAATGGCTAAGAGCCTTCCATGTGGGTTGAGCAAAAGCTGTCATTTTGATTTCTCCTGGATGGGAAGCTCAAAATGCTCAGCAAAACASAGAGCTCCCCTGCAGCTAATCCCTCCCACCACTCTCCACCACTGAATAAAGGCTGCTGACATGCTTCCTGGTGATGACAGATTTCTGGCCAAAGGAGATATTTATCCCAGCATSATGGATAGCAGGAGAGCTAAGACAGGGCCCACCATGGAGCCCGAGGTGGTCTTTTCAGGGTAGCAGAAGACAAGTGACTCCATGAAGGATGCTAAATCCTGCCACGTTCACTATTATTTCAGGCTCTCCATATTCAGCAAGGGGCAGCAGCACAACCCTGTGAGGAGACACAGGCTCCTTAGAAGAGYCCTTCAGGGGAAGACTACTTGAAAGGTGACTTCATTGTTGCTTCTTCCTCTGCTATCACCCTGGCTGCTTCAGCAGGGCTGGCTCTGTCTGACACAGCAGTTACCTGGGAAAGTCAGCAAGCCAGACCCAGTGAGCCAACACACTAAAWCATGAGATCACAGGAACCCAAGATTCTCCAGTCTCTCGTGGCTCAACACACAGAGGACCAAATATTTATCAGGGTCATGGCCCACTCCCTGCTTCATGTAACTGCCAAGKAACTGCCAAGTAAGATGTCTCTCACAGTCACACATTTTCTAACTCATGTGCACAGCAGGACCTCCCTTGAAAGACACACAATCCTYACCACTAACAGATATTAACATTGTTAAAAAGGCAGATAGTAGAGGAGAATGAACTTCTCAGTCAGTGTGCATCACACTGGAAGAGCCTCATGCCATGTGCATTCACCTTCCTCCACAAAACAGGCTCCAGTATAAAGTACTAGGATATTTGTGTTCAGGTTTCACTTGAAACAACAAGTTTCAAAACAAATTGGATGCTGCATTACGTCTATTTTCCACTGAGGAGGAGGGGAAGACAATAAATTTGGAAATAAACCAAGAGTGATCCAGAGCATAAAAAATTAAATCAGAGGGAGAGCAGGGAAGGCTCATAATAAAACCATATCCCTTTGAAGCCACCTTCACATACATACTTTTCCCTCTAGCTGCAGCCATTTTGCAGAGCTTTATTAAAATAGCATCTCTGCAGAAAGGTTAGTTAAAGGAGAGAAGTAATAGATTTTTCAGGACCAATAAAAACAAACCTATAAACAGGAGAGATTTTCCTAGCCGGGCAGGAATTCTTTAACTCCTTTTTTAATCTGAATCYATCACGGAGGTGAGAGGGATCAAAACTACAACAGGGGTCTGTGATAATCATGTTGTCAACTGCCTTGGGAATGATCTGTCCAGTCAACAAACCARTTAAACAACCAAAGACACTGCTGTTGATGTCCTGCAATCCAGAACCAGGTGGCAACAAATGTCCTTTTTGAAGTGAGTAATGGGGCCACCTTGAAAATGCACTTCAGTCAATTTTGTATTGTTGGTTTTGGGCAGCATTTCAGCAACTTGAACAGGAGAAGCAGTGGGAGGATGTGTGGTCTCTGTGGGCAGCTTRTGGGAATGAAGCACAGCAGATGCAATCCTTGTATGCAGCTGATCACACTTTCTGGCATGCTGAGATATTTGAATTGCAGATTTGTGCCTCTTCCTAATTTCTTGGGGTTTGTTGTTTGGTTGATTTTTTTAATTGAAGCATCAATTTTAAGGAGGCTTTTTTACTATTTTTTGTACAAACTATATAGCAGTCATGAATGAGATGCAATTATGCTGGAGAAAAATGGGAATTACTCCTCTGCTTCCAAACATCAGTGAAAAACTACAATTAATTAGTTAAAGAGTAGCCTGTGCCGATTTCCTTACTCTAGAAGACTGTGTATGAATGAATTTTACCTTGTTTCCAAAGATTAAATGTTCCACCAGCTGTTGACAGCTATGGCCTTGGCTGCCCATAAACTAAATGTCTTCAAGACCTCTAGGAGGAATGAATGCATCTCAGAATAGATAAAAAGAGATGTTATTAATTGTCTCTCTGTGTTCATGGGCTTTCTCTCAAAATAAATACTTTTATTTAGCAATCAGCATTTTGTATCAGCTTGATGTCTTGTTGCCAGACATCAGGGCTGGCTACCCTTCTCATACCAAAACAGAGTCCTGACCCCCACAATGAGTGTACCAACAAGCCTTTATCCTTGGAATCTGGGTCCAGTCTGGCATACCACCTGATCCCTGAAAGAAAACTCAGCCAGGCAGTACAAAATCCTGGATTTTTTCCTTCACAGTTAAAAAACCTCAAGTGCATTAGATCCATTAGGGCTCTACTGGGAACAGGACTGGCTGAGCCCATGGGACACATGGTTTGCCAGGTTTGCAGGAACACTTGGAAGACCTTCTGCACCTCTTCCTGGGAGTGTGAAGAGAGTGACCCTGAGTGAGACATCAGTCCTTGACATACTTGTGCCACAGGTACACCTTTGAGTGTGGGAATTAACTTGTGAATGGACAAAATCCAAGAAGGTGAAAGGAATGTGGTAAGGCAATTGAGCAGTTCATTTAGTGCTGTCATTTAGGATTGTTTGACTGCAGCAGGGTCATCAGCCTTAGCTTGCCCTAGGGATGAAAATGGATTTTTTTGCTCAGAAGCCTGGGGTTGGGAAGAACCCATGGGTTTGCTGATGACAAAGAGCATTCCTATATGAAGAACATACTAAAAATTTCCCAGATGAGAGAATTTCTGACAAGACTGACAATTCATTTAAAAACAAAAAGAAAAGGGGAGAGAAAATAAAGAAAGAAAGGGGGAAACAAAACAAAAAAAAAGAACCAAACACACACATCAAAAAAACCCTACAGAGCATCCATTATGGATCAAGCAGAATAACAGACGCATCAAAACTAAACTCTAAATCTGACATTAATGTTCAAGACAACACTCATTACTGAAAACGTATTTGTTGTTCTGCTAAACTGGGACACTGCATCTTTGAAAGGAAATCTCTCTGTTGGAATTTCTGCATTCTGCAAGAACTCTTTCTAAAATCTAGTTCATTCCAACATCCTTTGGTAAAAGATAAAGGGATCAGAGAGCAAAACCATCACAACCTCTGTAATGTTATAACTAAATCCCTTTACCCTAAATAACAAGCTTTCTTCACTAAGCCTGGCTTTTTGACTTGTGCTCCTGCAAGCTAGAATCTTGAGCTATTTTAAATCTTGTAAGCAGAAGAAGGAATATAATTCTTATATTTCCCCTCTGTTTAATGCCTCCAGACAYTGTCTGGGATAGCACTTTACTTGGTTTCAGAAACATTGCTTTCAGACAGTTTAACCAGGCAATTACTGATTTTCCTGCAGTTCCCTTGCTGACAGTACTCACTGCAGGCAGAAAACAAACTGGGATGAACAGAGGGGTAGAAGAAGAAAGAAAGAAGGAAATCAGATTTTTCTAGGTGTGTTTAATTGTTTTAGCTACTTCTCTGCTTCACTGCCACTTCCTTCCCTGTGCCATTAATGTCTGTGGCAAGCTAGGGGTAAGATGATACAGCAATACACTGGTTTTCAGTTTTCACACTTTTCCACCRAGAAAAATCCGGGGCCCAAACCTGAATGAAAAGATCTGCTACATTCCTTATAGAAGATAACAGGGCTGAAACCTCTTGGAGGCACAGCTATAGCAAATACCAGTTCTGGCCAGGAAAAGCAGTATTGTAGAAGTACTGTAGATACCTGAAATTACTCCTCTCTTATATCTGTGCATGCACCTGCATGCATTTGTTTATGGATCATGAAAAATACTGGTTCTTACCTTTATCAAAAGGAGCACTCTGGGCTGACACCAGATAGAACTGTCATAGCAAGCCTAGCTCAGTTATTTGCCTATGCAGAAGATTCAAGCCCAACACATCCATTTYACCTTGATGAGATTTGATGGGCTGCAGCAGTTAATCCTGCCTTACAGGGATACAAGTTCCCAGAGTTTTCATACCTGCTCAAGATCCCCAGAGTTTTCATACATGCTGGTGATTTGTGTTCTGGGAGTGCATTACATCACAAGCTGTTTATTCTACTTAAGTTAACCCTGACAACCTAAAACTGCTCTGAATTGCCCAGATATACATTTATTTACTAACAGAATTTCCATGCTCTTAAATACCTAAGACAAAGACATAAAAAAATATTCTTATATAAAATATTTAAGTAAGACTTAACAAAAATATTTAAAATTTAAATGACAATACTGATAAAATAGTCTAATTAGTGAGTAAACATAATTTGTGAAAGCTATTAAATTGCTAAATAAAGTTCAGCAACTTAGCGTTAGCTTTGTTCTGGCTTTTTATGTGTAATCTACCTGTCCCTGTATGGTGTCCTGTGAAAAAAATAATACATAATGCAAGCCACATTGTACCAGGTTTGACCTTCATATCCCAGGCTAAGTTGTCAAAGCTCTCGGGACGTATATGTAACATAATGATTTTATTTGTGTGTGTGTGTGTGTGTGTGTATGTGTATGTAAATAAATGACACAATGAGCACAGAAACTTGAAAGAACAGCTTGGCTTTCACAAAAATAGCCAATGGTACCCTTGAAAACTAAATTGTTTGCTTCAGTAGTTTAATGACTGGATGTCTTTACCTTCACGTGATGCTTGCCTCCACATGAAGTGAGAATAGCTGTCGCATCCTGTCACACAAAAAAAATCACAGGCTTAATTAACACTAGAAAGCTTGTTAAGCTAAAGGGCCAAATATAAACTTAGYACAAATCACTCACACCTACACCCTCTCAGTGTCTTTCCCACCAGCTGAATAGTCCCTTCCAGCAGAAGCTGCTTTTGAAGCTGACACAAATCTGACAGTCAGCACAACACAATAGTGGAGCTGCTTGTTTTCTGTTGTGCTTTTGCTACAGAAAGAACCTTCACCTTCCCTGCCCACCCTCCTTTAAGGATATTTCAGTCTCTGAAGAGAAGAAAGAGGCGCCTGACCCCACAGAATCAATGTGATGCGTGGAAGGCTGCCCCACCCGTATCCAGTGAGTACCGAAATTATGCCAAATCAGCATCCACACTTCTCTACACAGAGCAAAATATAGGAAGGGAAAGGCTGAGATGAGTTAATCTCCAAGCTCCCCATTCCTGTCACTTACTGTTAGTGCCACACATTTTCTGCAGCTTTTCTTTACTCTTTTGTAAATAAGTCTTTCTAATTCCACAGAATCTCAAATTCTTCAGTGATCAAAAGACTTTTGGATTTAGAAAGTGTTAATTCACTTTTTTTTAATTAACTTTTCTTCTCTTATTATGAGCACTGGGAAGGTATTTGCTGGCATCAAGGAGCTTGTGTCCTGATACCTTAGCAGAATTTAGGCACAGCAGGAACCCCCAAATACCAAGGGAGCAAAGCCCATAAACAGTTGAACAGCATGGAAAACCCTTACTGAAAAGTAAAGAGAAGAGCTGTGAACATCTGGCATCACAGGCAGTGCTCTGAATATTCTGCATTTATAATGCATATATGCACAGTGGTGATTGCTTAACATCCTCCACTGCTTCCTGCCAAGTAAACACCCAAGARCACTAGAGGGCTTTTGTTGGATCTTTCCAGGCTGGAGCACTGTTATAGGCAGCTTTTCATCCAGTAGCCCCACTGGTGGGGTCATTTTACTCTTCTGGTAAAAAGTATCTCTGGAGCCCACTTTGGGAATGGAGAGGAGCTGTAGAGGAGATGTAAAAAACATTCCCATTTCAAGGCTCTTATCCTGCTGCTAGAACAGGAGAGAGGGGTTTTAACAGCTGTCCCAGTTCCCTTCCCCAGCTCTGGCTCCCTGGTGTGTTGTTGGGTGCTCTCARCTCATACCCAAAAGCATCACAGGGGAGGACAGTTTGCCATCCTCAGCTAGACCAAACAAATGTGTGTTCAGGATGGACATTAAACCCAGCTGCTTTTCAGCTCCTGTGACTGCCACACATTCTGCCTGCAGGGAAAATTATGCAAACAAGCCTGAGAGATAACACAACAAAGATTCCTATATACATATTTTATATATACACACATATATAAAAATATTAAATACTAATATTAATTTAATTATAACAAGCACTGTGTTATGTAGCCTGGATCCAAAAGGAGAGAGAGAGGAAGGAATCCACAAATGTTGTGGAATATTTATTTATTCAWTCATTYATTTGACATTTCAAYTGTCATTGAAATTTCTCATGTTCTTTGCCTTCAGCTGAACCTGTCTTGTATTTTATACACATATTTTTGCCACTGGCTTTCAGTTCTTGACTTCAGAGGCCTGTAAATTGATGTTCAATAATACATATTTCTTTCACTGCTGTTCATGTTGCATGAGTACACCAGCCTGATGTTCTCTGATGTTCCACACCTGCATAAACACCTGAAGATACTGCAAGGCAAAATATAACACCCAGAACCTTAGTGGTACGTAGGTTCCTCACTTCCATTGATTTCTTTGAAAATAGTTCATTAATACTTAGGGAGATTGRTTCTTATTGTACTAAATTGAATCCAGACTAATTTTCAAGTGATTTCTGTTATTCCTTTTTTAATAACTTTTTGGTTTGTTTGGATTTTTTTTAACTATAAGATACAGCTCTGGTACAGTTTGARTGAATGCAAGAGGATTACAAATCTTGTTCAAACTTCTCAAATATGCCAAAGTGAACTTAGAAATGTAATTTGTTCAGGATCTCCTGTCAGCTTTCCACACAGAACCCCTATGTTCACCTCACAGTGTTTCTGTGTTGTTATCATACTCTTTGTTGGACCTGCTACAACTGAGTAATCCAAAAAAGCAGGTCAGATGGGAGTTTATTTAAAAATAAATAGCAYGGAAGTTGTAAATAAGATTTGTTGATGCTTACGAAGAAGTGTCAGATGTCCAAATAAARAAAAAGGTGTGGCAATTTAAATGAAAATCAGAATCCATTTGCAAGAAAGCACAACAGAGGTGATATTAGAAATTCTATCTTTGTATCAGTCTAGAAATTTTGTCAAATCCTTTGTCTCAGTGTGATCCTTTCTGTTTCTAATAAAGGATCAAGGTTCCACTTTCACTGCACCCCATATAATCAGAAACACATCTGGAGAATTCGTAACATGGGGGRAAAAAAAAGAAAAAAGAAAACGAACCGAATTTTCTTTGCCTCCTTGGAACAGCTCTTGGCATGAAACCATATTTTTTAGTATATTGTTGACTGCCAAATTCRCCTGTAGACTTCCTTTGGGAATTGAATGAACTCTGTCACCCTGCAGCACTGCCTCATTCTGCCACCTTSAGTCAGACATTTGCACTGAGACACCTGCTCAGTGAAGGCTGTTAGATAGTAAGTGTCTCAGAGTAATCTACAGTCATTCAGGCTCTGCCAGACAGCAGCATCAAAGCCATAGTGACAATAAAACTTTTAAACTGAAAAGTTACTTCCCCTCCAGAGCTAGTAATTATTTTTTGGGAGACCTTGAGGCATGTGTTTTAATTTAAAGATGTGCAGTGCCCAGGGATTTGGTAGTGAAAGATATCAATCATAAATCACAAGCCCAAACCCTTTTGCAGGGCTACTGCCAGGYTTGCATCGTGATCCAGTGAGTGTTTCACAACCAGGCAGATGCACACTGGTGCTCCCAATGCACAAGCCAATGCTCAAAATGAAGGAGAGAAGAGACAATATTTCGTTTTCTTGCTGTGCAGGATGCTGCATCAGAGCRGGCAGTTGTTTCCTACAATCTACACAGCTGCACCCCACATCTAAAAAGAACAAAAACAAAGTAATCCAGCTTTTTTTTCCTGTTGCTTAAAAGGGTCTGTGTGATTCAGAGAAAGGATGACACTGTCTCTGTGCCAGACTATATTCTTTGTCATGGGATGCATGAAGATGCAGCTTCTCTGCAGGGAAAAGTACTGATGGCAATGTATTATTGAAGAAAAGCAGAGTGCTTTGGCTCAGATTTTGATTCCCATTATAAGGTAATGCTGTGACAATGTTCTGTTAATACAATGCATTTTGGCAGTGCTTTGCTTCATTGCCCTTTTTAATAAAATAGAGGGTAAAATAGTAATGATAGAGCTGCTTAGTGAGTTAACTCAGGTGGCAGTCTTGTTTCTCATATCCAGACCCAGAAGAGCCCTCTTGACTGGACCTTGCACCTGCTTGTACTTTGTGACTTTTTCTGTTCCCTGAAAGACAATCTGTACTGCATTGCAGATGATTCTTTAATCCTCAGGTTCTGCTGGAGCATAATATTGCAAACAGCTGGCTTGAGAGCTACAGGCCCTTCAGCATGATTTGAGCCTGTGAATACACATCATCTCCTGTTTATAAGTGTGTCTACAGGTTGCTGCCCCTCTGCCACCCCTTGTCTGTGTCACGGCCTTCCCGTTAAAATGAAATCCTTAAACAGGAGAGAGACAAGTCAAAGCCATTCTGAAGAAAAAATACGAGATTGTACACTAGCTGCTTCATTTCCTTACCCACTTTTTCTCAGACCAGTTCATAAAGTGATTTGCTAAACCTAATTAACTCTCCTACCTTGGTGGCAATCCCTAGTGCCAGGCTTTATTTAAAAATCATAAACACATGGGCAAAATCAGCAGCCATTTATCAATCAGTTATCCCTCCAGAAAGAGAATGTAGGGCTTTGACTGTCCTCCAGGTTTTACAGTCCTGTCTTTCCTCTAAAATTGAGTTAGACCACTGAAGGTGAGGACTGCTTATCTTTGTCATATCAGTGCTATTTTGCAGTCAGGCTGCTACTCTCCCTCACAGCCCTGAAAGCAGTATAGAAACAGATTCTCATGTTTTTTGAGAAATCTTGCATATGAATGAAATCCRTCTTTTGACTACCTGGTTCTCTCATTCATGGTCAAAATACAAGTGAAGGAAAATCAGCTCAGATATTTTGCATGGGTCACTTAGCAACCAAGTAGTGAGCACAGAATCAGTTTCCATCTGAGACCAAACAGCAGGTGTCAAAAAAGGAATATGGAAAGAAAGATCCGTTCAAATTTGTGGCAGTTTTGGTAAAAAAATACAGCAGTGTTTTTCTGAGATGAATGAGGGAAGCTTCTTCTTCAAGCCTGAGTTCAATTCTGAAATGAGTCCCAGCAGAAAGCACAAAATGCTATCAGAGAAAGAGATTTCAATACCAACAGGAAATTTCTGCTGCTTGCAACAGCTGGGGAGTTTGGATTAGGGTCTTTTTTTCTGAGAGTCACAGTAKTTGTTCTTAATCTTGTCATTTTGGGCTCACAACTGCAGTCTCTGATTGGAGAAAAAAAGAAAAAAAAACAGAGGAAACAAATATGGTTAGTAAGATGGATAGCAGAGAATAAGAAGTAAGAAACATTGTGCAAGAAAGACATCACTCAAACAAGCTCCTGTGAGCTCCAAGAGATACAGGTCTTCTTTATCCATCCCTGCCTCACTGCACTCCTGGCTTTGTAGTTAATTAACATCTCTACTCACTGAAATTTCACCATTAGCAATTCACTTAATATCAAGTGAAGTATGTGAGTGCCACTTCTGAGAGGGGTGCAGTACCAGAGGTTGCTCAATCACACTGAAAGGTTATTTTAATATGCTGCCCATTTACACTTCCTTAATTGCCTACAAATGGTTGCAGCAAGTGGACTCTGGCACTCGCTTTTTGTGACACCCTGGATGAATCAAACATTCATCAGCTCTGCAAAAATAGGAGATGCTATTTGTTGCAGAGTGACCCTTTACCTCACTAGATCCTTGAAGGAAGCTGATGCATGTGCTCTGATTCAGATACATGTCACCATTTTTGAAGATCCACRTATGTCTTACTCTGTTGAGAAATGAGAGAATAGGCACTAAAAGAAAACATACATTTAATTCCATTTTACCAATATATCACCATATTTTTTAAGCAGCTCTCTGTTCCTTTTCTTTCATAATATAAAAGCCTATTTTAATGCATGGATCCTTTGACATTATTTCCCTTTAGAGAAAAAACCTTTGTTTTTCAAGGAAAAAAATGAAGGAAAAATGTTCTTTTTTTCTGAAAGAAAAACCTGGTTTTCTTTTTTTTTTTTTTCCCCTCTGGTACTACATTCAGCTATCCTCTCTATCCTTAATACCCTTAATAAAACACTTGTTTCTGAATTTATTTATAGATTTCATTTGATACTCCCCAAAAAGAGATGAAAAATTGAGACAAAAAATGTATTCAGAGAAATTAATGTCAGGGAAAGATATTTATTTAATTAATATTTTTCAACTTTGGTGACACAGAGCCAGTTGCAATTCAGGTAGCAAAGAGAATTATATCTGCCTTACATGATTATCTCCAAGCATAACTTTTATAATTGTGATTGCCAGGAATGTAATTATTAAATCCAGAGATCTCATCATTATATCTGAATGAATGTATTAGGCTGCCAACTTTACATATTTTTAGTTTTATAATCCTGACAACAAATAAAGTTTCTGTAAATATGGTAAAAACCTCACAGACTACTGTGAGTTATAGAATCTGAAATGACTTACAGGATTACTTGTAGCTTATATCTTGCTTTTTCTAATTCTGACTTCAAAGTTTTTCATGGTTTATAGGAAAGTATTTTTAATCAAGCCACCAAATCTCACCTATTGAGAGATTTTTCCACCATTATCAGACCACTCAGGATTTACCCCAATTATTTTAAAATATAAGTGCTTCCTTAAAATTAGTTTAAATAATTCTGCASTGCCAAAATTAGCATGGATCCTCAAAATGCACATGAAACACTCAATGWAGTATGCTGGCTGCAAAAGATCACTCATCATCACCAAATGCAAACTACTCATCTGAGCCTTGAAAAGGGAACCCAAAGGAAAGATTTGCACTACCTTTCTCTGGCCATTAGTTTAGGTGAAAGATGAAATTATAAACATCCGTTTAAGAAATATCAATTTTAACACCACCTACACCAGAACTGCCATTCTCTGGAGCAGGAGTGGTAACTTTTTTTATTTGTCAGACATACTAAGTTTGTTACCAGGCAGAAGTTCTTCTTGCAAGATACATCTTGGCATCTTCAAATTATTCGTTCTGTAACATCAAAACTTCCAAAACCACACATCCTCATGTCTGCCCCATAACAGGAAGGCTAACACACAGGGAGCAGAATTCTCCAGGAAACAATAAAAAAAGCCACAGATTAGTCATTTTGACTGGGCTTTCCTCTTTTAAGTAAAATCCAGCACCCCTTCCAAAATGTCAGTTCTGAACACTGACTTTTCTACTCCTTTTCCTGTTTTTTTCACATCCCCCTATCTTCATCTGCATAAAATAATTTGACTCAGTTGAGRTCACTGCAAAACTGCTTCTCAGCAAATGACAGCTGCCAGCAAATGTTTTGTGGTTCTTTATCAGATCGCACCTGAGCTTCATAGTGTTTCTCATTAATCTGTCCCAATACAGCTGCTTGCACTGTTCAGTAGAGAGAGATCATTCTGTGCATATGTCACACCCTTGTACAGAGAGTTTTATTTTATATCCAGCAAAGTAAGTGCTGGCAGATGATTTTAAATGGCAATCCAAATAAACCTCATCAGTTTCTGTTTGGCTGTGTATGTGCTCTCCCACACCTCCTTTCCTTGTAAATAGAGAAGGAACAATGCAATCTGGTTCAAGTAGCTTTAGCCAGTCACTCTGAGCTAACTCCAGATGGTATTTTTTTTATTAAAAATAGATTGATATTTAATTTAGTGTCCTGTGGGATCAACAAGTAATTGAAAATAAATACTTGCTGGGGGAGCAAGGAGTAGAATACTTTGACAGAGGGATGATCAAGAGATCTGAGGCCAGGGTGGGTAGCCAGGATCTCACGATGGCCAATTCAGCTTCTTGTGCAGTTAAAACTCCTTTGATTCAGTTTTGCAGCCTCTGCAGGAGAGGTGATAGTTACTCACTGCAACTATTTTACAGGCCCACTCTGAGATTAATCAATACCTGTAAAGTCCTTCGAAGATCAAAATAGCCATGAGAAAACTAGAGGCCAGGATGACAAACAGACCTTTTCAAATACATTGTTGCAACTGAATGTATACCTGCTGAACTTGGTGGTATTTTTATTTTCTGCCCCAATCCATTTCAAGGAGCCCAAGCAATTACAATCATGTAACAGTGGCACTGAGATCAATGGCACGACAGAGCTGAATTTGGCCCAGTGTGTAAAATCCTGGAGAAGGCCTTTAAAACAATGCACAAATCCTATTCTATCAATATTATCTTGCCCTTACAAGCACAGCTTGAACTCTTCTTAAGTTTTCTGAGCTTGTATTTTATGATCTCTCCCTGCCTGGCTTTAAAGCAGTAATTTATGCAACCTTCTTTGGCTGGGGCTTGCAGGATGCCTCGTTGTACATCACCCCATGATCTAATGAGAGCCTGCACGTGAGAATGTCACACAACACTGCACAGGAGGTGGCAAGCTGACTAGCAAATCATCAYCCAAAATGTATGGAGTGTTATGCCATCAAATAGACACTGAGGAGTTCAGCCTGCCTATTCTGCATTATGAATGCACAGGTCTGCAATTTTCAATACCATTAAAGAGACAACACCAGGTGAGAATGTTTGCTGCTTGGACTGAGTCACAGCTGCAGTACTGGACACTACATTTGAAAGTCAAACAGGGAAGGCCTAACCTGAAGACAGGACCCAAAAAGCATTTCTGGGTGGATCCCTGAAGCAAGGTGGAACCCTTTCTTTGCTTCTTAGTCCTGTGACTGAGTGCTGCTCAGCACCCTTCTAGGAGTGTACCTCACTGCTCCCTCGACCCCAGTGACATTCCTTAACTGACCAAAACTTGTGCTCTACCCACAAACTTCCTCTTTTCCACAGCAATGCCTTTCAAACATAATAGCACAACACACATAACCCATGCAGCTGTGCCTCCCTTCCAGTTTTCCCTTTCTCTCCCTTTTTATTTAACCAGCCTGAGCCCAGCATCTTTTGTCATATGGCATCCAATCCCTGTGGCCTGAAGATCTCAGAGGAAAGAGAAAGAATGGGATATTTTTAATTTTAGTCCTCTGGCACCACACTTATAACTGTCATGAAATTTTTGGCTGGTAGAATAACAAGGCAGTGTTTTGATTTAGAACAGTAGTCATACAGTTTAGATGACAAAACAGTGACCATATTGTATTTTGCAGAAGAAACGAGGGGATTAGGCAACCTCTAGCAGAGAAATAAATTCTAGCTATTATTTCCAGATACCAAATTTAACACAGGTAAGGAAGTCTTCGACCAATCATAGGTAAATTATTTTATCACTGTATCCCTGTAAAATGAAAACAGTTTCTTGCTGCAATTAAATTCCCCATTTTAAAGCCTAACCAAACAGTGCATTACATGGGCAATGTAAGGAAACTGATCTCTGATTATCCATGACAATAATTTGGCTAATGGTAACACTTTTAGGAGCCCTCCTGCAAACAGTTTGCCAGCTGCTGACATGCCATATGCACTGAGAAAATTAGCCTAATTGCTTTGTCTGCAGCTGACATTATTCCCAGTTAGTATATGYGGGTTTGTGAAATGCATGTGTAATTTAGGCTACGAGGATAGCTGTGAGCACAAGTTATCTATTTGGCCAGGCTGACATCKGAGGCTCTTGCTCATTCTGCAAACTAAGTCTGTTAACCTTGAGCCTGCTCTACTGCCCCAGCTAGACTCAGGCTACATGTRATCTAAAAAGCCTGGGCCTTCATCACACTATGACCCGTTTGGCAGTGGATCACACTGCCTCAGCAAAGGCCCACCAACACAAGTTCTGCAGTTTTCACTCCAGRTGCTATAGCAAGCCTGAAGGTGACCTTGCTTCCTTTTTCATTTACTCACTATGGATTTATTATACAAGGTATTGGTATGGGACAGCAGGAAACTGTTCCCATGCACTGAGGAACACAAGAGCTTTATTAACATTTTTCAAATAAAAATCTGTGTTGTAACACAGGACTTGGCAAAGAAATGTACAGAACAACATGTACAATGTCCAATAGGTATTTTCTTGGTGAACAAATAAGCAATTATTGAATACTTTGAAAGCATTACAATTGCTACAAGTGACCCTACAGGACCAGTGAATTTGCTTTCAAAGGAGGCAGATTATTACTTGTGAATGGTCCCAATCACCCTCCAGACTGAGGATCTCTGTAAGAAGAGGTTCTGTCTTTTGACATAGTGCAAACCTTCTTCTTCTGACCTCTTTATTCAGCCAGTGACTCAGCCTGATATCAGAGAGCAAACACTTACCTGATGAGATTGAAAGCTGAGGTCCAGACMTGCTGTGATAATTAAAGATCATCAAGTGCTTTTTGTGAGTGGAGGTTTGTTTCCTGGCTAAATTGCACTTCAGGTAATGTCACTCTGTACCAGCTTAAATCACCTCTCAGGCTCAAACAAAAGAGTTTCAGCCCAGGCATGATTTCAACTGGGGACAGACACCTTCACTTTCTGTTTTGCTGGGCTCATCAGCATATTCAGCCTTATACAATGCAGAATTTCCCCTCAAAGGCTGCAAAATTTCAAGCCACCTGGCTTCAATCCCATTTCACAGCTTGAGTATTAATTAATGAGACACTGTTATTCGGACCAGACACTGAAGGGTTGGGGTTGGCACTGTGGCGATCCAAAGCTGCATGGTCTGCAGGAAAGTTGAGTCAGGCTCTGAATTTCAGGCAACCAGGGAGATAATTTTTTTTTTTCTTAAACAGACAGGAAATGGTGCTGTAATGACTACTTTAAACTAACTCAGAAGGCTGCAGAGACAAAGTACGTGCCAGATGATTAGCCCTAACTTCCTGCCACTAGCTGCAAAATATTCTGGTCAGAAGGAAGTGTGTGATTTAATCCCACAGTCATTCACTGGGTTCCTACAGAGGCCCCAGTAGTAGTGTTACAAGCAGTGTGAAGGTCTGGAGAGTTATTGCCCATACTCACTTTGACAGAACACAAGTCTGTAGCAGGCTGTGCCATCAACATCAGCAGGCTACTGTGAGACACCGGGGTGTTTAACTCCCTACTGCTTGACACAACAGGGGTGCTGGGACTCTGAGGTTTTTTAGTTTCTAGCAATAAGCATGTTGCAATAGCTCAGAGCCATCCGTACTTCTGTGCTGCCAGACTGCCTCTGTTCATCTTAATTTCTGCCGTTTTTCTGCCTGGTATCCTCCCTGTCTTCCCTGCCAATCTTCTGCTATGACACACTTTTTCCTCAACAGCCCTAGGATTTTGTGCTTCTGAGCTTTCTCTGCTGTATCCCGCATCTACTTCATTTCTTTTCTCAACATTAAGACTTCCATTAAGCCCACCAAATTTCTCCCARCTTTGTAGCATAGGAAGCACTTCAAAACACAAGGCAATACATCCACTTCCACAAATGGACACAAAGGTCCAGAGAATGCCCACAGCACTAAGTGTGGTATCCCAGTATGAATAGCAGAGAACAATTGCATTGACATCCATAGAGACAACAGATCCTAGTCATCCTCTTGTGGCAGAAAGCAAGTTGACCTGCTGCTGAAGCTGGTGTCCAGGACCCTTCAGGAAGACCTTACAGTAGCTTGTCTGGAATTGCAGTTGGGGAAATAAAAGCCCTGTGAGTTGAACTTCATGAGCAGCACTGCATACATACAGGTCTTCCCAGCTGCCCCACTGATACATAACAACTTCAACCAACCATCACTCCATGCCTACTCTTAGATCTAATGATGAGTCATTCTTAGCAGTGTTTGTCATCCAAAAGCTGAGTGTAGTCTCACCACTGACTTTTATCAGCTAAAGTGGGTGGCACTTTCTAAACAATTTTGGTGCCAGATGAAATATAACTAAGYAATTTGTCCTTTCCATGTCACCTTCTTTCTTTTTTGTTGGCTAATCTTATTATTCTGCYTCATGAAGCCCAGACAAAAGGATTATAGAATCACAGAAAAAAAAACTAAGTTGGAAGGGGCCCACAAGAATCATTCTCACCCTCAGCAGGACCATCCTCAAGAGTCACACCAGGTGCCCAAGAGTATTTTCCAAGAAAATACAGAATTACTCCATTTGATCCTGCTCTCCCCATGCCCAAGAATTATTTCATTTGCTAGTAGTCTGGAGTGCTCTGAGCCCAAAATCTCTGAAGGAAAGCATCAGAGCAGTCTAGCATGGAAAGCACACAGGTTGTGTATCAAAATATCACAGGGGAATGTGAGACTTCAGCAGGAGAGAACAGTGCTGCTCCTTTTATAAGAGCCACTTCAGATCACCATGTAAACAAAGCCAGCAAGGTTTTTCACAAGGCAAACATACCTGTATTCACTTCATGTGGGATGCAGGTGTTTTCCACCGAAGCTATACCTGTAGGAGCTTCTCTTATTTGAAGGGAACTAAACCCAAATGGTGATCTAACTCTGAGATGCAGCATTTCTTTCATCTTGTCCCAAGTAACATTGCTTTCTGATTTATGTCCCACATATTAAATAATTTACAACCAAGGGACCTGCTGGGCTGGCTGACACTCATTTTTTTGCCAGGCTCATAGTACAGAATATTTGAGTTCCCTTTTTTTCTTTCTGTTAGTCTGAAGAAAAAGGGATTTGATCCAGTTAAAGAAGTGGCATGGTTTCCTGCTTGAGCTTTCATTTGTTTGGGTATTTTTTTTAATTTTGTTTTTTTCGTGTAATTAGGGTAACACAGTTTATATTGCCTTTAATCACAGCATATGCACTCTGTAATTACTCTGTAAATACATGCATATGAATTGTTTGTATGTGTGGAGGTGGGAGAGCAAGAAAGTAGAGGTAATTATGTGTATAGGGAAATGTAATGATTAATTATCTGGAGTACATAATCTTACCAAGAGGCTTGATAAAGTGYAAGCACAACTGTCTCTCCTGTGTGTTAATTACTTACAGAGAGTTTGAATCCAGCTGTTTCTACTCATGGAAATTCCCATTCCAGTCTATCTGAAGAGGAGTCCATAGGCTGAAACCTGCGAGTGCKTTCCCTGAACAAACAACATGCACATTCACCCTAAAATGTATGAAGCTACCATCAGGTCATGGGGCTAGTTATGCATTTAGATCAGTTTAACTTTTCAGCCTTGGACCAATAAGGAAAAAATGAGATGTGTTATCACTGCAGTTCTTCAGATTCAGGGGAGACAGAAGAGAGCTGTGCACAGTTGAAAAGATCTAGCCCAGGACATCTGAATCAGCACATTTGTCATTGGCCTCTGTAACAACCAGGCACATGAAAAAAATTTGCTTTTTGCATCAGTGACAGAGGAGACAGAGCTAGATTTTCACACCCCTCATCAAGGCAGTTTTCAAAAAGAGCTCAACAGACAAAAATGAGCTGCTTGTAGGAAAAGCCTGGTTTTTTCTACCAGAGTCCAATGCATTAGCAAATAGTACTTTGCCAAAAAATCGCAGCATGACTTAAGCTTGGAAATTTTCAAGGGAAATGCTACTGTATTGATGAACCAGGAGGCAACACTTCACTCAGGACCTGATGGCMAGAGGAGCAGTATGACTTACCATGGTGTGGAGGTGCTCCTTTGCATCAGGGAGGAGAGAAGAAGCAGGCAAAGAACCCCTGAACTCCCTGTGCTAGCCAGGCATGGCATGGTGAAACCAAACTAACATGTATGATTTCTTACTACACTTACAAACTGCCACAGATCTTTCATTTTCACTTAGTTAATTTTAGCACTAAAGTTTTTCTTTTCTAGTGTTGTGAAAAGGACATTTCATGAGTCCTCAAATTAGGCTCTCAAGCAGCAGTGCCTTTCTCTTTCTCATCATCCTTGCTGCCTCCAGAGGCCTCACTTTGCTGCCAGTTTGGCAACAAGCAGTRTTGGTGCAAGAATTCTCTGCTGTGAGCAGAGGAAGTCCCAGCTTAATTCATCACCTTCAAAACTCCTGCTTCTGACTTTGGGGTCAACAAATGACCGTCCATGATGGCCTCTTTCTCCTTCCACTGCAGGCCTCCAGATCTCCTCTCCAGAGGTGCAGGTCCCAGCACAGCTGCCATACATCACAGCTGCTGCGGTGCTCTCAGCAGGGACAGGGGTGACCCGTGGYGGCCGTGCGGGAGAGCAGCTTCTGCCGTTTGTGCCACAGAGATATTTTCCCCAGCACGGCAAGCGGCAAGGGCAGCTCTGCTCTGAGACCAGCTCAGGTGGACTCGCAGACCCTGGATGGCGTCAGACCTGGGATGTGGCGGGGTGAGATGGCTTACGTGACCTTCTCAGAGCCAGGACAAAACAGTGGAGAAAGAAACCGCTTCTKCCAAGAGGGTGTCCGGAGATTTATTTCAGAACAGTGTRGAACTCGAACACAGCAGGATCCCCCCAGCAGAACCCCTCACGTGTGGCGGGACCCTCTTTTTAACCGGGGGAGGGGGTAAGGAAAAGAGCGAAGATCCCACCAATCCCAGCGGTCCAGGGAGTGGCCCTGGGGTTAACGGGCAGGTGAGGGGGCAAACCCCTGCCGGGGAAGGGTGGGTCATCCCTATCCCGGCCCATCTCTTCGACGATTCCTTGGAATTTCTTGCAGAAGTAACAGAGAAACCCCTCCTATATTTAATCGTGACTTCGGATAGAAAGCGGTCTGAGATCAGGGAAAGGGAGGAGGTATTGCCTAATCTGGGGTGGGAAAAGCCTCAAAGGAAGTCTACCCTGAAACCTTTCAGGATAAACTGAATACACAATGTAACACATAGCAAGCCTGACCAGTCTGCATGCACACGTTTCCTCACACGTCTCTCTTTTTCCTCTCAGCGACCCAGCCCGTCTGTCATTTCTTGCGTGAACAGACTACGTGAGAAAATATGTTTTAAAAGTTCCCTTTGGTTACTGCAACCTAGATCAGTGGAGATGCAAGCGTGAAGAGCACATCTCTGCCTTAAATGCTCTGCTCCTCAGTGTTCCTCCAGCATTTAAAGGAAGTGAAACAGCCAAGCAGGAAAAAAATTGTAATGGGACTCATCTTGCTTGAGGACAGGTGTAAGAATTTGAATGCTGCACCAAAGGACATGCTTCTTCATTGCTCCTTCACTACAACAGTCTGGTTCAGGAAACAGGATATAGCTACTAAGCTTTCTAACATCAGTTCAGATGTCTTTTTTATGAAGATGTCATTGCTTACTTTGTCTGACTGAATGCAGTTCTGATTTTACAGGGAGTTTATTTCACTGGATTGCAATTATCCCATTTTGTTGAGTWTACCACTACATTTCTGTCTTAGTACATTCCAACCTGTGCCCTTGCAGCTCATGTGCCAGGACACGGTGTAATCATTGTCTGCTTAAAATCATCTTGACATAAAACTGAGATAAAAATGTTCTTGTTTTTATTACAAGCCCAAACATCAGGTAATTTCAGTCCAGAGATTAATACATCACAGAAGATATTCTGAGAATGTTTTTAAAATCTCATCAGGTTAACTACATCTGAAGCTACAATAATCCTTATCATTTCATTCAACTTMTAGATGAAAAGGAACATTTCAACGTCTCAGTCAAGCTGTACTGCAATACTGTCCTAATTTTTATAGTTTTGYATCTTTCTTGCAGCAGAGAATTGGTAGGAAATTACAGTCTAAGGTTTCTGCAGTTACTAGTTGCTCTTCATTACACTGAGGGTAGACTCTTTTTAAATGTTTCTTTCTTCTTTACAATCCATCCTGTAAGTCAATTATATGAATATTGGAAACATCAATAATTATTAAATATTTGAGAGAGACTAAACACTAGTCCCCTTTTTTCACGGTGTTAGAAAATTCATTTACCTTAATGATGTTGGTGGCATTCAGAACAATCTCAATCAATAGGCAGAATCTAATTTCACAGCTCTGATCCCTCCACAGCCAGATTGTCTCAGCTGCCGTGACACCTATCAAAACAGCGTGAGGTCCAGTCCTCAATCAAATGCTGTCTTGATGAAATCAAGCAGAGCACAAAACTTATTCATGCTCCTGCTTCCAAAAGGAACTACAGGAACAGGGACATCTGTGAAATAAAAAAAAAAAGCACTATTGATACCAATGTAAATCACTGGACTTTGTCTCAGCCTTGGCAGTATTGAAAAAAAATTGCTATAAGTTCATGGTTTGATGTGAAAGTTGATGGCTGCATTACCTTACTCATGTTAACTACATGTCTTGACACTGCAAGGACCTGGGCCGCTGTAACTACCACATGCAAAATGCCCAAATGTCTATGAAACAGACATTTCTGTAACAAATAGGGTTACAGAAAAATATAGATTAAATTTTACTTTATTTTTCTATAAAAGATAGCTAGCTGCAATCCTTGTTAAATTGATTGATTTATAGGAGTATCCCTGCCATGATTTAAGTGGCAGGATCAAACACAGTACAATGGCTAAGGCCTTAGATATTAAAGATAGCAGAACTACTTCTGGAACATGGAAAATGCAGGTAACTTGTACAAACATGAGATATTTCAAATTAAATCTCACAAATTTGGCTTCATAAAGCAGTTCCACTCCCAGAAGAGTACACTAGCTATTTATATGGTTATGGTCTATAGACATGGCTCCCAATTTCCCCAAGTTACCCTTGCCCATCCAGAGAGCACAGGCAGATCAGCTCACRGAGTAAAGAGGTACTAGATACAAAAGTCTTTCCCACTTTTTGAGAGTGTGCAGAATTGCATTGCACAAATCAAAGTATAAGCTTTAATTGTGTAAGCCCAAGTAGAAGCTTGTTTAAAGAGGCATCATAAGTGTTACAACTTCTTAAATAATCAGCAGGAACTTATTTGATATTCATAACCCATAGGTGAAAAATGGCAAAATAACTTCAGTTAAGTTGATGTGCTGGCTTCCAGCGCTAAAGGAGATTCTTCATACTTTCAAGGGTGAGTCCAAGGTACAATGGTTCTTTACTGCTGTTGCATCAACCATTAGTATCACCTTTTATAGAAAATTGGGTTATATGATGAATTCTGTACCTCCATCTGATTATCAATAACTTCATACATAATTCAATAAATGTCAGGAGCATTAATAGTACTGCAGAAAAGTTGAGGATATAACAGTAGTCAGAGTCTCACTACATGCTTGCATAGACATCCAAGCTACGCATCATCATGGGGAAAAAATGGRGGAGACCTCTAATGTGGAAAACCATGAAGACTCTTCTCCCACAGCTCCTTCAGTGGGCAAAAGGAATGCTGAKCAGTCCCATTTTCACAAAAACTGCTTGCTAAGGAGCAACTGTAGCATTCTGGGAGGCCACACCACTCTCTGGGGAAAAAASAGTTGTTTCAGAGTTACACCACCCAACTCTGCACACACCTACTTCTCCTAGTTATGGATCACTGCTCCATGTGCAAAGGCCAAAACTAAGACTTYTCATTCCCACAATGTGGCATTTTTTCACGTTGTTATCCCGGTTACTTGTCACCCTGAATTCTTAAGCCTTCTGATAAGTTGTAGTTTGGAGTCAGTTTTCTCATGGTTTTTCATGTAAATAACAGGTGTGGTTTTCTAACTAGCTTAGATGTTTACATTCTTCCTAGTGAGATAGATTTCCTAAACAAGCATGTGTATTAGCCAGTGCGTGTGTAGAGGTGGGGACTTTCTCCACCAATTAGAACCTTTCCCTTCTTTTGTATAAAATATCCCTGATTTTGAATAAACTCTTTTTCTTTTCTTTTCCCTCATGATTGCTGTGTCGTGCCGTTCTTTTGTGTAACAATGCGACAGTTATTAATAAGGAAAGATAAAGATTTGGAAAATTAACCAGATTCACAATATTTTGCTGTCAAAACTAGCCTACTTCATGCCACCTTGTGATTGGGCCACTGTCTTTAAAAGAGCACGAGAGTAAACATTTTACCCAATCAAAATGGCAGCATCCTGCAGAAATCCTACATCCCCTTTACTCAGCTATAAATGCTTCCAAAAGATGGAGGCAACCAAGAAACATGTCCAGCCTTAGGGCATCTCACAGTTCTGAGATATTTAGAAAGTGTTTATATAAAATGCTCTTTTCCCACTGGTTTCACTGGGTTTGCACTGATAAACACTAACCCACATAATGGCCATCTGTTCAAAACTGCAAAGCACAAGAGTTTTGCGATGCATTTTAATTTACTATATGATCATATTGTACTATTGGAACATGATAACCTGGAGATAACATAAAATAGAACAGCAGGGAAATAAGCATTGTATTCCATTGCTGAGTAAGCATAACTCAATTAGAATAGATATGAAATTAAATTTTCAGTTCCTACAAATGACTTGTTTTCATTCAGAAATGCAAGAAATCCAGCAATACCCAGTGCAGAATATTTGTGAGTACTCTCACTTTTTAATAAATTAAAGGTACTAGCAAATCAGATCAACGTACAAATATTGTAATACAAAAAAAAACCTATGTCAAGGAAGGAGAAGCCCATTAAATAGAAATTATTAGAAGTACAGTTCTAAAGCACTGTTTCACAGAAAATTTTTCCTGTTTTGGAAAATATAAAGACATCGGAATAGGTTGCCTAGGGAGTCGATGGAGCCCTCATGCCTGAATGTGTTTTAAGAGGCATCTGGATCTGGTGCTGGGTGATGTGGCTGAGTGGTTCAGGACTTACAGTGGCAGTGCCAGGTGAACGTTTGGACTGGATAATCTTAGAGGTCTCTTCCAACCTTGATTCTGTAGTCACAGTTTACTTTGGGATCCTTGCTGCCTTTCAAACTTCTTTCATTCAGGTTTAAAGCATCCTTTGACTTCTGTGGGCTTTGAATCAAGCCTCACAAGCTGCAGGCACTGTAATTAAATGCCTCCACTTTATAATTGGCATGACTATTAGTGAATCAAACGAAGTTATGTCTGCAGAGCGTGTCTGCAGTAAAACAAGTCTGGAGCAGATCTTAGACTTACTACAAAGTACTTCTGCAGCTGAAAAATTCCATGGCTTTTTCTGTGATAAAAATCACTATGGATATTAATGATGTTACACTTTTTCAGACTGTGAGTAACTGTGGTAATAACTGGAATAAGGCCTTGCTTKATTTAGTACTGCCCTCTGTTATTATTCTATTACAAAGGTATCAGCACCAGGACCCAGGAGATTCATGTGTTGCCAGCCTGAATTCTGAAAAGGGGAAATGGAGCAGACTGTGGCAGTTGTTGGTGCTTTTGGCAAAGGCAGTACTTCGTTACCTGACATCAGACACTTTGGCATCAGTGAAACTCTGCAGTTATGGCCRATAGCTCAGTTTGAAGAGATTCACCCTGGACCTCTTTCACAACCAATTCCATCTGCTTTAGCAGTAAGTGGAGAGAAACAAACTGCAGCACTTCATCTCTTGTGTTTGATATTCCACTCTGCAGCCAGCACCCTGCTCCAGGTAACAGTTAAAGCAGAAGATGCCTAAATGGGTTTTTGAGCTGCTTATGAGAGCTAGAGAAAAAAAAAATCTAAGCATCTACTACAAGCTGTTGTTAAACATCTCACTGCAATCTGCTCAGGTTTGTCTTTCAGTGAAAACTTAAATAATAATTGTTAATATACATTCTGGAGTGACAGCCATGCTCTGCATCACCATCACAGCTCCTCAGCAAAGCAGTGCACTACACATGCACAGGTAGAAGGCTCTGTGAACAAAGTGAAAACACCACAGAAGCTGAAGTAGCCTTTGAGAACAGAACATCTGATCTAGACAAACAGGCAAAGCCAAGCACATTTCAGTTGAAATTGGTTGGGTCAGGAATCACAGGAGCCACAACATAGTAGCAAAGCAACCAGTCAGCATCCACCCCCTCTTGGCTCAGCTCTGGTTGTCATTTCCCTGCTGTCCTCCCCAGACTGTGGTTTGCTTCCCACATGGATGAGTAATCCAGCTCCAGTGGGGTTGGAGATGTTGCTCACCCCAGCACCTCCTTATCCTGGTGGCTAGGAAAGTGCTTTGACCTCCAAGAGCAAAATATCTAGACCCACCTGCTGAGGAGAAGGATTTCTTTGCATGGTGAAAAGAAGTTATGGAAACTTCTTATGGAARCACACCATGGACAAGAACATAGCACCAATGTTTAAAAACAGAGTCTGTAACTCACTCTTATTTCTACCTTAGAAGAAGRATAGTTGTGTGAATTAGAGTGCACCCACACTTGAATGCAACATTCTATGTACAACTGCCAAAATTTAGAAAATATTTAATTATTCTTTAATGCCTCACTTTTTTTTATGTTCCTTTGCACAACAGTAGCTGCCTAAGCAAAAAGCTATTTTGGGGRGTTTTAAGTGTGCTTTGTGGGAAGAGTCTCCAAAGCAACTTTCATGTGACAAAATTACTATAACTGCCTGACAATCTTTGAATTCGTGCCATTTCAATTAAAAAGGTTTTAAAAAAACATTGTTTTCACAGGAGCCTTGTTCATTGTAACCATAAGACAAAAGACAACATCCACCATGTTAATTAAATAGGAGAGAGGGAAAGAGAGAAAGTAGAAGTTAGGAACGAATTAGCATAACATAGAAAATGTGGGGATGAATCCCTAGAAATACAAGACAGGAGAAAAGTAGGTTTTGCTCAGGACAGGATGGATAATGACATTTTATTCCCTGCTGAAAACACATTCTTTACCATTATCATACCTAGCCATTTTCAAAAGTGAAATACAAATATAGATTTTTCTATTCCTTCATGGACTTACATGATTTTGGGAAAAGATGAGTGGGAGCTGTTAAGAGAGCTCTGTAAAAAGCAACAATTTAATAAATTTTTAAAAAAATTGAAAGACTTTACATGCAAAATAAACAAATCTTACTGCTCTTACATATATACATACACAACTCAGCAACATTAAATTGCTGTTTGACCAAGGATCTTGACTGGTTGGCCACCCACTACACCAAGGTGTGTTTTGAGGGACTCTGTCCCAGACATACCCATAAACACTTTGTGTCATTAGAGCAGAGAATCCCAAACTGATGCCTTCAAGGAAGCTTTGCTGCACCTTTAGTGTGATTGGCATTGTTTTAAYCAACAGCTTCTCTGGTCTGTGTGACTGAAGAGAGACTGAGGGCCCATTCTTCACAGCTGCTATTTTTCCTTTGTCTTTTATGTGATATTCATGCATGTTTATTCAATAGCTCATTTGCATGCTGGCCAATAATCCGCAAGTACACAGAGATTTTGATTTATTCTAAGGCGGGGCATCCGCCGGGATGGAAGGGCATATTGCACACGATGTTGTGTTACCAATAAAACAAACACATTACTTTAATATATAGTATTAGATACAATATCATTTTCCCTGCATCTTTTTCTTCAGCAGTTTGAGGAGTTAACAGGCAAAGAAGGCTATAGAGCTGATCCCTCTGCTCAAAGGAGCAGAGCGCTTTGAATTGTTTTGACAATGGTTTGGTTCATTTTATCTCATCTCAGTAGGGAATAAAGTTCTGTGCAGAAGGGAAGACATAACAGGAAATCACAGCCAGGATTATAAGTATCAGTTTGTGGAGRGGAAATTATTAATTCATCCCATTTCTGTTGAACCTACTTGCTTCTGAGACATGGAGAAGGCTCTGAGTAGAAGCTACATGGGAGACAGGCAGGAGTAAGCGCCATAGTCCCCAAAACCTGCATCAATTACAGCACAAACCTTGATCAAAAAATACAAGCGTCCTGAGCAGTGATTTCCATTACATTTGCAGCTGACATTTTATGAGCTGTTCCTTCTTCAACTCAAGGATTAGCCTGAGAGTTAGCTGCATCCCACGGAGTAATGTTTTAATCACTAGCACTGTAACTACAATAAAGGGGACATTCACTGCCTTTAGCGTACCAGTTGTCTCCACTGTGCTTCATTCATTAGGACCTGCATCTTCTGATTAGCTGCAGGGAGACCCCCTGGAGTCCCATTAATCCTGTCAGTTCAGTCAGTCTCTGCAGCTCTGCAGGATATGGCTGCTGACTGCAGGATCACAGAGATGCTCTTCTGCTTGTTTTGAGTTCAGCATGGATCCCAAGGCAAAAACTGCAAGCACCTTCCCACGTGAGCTCTGCACAGAGACCTAGCAGTGCCTTCACCCACGTGAGCAGCAGCTCAGTAGGTGGGTGGCAGKACAGAGGGGATGTCACTGAGGTGCAGAACTCAGTCTCAGCAGCCTTTCAGCACTAAGGTCACTCCTGCAGGCAGCCACCTTCGGTCCCCTCACGTGGTCAGGGAGGTGGAGAGCAGGCAGACACGTGCCCAGGAGGACTGCAATTGTCAGGGATGARTGCTCACAAAAACTACCCCAGTGGAGATCCCACCAGCAGCAGTCCCGTATGAGAGGTCCTGTCTTCATCTCTTTGGGCACTCAAAGAGGAGATACTGCCCAGACACCCTCCCTGCCTGTCCTGGCCAGCCCTGAGAAGCAGCTATCTGGGACTGCCTTGCAAGGAARATTCACAAGGTGTCTAAGGATAAGCTCCTCTTTTTATCTCCACTTAGAAGGCACTCCAAGACCACCATGATAGATAAATAAATAGATGCCTAAATGCCATCTGTTAAAGTATATTAACAAGAAACAAGTAACAAACTGGCTGGGTGGGAAAGATTTCCTTGGCAGTTTTCTTTTCTTTGCTGCTGTTCATCTGGGGGCAGCATGAGCTGGGACTTGTACTGATTGTTCTGCTTGTAATTTAACATAAATGCAAATGCAGGTTGAGACCCAGCATGTTCTGTTTAGCAGAAACCATGAAGAAAAAGGATATTGCTATAAATTAAATGTTCCTGTCTCTACAGGCATTGAGATGGGGATTCTGATTAATTTTAACAGTGGCAGAGAGAGGCAGTAACAACAAAACAACATTTATTTGAAGAAGATTGACTAGGAGCCTGCATCAGTTGCAAAAGTTTTTTATCTCAGTAAGTAAAAGATGAGATTTCAGAATATTGTCAACAGATAACGGCATAGAAAGCATTWGCAAACATACAACATGAGAGAAGCCACACATTTCAGACCACAGGTTCATCTACTTCAGGACCCTAACTCCAGCCTGACTGCAAGCTGAATCCCAGAAAAGACTTAGCACAAGGCAAGTACACCTATCACTTTCCTCAAAAACTCGACCATGCCTTCATTTGCAGCACTGGAATCTTTCTGAGCCTACTGCAGACACATCTTCTATGTACCTTTGTTGGCCTGATGGTTTCCACACATCTGAGATCAAACATTAAGTGTGGTTTCAGCCACCTGCCAGYCCAGCACTTCTGATTCAAGCAGTGCTTTCAAAGAAAGCTCAGATTTATTTAAGGTGGAAGGGTTGTCTCCTCTCCACAAATTACTTAGACCAGTGATCTCAACTCTCTCCATGTTTGATAGATTAGTACTTAAACAAACCCTACAGACTGCAAAATGCCATTCAGAGAGAAGCTGAAAGCATTTTTTTAACTAAGATGCATGACTTTAAAATCCATTTCTACCCTTGAAAAGGTATTATGTGGATGTTCAATCTTTTACATTTACTTTGACTTTTATTACAGAATTTTCTTTGCAGAAGAGAAAAAAAATTTGATTTGCATTGGTTTATTGCAGTTAAGTTTTTTCAGAACTGCAGAGCCATTATGAATATGGAAACAGAATTTGATTTTATTTTAGTTTGTATATCAAAAATTGAATTATAAAACAAAAGGGGGAATTCAGACTGAGCAGAGTTTCACATATGAGACCAACAGTAAAATTAAAACCACGTTAAAGACATTAACACATTCAAGGTTTGGRGGAACTTTCACTTTAGTACAGTATTCAAACTCACTGGATGCAATGAAGGAAAATTTCTTCTCTTCCTGGGCAATTTTGGCCTGCTTTTTGTGGTCTTGTTCCAAAATCATCACACCAGTCTCATCCCTTGCACGCTGTCACAAAAACAAGTGATCTCTAAATTAACTCACACTGGGAAAGCCAAAGCAAAGTTTACAGAGCCAAAGCCCACAGCAAGACCAGAAATTTAAAAAAACAAAAAAAACCAAAAACAAACAAACAAACAAACAAACAAACAAACAAAAAACTACCTTCTTGCAACTCTCTGTAGCACTGCAGTGGCATTGTTTAGCAGCAGCAGAGAAGGGAGGCCCAGCACAGAAGTGACCTTGCTGCCCTTGCCCCTAGAAGCATGCCAAGCTCGCACACTGCTGCTCTGCTGAGAACAGCTTGGGGTGGGGGGTGAGTTCCCATATCTCTCAGAGGACACACTGCCTGTGGAAGCACCAAGCTGTTCCTACCTGGCTGCACTTCTGTCACCTTGGTGTGATGCTTTCAAAAGCTCTCCTAATTCAGAAAAGTAAGTGGATAGTAAGATGAGTGACAGCAAAGCAAGGTGACATGAGTCCTGTTGTTGGGCAAACCTACATGGCTTTGGAGAGACATTGCTTGTTTCCAGAGAGAGGAGGTGTGTGTGTGTCAGGAATGTCTGAGTCCACAGAGAGCATTCACAACTTTCTCAGGCATGCCTGGAGCTCTGGCAGAGGCACTGCATGAAATTGCAATGTTTTATCCAAAAGGAAAAAAAAATCTAAGACCAAAACAAACTCCAGGCACAGTACAAAACTCCAAAGCCTATAATCCTCTCCCTGAGAGAAATGAAGCACAAGCTAAGTCCTCATAGCATAAATACAGAGCCAGACACCCACAGCCTGCCACCTGCACTCCTTAGCTGTTCCATTTCACTGCAGTCTGCACTGCTGCAGATCTTCAATCTTCATAGTGTAATCAATCCTGAGCCTTTTGTAAAGCCTCAACTCTAGGAGTCAGAACAGAAGAATGAGTTCCCACTTCTGGAAAAACAACAGCTTCCAACCTTCTGAGAAAAAAATTAAAACCATGAACCAGGAAATGCAAAAATAGCTAAAATGTATGTATTTCTTTTTCAGTCTCAGAACTGGAGCTCACAAGTTTTGACTACTCTACAAACTGCCACATAATTGTGTTTRTTGCATAAATTTCCCTCAGGCTCATCTGGCATAATCTTACAAATGTCTATGGCATTGATTTACTTTATAGAAGTTTATTCTTTAGAAAGACCTAAGAAACAGGTGTAAAGACACAGGTAAAGCTATTTTCAAACTTGTAAAGATGTTTATAGTGRAAGAGTAATTTACTTGAAAAGAACCTGTAGGAAAAAATGGGAACTCTTTTTCTCCAGTCATTAGATCAGCAGCTGAAACCTAGATTTGATTTCCCCTCTACCCTTTGAAGACTTTCATGATGCTAGCCAATCATATCTCTCCTCTTGAACAACTGGGTACCACTTTTCTGTTTACAAGGATGGGCACAGCAACCCCCAGGGGTACCAAGAATCCCACCATGCTATTTACCAGTTACCAAGAGGGGATGCACCCACAACCTCAGGAGGAGAGAACTGCTAATAAAATAAAAAGGAAAAAAAATAGTAGAAGAGTACTGAAGGTACTGGCAACTGTGATTTTACCTGCACCAGATTTTCTTACCCAAAGGCTGCAGAGTCCCCTGGAGCTGTTGTTGCTGGAGACAGAGCAGATATCTCCATATCCACAGGGCCAGATTTCTGAGCTTGAACTTGGGAGATTTGGTCCTCACACATCATTCKAATGCACCATGGCTGAGTCACCAATGCCAAACCTGGTGACACAATTGCTCCCCCTGTGAAGCTGGAACAGCCTCTCCATAAAACAAAATGAGTGAAAATTAGTACCTTTAACACAGCAGATAAGGTCTGCTGCACTAATACATGCAGACTTTAACTCCATTCCCAGGAGGTCTGAGGCRCAGAGTGCCCTGGACTGAAGAGATAATGTAGCTTGAACAGAGCAAGCACAGTTCTCTGCTCTGTGCATTGTCCACACATTAAGGGCAGGTTATAACAGCAGAAATACAGGGCAGAGCAGTTCCTGAGAGTCAAAGGCAGGGATTAATATGGGGTTTGGGGATAACCAGATCTCAGAGTCAGCTATGCAGCACTGAGAACTTAGAAATAGATTCTTACTTTTTACTGGGATCACGATACTCATTGGTTTCTTTTGGAGCACTGAATCTGTCTCTGTTAGGTGAAATTTGGGGATGGACTGTATATTCTAGACCATTTTTTGCTTCCCTTGATGACATCTGTCAGTTACTCAGTAGCTGACAGCAAATGTTGTTCTATTGATTTATTTTTCTAAACACTACAAATCATGCCAGAAGATGGATGTGAGTCTCTTATAGTAAAAATATTTTTTAAAACAGAAAGAAGGAAACCAACAAAAATAACCACTAAGCCAAGCTCGCTTCCCCCTCTCCCTTAAGGTAAATAGATAATTGCAAAAAAAAACCAACTTTTTCCCTTGGTTAAAGCTTGCCATCTGGTGGAATGAGACCACATCAGCTGCTCTGCTGTGGGAGGAAAATAGGGGAAAACACCCTCTTTCTTAGAGAAACAACCGTCTGGTGTTGCTATAAGACAGAAGCTGAATCAATCAGATAGAGCTGACCTTGTCTGCCTGGAAAGCTAAATACAGAGCTGAAGAATGAAAGTTGGCACACGAGTAGATTTCGAACTTTGACAGCACAGGAACTTTATTTAATTTTATCAGCTCACACAAGAGGTTTTAGATTGTACTCAGCAAAGACACACCACCMTTCTGTCGCAGATTTTTGAAGGCTAACATTATTTATGTTGTATAAATTATGTTTTATTATTTCAAATTGAATGAAAGAAAATCTCTTGTGACCAAATAAATATTATCCTATATCCTTGAATTAGCCCTTCAGGAAGATTCTCACCAGCCAACATATTTTCTTATTAGAAAAGGTAGGACAGACAAAGTGCAAGAGGTGAGGGGGCAGAAGATAAAAAGAGAAGGAAGTAGAGGGAGCTAGAAGCGGAGAGGAGCAGAGAGAGGAGGAGGAAGGGGGAGACAAAAAGAAAGGGGCAGAAAAGGGGGAAGGGAAGGGGAAAGGGGAGTTAATAGGGAGAAAGGGTGGCAGAGAGGGGGAAACCAGGTCCTTCACATGAATTTCAACTTTATAGTACTAGTGATAATCCTAGTAACTTGAAGCAGATGCTCCAAAAATATAGAGCTACCAAGGAAATATTATTATCTTTCTATTGCTGTTCTTCAGCCTTTAAAAAGAGCAGATTAAATACACTTATCCAGGGATACTCTACAGTTATCTTTCCCTCAGTTTCCCTCAGAATATGTGCAATTTATAATTAAAGTGAGGTTAATATGACAAGTTCTTTTTTTAAAGCAAACAGAAAAATGCTTTTGAATCTATGAGGCTTTTTCCCATCTCCTGTATTTGAGCAAAAGCAATGATGATAGCTTTAATTACCTTTTTTCTCTTCATATTCCTGTGAAGAAATGGGAACAACAGGTGAAGGACCTTCCACCAAGTGCACAGGCATGAAACCTTATCTTTCTTGAAGGAAGATATTCTCCTTCTAAAGAGAGATCCTTTTTCTGCTGAAACCAAAGCCAGAAATTTCCAGCAGGATCACAAGGAAACATGTTCTGTTTTGCAGCACTGCAAGACACAAAACACCCTCCTTCCTGCCCTGTTCCTCACCTTAATCACACTTAGGGGTTATCAGCTGAAACTATACATATCTGTGTATTATTCATGGGAGCAGACAGTCTGCTCAGTTCCTCTCCTGCATCATCTCCTGCAGTCTCTCTTGCTATCCACTCCTCATGATGGACAGAGATAGATGCAGAGGGGAAGAGCAGGGGTCATGGGAGGCTCCTCCTGCCATCATCCCWTGGTGCAACAGCCAAAAGCATATTTAAACCCTCTCAGCTGAAACAGCTGTGGAAAGGCAGGACAGTTTGCACACCGCCCCCCACCTCTGGCTCAGACTCATGATTATGGCTGCTGCTCATTCACACTTTCCCCAGAGACCCAGGGTGAACTACAGTGTGATACAAAGGTAAGCCACCATAGTAAATAGGTCTCTGGATCTGCTCCTGGGTGTGTGTACATGTGTGTTGGCTTAATTCACTTATTTTCATGACAAGCATAAAACACTATTTTCCTTCCCTTTTCTAAATTCCTGAAAATGCTACTCTTCAGCAGAGCTCCCCAGGAACATCAGTGCAGAAACCCTACCTCCCACATGTCTTTTCAAAYAGTGCAGCCCTCTTCCTGATCAGGATGTCTAAGCCCCAGAATACATTACCACTTTCTCAAGTCAAGGTTGCTGTGGGATATTTGCCCTCAAGGTTCCCRGGCACAGAAATACTACTGCCTGAAGGTAGTGGGTAAGAAGTAGGTCATCTGAGTTGTTCCTCTCATTATTATGCTTTATGTGACTCWGACCCTTTGATAGCAGCCAAGGCAGAGCATTAGGAAGTCTGTAGCATGGTGATTTCACTATTTCAAGGGATGAACTGATATGTCTTGCTGTTGTGTGGGATTCAAACACTAAATACAATCCTTTCTGTGTAAAAGCATCATGTGAAATCATTGCACCCGGTATCGAATGGCACAAACTACTGGTCTAATAACACTTCTTTTCTGTCTTGCCTAGTGGACAAAGAATTTTTTTAATCTGTTGTAATTTTGGTTCTCCTGGTCTTCCCCATTTTTGTCTCTTTCTCCAGGGTGGGTTAGTGGGCAGTTTAACCCCACCAGCTAGTGTCAGCTTTTTGCTTTRCTGAGTCTCTCACCATCCTCCATGYCCAGGACTGTGGACTGTGTACTGATCTAGATTAGCTCTTTGTGGGAGAATACAGAGTACCTTGGAGCTAGGAACCACAGAAAATGGTGAGTTGGAAGGGACCCACAAGGATCATCAAGACCTGCTCCTGGCCCTGCACAGCATCATCCCCAAGAATCCCAGCATGTGCCCAGCAGTATTCTCCAAACACTTCTGAAACTGAACACTTCAAGGTTGRTGCTGTGAGCACTTCTCTGGGGAACCTGTTCCAGTGCTCAAACCACCCTCTGGGGGAAGAACATTTTCCTGATATCCAACCTAAACTGCCCCCGACAAACCTTCAGGCCATTTCCTCAAGTTCTGTCACTGTCAGCACAGAGAAGAGATCAGTGCCTGTCGCTCTTCCCCTCACAAAGTAGTAACTGCAGTGAGGTCTCCCCTCAGTCTCTTCCAGGCTAAACAGGCCAAGTGACCTCAGCTGCTCCCCATAAGGCTTCCCCTCARGGCCCATCACTGCCTTCTTAGCCATGCTTAGGACACTCTCTAATTGCCTAATGCCTTTTCTATACTGTGCTACTCAGAATTGCCCCCTGGACTCAAGGTGAGGCTRCACCAGCACAGAGCAGAGTGGGACAATCATGTCTKCATTGAAGTCTTCATTGAAGTCTACTGACCCTTTGCCACCAAAATGTAACATCCAAGAAAASCAAAGGGCAAATTATATTTACTATTAGAACAGCTTCAAATTTATGTAGCAAAATAAAATTACTTGCARTGTAGCAAATCTGATAGAAGAGAGGTTTACTTTTGTAACTTCAAGGTAAATTTGTCCTTCMTCTGTGAGCAAAGGAGGATGTTTTAAGGGTTTGAAAACTAAATGCCATTTAGTCCAGCATCCTGGTTAAGAAGAATCATTGCAGCAATGCACCCCCTCACCCACAGGCATTCTCATTAGGAGAGGATTTGAGTTTCACCGCTTTTCTTACTTACAAAGCAAAGAAACAGAAACYTKGCCAGGTTTCAGCAAAAAGGYGCCTGTTGGACAGGCTGAATTGTACCTCAAGAYCTGCAGCTATTTCTATTGGGCAGCACACCAAAAACCCCTCCTTGATCTTTACCTACTTAAAGGAGTG
Source organism: Alauda arvensis (assembly GCA_902810485.1). Classification (NCBI taxonomy): domain Eukaryota; kingdom Metazoa; phylum Chordata; class Aves; order Passeriformes; family Alaudidae; genus Alauda; species Alauda arvensis. The sequence continues at coordinate 269,269 of CADDXX010000212.1, forward strand.
CACAAAGATACTCAGCGCATTTTTGGAGTGTCATAGCAGGTGTAAGGGACCTCCCTGCACCTTGCACAACTTATTACTCTTTTGTTTTGTATGGTTTGGGGGGGATGTTTTGTCCTAATTAAAACCTTTTGCTTTTCCAAACACCTCCAATCATGCCCGCTGTTTTTCATTTCTGACACTGCGGACAACCCTCAGCTGCAACCCTCAGCAAACACCTTCACGGAGCTAACAACATTCTGGCCCCACACAGATCACATCAAATCACCTATAGCATGTGGCCAAGGACAGTGTCCAAAAAGCTTCAAAAACTGAATATTACAAAAGTCTCCAGGATGGAGACTTCACAAACTCTTGGGGCAACCTTTGGCAGTGCTCGGTCATCCCACAGTGGAAAAATGGTCTGAGGGAACCTCCTATGTTTGTGCCCACTGCCTTGTCAATGGGTACTGTTGGACAGAGCCTGGCTCCRTCTTCTTTGAACCCTCCCTTCGGGTACTTACATCCATTAAAAAGATCCCTCCTTGAGATTTCTCTTCTGTAGGCTAAACAGTTGCAGCTTTCTCATTGCCCCCAGTCATTGAAAATTATTGTCCCCCAAATGGAAAATTCCAAATAAACTTTTCAAGGACACATACCTCTTGCTCTTGAAGTTTAGCTCTATAAAGGCTCAGAGTTTTGTAGTCAATGAGATGCCCAGCTCACAGGCAGGTGACTTGTCTCAAAATTTAGAAATTTCAAAGTCTGTCTACATCTTTAGCCACCTTATTCCTTTTCAAATTTGTATCCGGAACACTAAAAATTTTGTAATACAAAATTAGGTAGACAAGTGTTGTCAAGCAAATGTTAAAAGGTGCTTGAATCAGTACTTGAATTAAGATAAACAGACAACAAAATAAAAATGAAAGAAAAACCTTTACAGTTTTATTTCTGCGACAGCTCAGAGAACATTTCACAGGTCTCTTGAGCAATCCACAGGGTGGATGATCCCTCTTCTCACAGGCAAACCTGTGTGGTTCTGTGTGGTTCTTATCCTTGCATTGTTCCAAAAGTTCAACAGCAGGGCCTTGGTAGAAGTATAAATACACAGACAACCCAATAAGGGTCAGAACTCCCTTGTTTTTAAGCCTTTTGCTTTTCCATGGCTGTCTCCATCCAGAGAAGGGCTGCACATCCTTTCAAAAGTTAGGCTCTCCTTACTTTTGAGGTTCAGGTATTTTCCACCCTCCCTGGATCCATGAAGAGGAGTTAACATGTGATCTAGCTTCAATCTAATGCACAGAGGCACAGACATGCACCTGTCTGCCCTGTTTGTAGCTGAGAATATGTTCAAAGGGCATTAAGTGAGGGCATTAATACTTTTTGACCTGTGCTCCCATCACTCTTATGAATCACATGGCAGATGCTGCTGAGTAAAGGCTGCTCTGAGTTACACCCACTACAGGGTTGCTTTCTCAGCTCAGACAGCAGACAACATGACCTAGAAGCAGCATCACCCTTCCCACTTGAGCCTGTGGTTCTGGAGTCATCTCTAGGCCTGGCTTGTAGATCTGCAGACTCCAGAGCAGAACTGCTGTGACACCAAAAGTATGCCAACTTTCACCCATGCTTCCAAGGCCAGATCAGCAAATGCAAAACTAATGCACTAAAATGATGAGTGACAGATGAGTGACAAATGTGCTTTTAAAATAAAATTACATTAGCTTGACAGTTCAGAGAGATTTCTCCCTACAGTTTCCCATCTTTATATATGTATATGTGTGTGTGTGTGTGTGTGTGTGTATGTATGTGTGTGTGTGTGTGTATATATGTATGATATTCTGACAAAAATTCAGGCTCTCTGAAATTGCAGAGGCAAAAGAAATTCTTCATGGAATCAAGCACAGCTTGAATATATTGAAATACTGTTCTAAGTAAAAAGAGCAAGTATGCCTTTAAAATTATGCAAAAGCAAGRAGGAGGGAAAAGAGGACAAGTTGAGGGAGAGTGAAGGCAGTTCTCTTCAATGATATGATAAGRAAGCACATCAGAAGAAGAAAATTGTGTCAAGCAATACAAGTAAATAAAATATTTAAAAGGAAGCAAAATATTTAGGTCTAGAAGACCAGGACAGGCAAGAAAAATAGACATAATGATTCTATCATTAATTATGTCACGTGTATTCACCAAGTGATTCTTTTCCTTGTTTTGGATTTCTAAAGACTTCTTGTTGCCCCTCCATCTAGCCTACAGTGTCATTTGTAATAATTTCTTGTTCCCATTTGATTGCCATGTGACAGAAGTTTTTTCTGAGCACAGTTCAATAATTAGTCACGGCCGAGCATGGGAGGGTTCCCCATCCCAGGCACACATGAAAGATGAGGAGGTAAACCTTTATGGGAAAAAGTGGTTTCATTACCTAAAACAGCAAGAGATTTCTCAGGAACAAACACTTCTCTTTTTCCTCCTAAACCCACCAGCAGGGRAAAAAAATCTTTTCTCCCCACCTGACACACAGTGTTTCTACRTATGAAACAAACTACTTGGATGCAGCTGTGGATGCTGAATTTGCTTGATTTAGCTGTTGGGTGAAAACTTGAGCACAGCCAAGAGTCCAGGAATTCACCAGTAAGCAATGAGTCGATAGACTAGTTGTCCTGAGAGTCCTCATCTTCACTTTCACTGATAAGGCCTGACTGATGAGTATTTTCCAAAGTTTTTCACCCCAGAAGGACGCAGGCCATGACTGACAGAATAGAGGCAGCATGCTGGGGGCTGAAGGAGCTCGGAGGATGGCAGCATCCACAGCCAGAGGAAGCTCCCTGTTTGGTCAGAGATTTGGAAGATCAACAGGGGGAGAAGGGAGGTCAGTCCATCAGCTGGCTGAGATGCAGACATGGGTCTCCAATTAACACTGTGTAAACAGGCACATTATCCAGAAGCAACAAGAATTATTTTGTGTGCCTTATACCTCAACCTCATTGTTGCCTGGCACCCTCACCTTCTGCTCACCCATCCTTCAGCCCACACAGTGCCACCGTGCTGCAGATGTTGATATAATGTCCAGGCTGAAGGAAAAGGACAGGGACCTTCACCTCTGAACTGAAAAATCAAGCCAAGAAAGCAGTGAGWCTGAGCAAGAGCTGGCTTGGGTGTTTTCAAAAAAGGGTCTTGCTTCTCCCARGCAAGCATGCTATGGTAAATACCTCCTATATCCCCAGAAAATGATTTCTGTTTTTAATGATAAAATTAGTTAGAAAAGCTATTCTTACACAGGCATYCCTCTGAGCCCAAGGGGCCAGAGAAATGCAGTGGACATCAGAAGAAAGTGATTTACCTGCCCTTTCCTGTTCCCCTTCTTAAAAAAAAAAAAAAAAAAAAAAAAAGACCCCATTTTTGCATCACTATAATCTCAAAAATACCTTGTGCAGTTTATCCCAAGGTTCCAAAACTATGGCCAATCATTTACAGTGATGATGTCAGGAAAGATGGCAATAACCACACTTAGTGCCTTCTCTCAGTGATGTCTGCAGAAACTTCTCTATGCTCCTAATTCTTGTGAAAAGAGACCTGTGATCTATTGTCAGCACATCTGCCTCTTCTACTCACTTATTAGGTGTCCTGTGCTGGGTAACACCTTTTGGTAATAAAAACATTAATGCTGATACAGATCTCCTGTAAATCATGGGAATGCTCAGAAAAACTGTGATAAAGCAGCAAAATTCTTCAGCAACTAAATGGATGAAAATGCCAAGAGAGGACAATATAGCTGTGGTATGAAAACTAGTACCTTACTACCCTAAGCTTATAGAATTAATGTTCCTAAAGGGCTTTCCTATTTGGCTGTTAAGATAACAGAATTAAAGGTGAGTAGGTGTGGGCATCATATCCTTGCAGCTGTAGAGATATAAAAATATGAACTTTCTCCCTGCTGTAGGTGGATATTAAATTCTTCATTATATCCAASTACTACCAAATCCAAGGATTTAAAAATGAAAATGCTGTGTAATGTCACAGCTACAATATTTTATGAACCCTAACTTTATTGACTCAGCTGTCAAAACTGTAAACACATTCATTAATGGTGAAGGTAATTGGACCAATATTCAAAATGCAAATTATCAAAATAAAATCACTCCAGTTTAGTGATAGGAGTGATCATTAAAAATGAGAGAAACATTTCTCTGCTGGATGTTACCCTCTAGATAACATCACTTCATGCATTGATCCCTGCCAGCAACTCAGAGCTTTCCCTTGAACACCAGTACACTTTGCAGACACATCGGAGATTAACCCTTCAAGCAATGAGGAAATTACGACTCTRTGACATCCCTAGATACTTTGCTTGAAACTTAATTAAAGTTTAAGATGAAAATGGAACATTTCTCCTGTAAACTGGCTGTGCTTCTCCTTCCTAGATTATTTCTATATGGTTTGATTTCATTAATAGATTGAGGTGAATGCACTACACTTCAATCAACTGCTCCAAGCAGTTCTATGAGGAAATGGTTACCTAGTTTCTATAACAGCMCTCAAAACCCTTCACTGGAATAAAATAAGCATAAATGGCAATCTATTTTCCAACACCAAAGATGTTCCCAGACTGATCACAGGGACCAGTATTTGGAAGCAGATTATCGTATTTTCAGGCTCCACTTCACAATGACAAGGTTGTGAAGGAAAGGGACAGTTATCAGATATGTACAGAAAAATAGACTGAAAATAATAASTCCTACTTGCAGAAGTAAAATTAGCATTTGGGGGTCATTTCCTAAGTGGTTAAGAAGAATACATGATTGGGGAAAATAGATTACATGTCTAAATTTGTTGTCTTTTCACCAAGATAGTGTGATTGAGGGATGTCTCCTCCTCAGGACATTACCCTTGGCTAGCTTTTTTTCCTACAGGGAGCACCAGTGCCTCTGGGCATTTGCCCAGTATTACTGGTGAGGTAGGTCCCAGACAATGGATCAATCCCATATCTGCTCAGAAAGTAAACTTAAATACAGACAGCAAGATCTGCTCTCAAACATCCTTCACATGCCTTGGTAAAGCCCCTTGCTGGTGTAAAATACGACCTCAGTGTGAGCTTTAAATTTTGGTAGACAATATTTATTAATTTTAAATAATTTTAAAACAGTGGGCCACAGGATCTGTGGAGATTTTCCATCCCAGCCCAATGGAGATGGAGCAGGTCASTTCCCAGGACCAGAGTGATTTCCTCATGGCCCCACCAAAGCAGGTGGCTGACATTCCCCCYTCTGCATCACTGATGAAAAAATATTACATATAGTTTGTAAACCAGTCCCTGGACACCTCAACCAGGAATAGTCAACTAGATGGCATGCCAACAGGACTCACTTTCTCAAGTTTACATTCTAAATTAGGTTTATTCAACACACTCTGATTCTGAGAAATGCTAAGCTTTCTATATGGGTATAATGCAGAACAGAGTAAAAAGTCTTACAGAAGTATACGAACATTATGTCAGTATATTTCTGACTGTAAAAATTTGTATATTTCATATATTGTATTCCTTACTGACTGCTGCCCCAAAACCTTCCCCCGAATGCTTGAGAGGTGGTTCCTTTTCACATAGCTTACTACATTTTCCCCAACCTCTTCTCTGTTTACTGAATGTATTTTGTTGCTTTTAAAAGGACATAGGCTGATATATTGACAATATTTTCATTATTGTCCCCTGTCCTTAAAAGGAATTCTGTTTCTCTGTAGAGAAAGTTCTCTGCACAGAGAGTTTGCAGCAAATTATGAAACCTAGTTTATAATTGTCTTTTCCCACAAACTCTCTCTTGGGAAAGATTGCTGCCAACTTTACAAGTCTGCGCTGATTTTGGATAAACCTTCACCAGTTCATGACTTCTCATAAAATCATGCAATATGCAGACAGCTTGCACAATTTTACCAGAGCTAAGCAGGAATATTTTCAAAAAAGTTACATTGCATTTAAAAACCTTGCTTTCTGGAAGACAAGTATTTTTCAGAGACCCATTCATGCAAGAAAGTCTACCCTTACACCTTTAGATCCTCTTGCTGCTGTCAAGTTTAGACAGTGAAAAATCTGCATACTTATAAATCAGTCTCAATAGAGGAAAACGAGCTCAGGCTTCTGCCTTCCTTGTGGGCATCTTCATTTGAAATTCCGTCTGGAAACTGCATTAGTTTTCATAGGAGAAGGTCCCTATAATTTGCCTAATTACCAGCCTGACAGTTTTACAGGGATCTTATATGCAGAAAATGAAAGGAATGATGAGGGAAATTCATGGAAGAGTTTTTATTTCCCCTGACAGAAATATCATCTCAACCTGATTTGCATGTTAACATTACACATCACCCTCCAAATCTTATTGGTGGAAATATATCCACTCTCATCTATTCCCATGAAAACAGAAAACAAGAATTGACATTTGTTCATCTTGTTCCAGCAAAGCAGCTCCAAAAAGAGTGAATTTGGGTCAGACTAAGATATTGCCTGTCATAGAAAAATTCAGATTTTTTAAATCACAGTTGAAAGAGAAACATGATTGCATTTCTGCATCTTAAAAAAAWTTTTAAAGGGACAATCTAGGACTTACAGGCAAACAGATAATTGCATGATCTTTTTTTTTAGACCATGTCTCAGTCAGAGTCTGAGACACAGAAAAAATGGGTTTTGCTAATAAATTGTTGCCATGTCCAGGTGGCCATTCCTTAAGGAGATTCATAAGAGTGCCTTTCAATATGCAACCATTGTCAGTATTTGAACTTTTGAGRAGGCTGACGTATTGTAAAGCTGTAGACCTTCTGAGGCTCCTGTGCTCAAGACCAATGAATAGCACCCTGAATAATCMCAAGTTACTTGGAAAATTCTGCCATCACTCCCATCTTAATTTTTTCCTCTTTAAAACCCATGGTACACTCACACACACATGAAATATTTGAGCACTTCCATTGACAAAGAGAGAGCAAGTGCAGAGGTCTGTACTACCGATCCCTTGATACTCATTGATAGCATATTTACAAATCTATAAACATTTGATTCAGTCACAGCATCAAGGCTAATGTGTTTTATTCATTACCGTACTTAATCTAGTAACAGGCAAACATCCTGTGTGACCCAAGACCAAAAATGGCATGGACTCATCTTCTTCAATAAACCATTACCCATTTTATTTTAACYGTCAGGGACCACGGGAGCAGCAGTGAGAGACACAGCGACTTCTTGATTGCAGAGCGTGGTAAAGATCAACCTTTAAATGCTGCATAATTCTACAAAAACTGTTTCAATTGATAAACAAATTGAGAACAAATGAACCTACAAACACCAACTCTCTTCCGAGTCAGGAAAAGGAAAGCGTGTAGACATGTAGAGAAAACAACATAAGACACTGAGGTCAGTAAAAAAGGAGTCAAATGCTAGATGGGAGGGGACTGAGGAGATGCCTTAGTTTTGGGCTGAAATTCTTTTGCAAGGCTATGGGGAAGATATATATATATCTCTAGATAGATAGATAGATAGATAGATAGATAGATAGATAGATAGATAGATAGATAGATATATCAGATTTTGTTTTTTCCCTGTAATTCATGGAATACACTGGGGGTATGTAGCATTCTAACCACAGCCATGAGAAGGAGCACCAGTGTTGACACAAGCAGATGTTGCAGTAGCTGTAATCCAGTGAGAATCTTGAACAGAGAAGGATGAGAGAGATAAAAAACTTTGCTCCAGGAAGAGAAGAAGAAAACCTCTGTTCCCAAAGATGGATTAAAAGAACTTCTGTTTTTATGCTTGAACAGCTCATCCTGAAAATAGCACCCCAATAAATTGACATGGCCCATGAACACAGCTGTGGGAAGGCTGCAAAAGATGGGAGGGATTTTCACTCTGCAAACAGATTTTTCCTTTCCTGAGAAGCTGATTCACATTGASATTGAGGACACAAGAGAACYGTTTCTTGTGGAGAAGTCTCCATRTCATGGCAAGAGACACTCCTCTCCCTAAGTGAWCTGAAAAAAGACTCTTTTAGAGGTGGTAAACTGACTGAAAGTCCCAGGTTTTGTCTCTTTGTGTTATCAGTGGGGAAGAAAAGAAGGTGTGGGGGGAGATATTTTCTGAAGCCTTATTCTTWTTTTCTTATTATTTTTCTTTCAATTCTGTTAATAAAATTTCCTTCATACCCATTAAAGTTTTGAGTCTGTTTTGCCCTCCTCCTAATCCATATCTCACAACWGGGAATGAGTAAATAATTCTAGTGGGTGCATTGGCATTTAGCCAGCTGTAAATCCACTGAAGTACTATATAGCTGGAAGATGTGCAGAAATTAAGAACTTAAAAGTCTATATTCTGGGCTAAAAAAGAAAAAGGAATATTATGAAAGGCCGTGTAACTACRCGTTGTTGAAATTATTTGACATCTCAGCTTCTGTGCTGCCTCATGTGTTCTGTTTAAAGTGCTGCGTATGCCACTTGAAGACATTTTTATAGGCAGCCAAGACACAGTGGAAGATTTTGCCGCCACATAAAACACAAAATGAAAATTTCAGCTATATAGTCAATATTTTTCAGTTTTCCTGATATTTTGTGTGCTTTGCTATAAAACTTAGTCAAATACATATATTTTTACAGAGAATGTGATACACATAGTGTTTTACTCTTTTCTGTAACAGAAATTTACAGTCAGTTCTTTTAAACAGAGTGTGCATTTAATAGGAAAGGGATTACAGATACCTTCTMTTTCTTGACACAGACACACTAGCAACATCCAGAATCTCAAACTGAAATTTTCAAGCCAACTCAACAATAATACTTCAAGCATAATGKACTTCATTTACACCTTCCTTGAGGGAGTTAGAAACACAAATATCATCTTRACTCACAAAAGGTAGATTTGGTGTTATATCTAAATGTGTCTGCAAAGTGCTACTTGAGAAAATATAGGGAAGTGTCATTACACAGAGCCATCCACTCTSCTAGAAAATAACTCAAAAAAACTACAAGTTGAATTATATACAGCATCAAAAAATGGCTGCTGTTACTGCACTTACAGTGGGAGCATGGAAAGTGCRGATGGCAGTTTATATTCAGTACCCAAAACTGTTCCAAAGGGAGTCCAAAAAAGACCTAATGAATACTTTCAGAAAACTATTTCTGGTTTTTATCTAAATAAGTGGGTAAAAAAAAGCTAATTTAACCATAACCTACACCATTACTTCAGTCTCTGAAAATAGTTATACATATGTATTATTTTACTTCTTGTCTCAATAAATAATGTTAACATCATCATTTGTTTTGTATGTAGTTTTACCACTTGGTCGCATCCAGAGTACAAAGACCTTTTGGTATGACCAGTTGAAGTAAAGCAGATACCATGTAAATAATGTGCTGGAAAATACAAAGAAGCAAGTTATTATYAGGCTACAAAAGCTACCTCATGCAAAGCATCAGTTTCTTTGGTTCTAGTCAGTTCTTGCAATAAGAAATGCACAACCATCTGTGTTATCCAGCCATTCTATAGGCATAGCACTTAAAAAGACTACTCTGATAATTGCAATTTTTTCATTTCATTCTTCTATTCAATGCTTGACTTTGCTTTAAAGATCAACCAGTTTCACTGGATATAAATAAAACTGGTATTTTATGCTAAAAGGAAGCTTCTCTTACTGTTTCCCACCTGTGTTCAGAAATCTTGACAAARTGGCACGTATCAAGAGCAGCAATGTTCATTTAGATTGGGATGTTCAAATCTCAGGTGAACCTTCACAAATAGGTCTCAGGTGAACAAAAATAAACCTTTTTTCTGCATATATTCAGCACATGAGTACTSTTCATTAAAATTTACCTACATTCAATAATTTCTGTTTGGTATTCATTATTGTGCAGMATTCCCTGGAAAAAGGCCTGGAGTCTGCAGTATCTCACCAAACATCTACCACAACAAATTTCTGGCACTAGAAAATGTTTTTCAAAGCTTACACACTAAATACCCGGCTAAAATCAAAGCAATAAAATTTCAGCTTTCTGAAGAAATCAGTGTTTCACAGGACAGAGGAAGGCAGGTTCAGTAATCCAAATTAGCTGATAGGAACTAGGCATCTTCAGGCAAGTATAACATCCTCTTACAGGAATTTCAATTTCAGGCTCCTATAAGAAATAAAGCTGGCAGGTCCTATAGTCATTAGGAAAAGGCTTTGTGGTCACAGCAGACTTCTCAAAGTAGCAGAAACATTTCTGATGAAAAGAGGAAGACTGTAGAAKTTTAGAATCACAGAAGAGTTCTAAATGTTGTTTAGTCCAAACCCCTTGYAGTAAGCAGGGATATCTTCAGCTTGATCATGTTGCTCAGAGCTCAGTCCAACCTGTCTTTGAATGTGTTCAGGAATGGGTCTAGTACTTCTCTGGGAAACCAGTTCCAGGGCTTTACCACACTCACCATAAAAAACTTAGTTTAAATTAATATAAACTTACTATCCCTAGTTCTATCACTACAAGTTAAAAGGTCTGTCTCCATTTTTCTTATAAGCTGCCTTTGAAAGGCAGAAATAAGTTCTCCCCAGAGCCTTCTCTTCCCTCCTCTAACATACTCTCTGAGGCAGGGAGGAGCACACCCYGGAGGCAGCAGTTTCCTCTTTCTATACTGCCTCCACAGATCTGATAAGTCTGATCTTTTGAATCTGCCCAGGAAAAAAAAGGAGCTCCTGTTGCAGCACAATGACATTTTAATGAGCTGGTTTAAAGTCATTTTTATTATAAATGCATGGGAGGATAAAGCTCCCGGCTTTATCATAAATCCACACAGTTCAAGGGGAAAAAGGTGACTCTCCCACCAGTGCCTCTGTACATCATACTGAGCCTCACTCTCTGATCTGCCTGAGCAGTGAATTGCACCGGTGCTGCCATTAGAGAAAACCTTGCTCGTAAGTCATGCCGCAGCAGGATCAAGTGCCTGTTACRGATCTCCTACCAGGTAGGCATTAATCACTTAAGTATTAATGGTTCAGGCACAGCAACCTACAACACACTTTTAAATGGGTGAGGGAAAAGCTGCTTCACTAAATTACAAATTGCACAAGAGAAGAACAGCCTACTGGTAATTGGTTGTAGCTAATTAAGTAACCCGAACAGAGAGGCTACTAATGATAGTCACTAGCTAAATAGCTACAACTATTAATTGTAAAAGTTTCTGGAGACTTTTGACACGATCTCTGGCAGGCTATATGCAAAGGCACCTGGATGAATAAATTAATTGCAGCTTTGCCATGTCCAGAAAGAAAATGAGTAGGAAAAATGCAGTGCAGCTTAAAAATGAAAAGGTGATTATAAGAATTAAATTAATCCTTCTGAAAGGAACAAAGTCAGACAAAATACTTCATCAGCAGAAACGTGACAAAATGGGAGCAAGTGTTAGAGTATTTAAGAATGTTCTTTTTAGTAAAAGGTGTCTTAAGAATGATAAGTGAATCACCTTCACTTACTGAGTATGGTCCCATATAGCCATCTCCAATAGCAAAACAGTGGTTCAAGCTCTATAAACCTACCAACAACTCACAGGGGGAAAAAAGGCATAACCTTGCAATTTATCTTTTTTTAACAGCCAAATTCTGTTTGAAATTAAAGGAAAATAAAATTAAAACTAGATGCAATGATAACTCATAAATCTGTCTATTTTCTTCTGGGTCTCTTTCTGCATTCATTAGGCATGCTACCCACATGCATCTAACTCTGATTTCTGATACAACAATAGCAAGAGATTTAGTACAGTGGACTTGGGTCATAGCCCAGCTATCAGTCGACCTAAATCTCTGCAGCAGGAGCTATAGTACACAAACACCCTTAGGCCCAGCCACCTTTAAAAAGAGTCAAATTCTTGTCTGTTTTCAATGTTTCAAGCACACATTATTTGATACATCACCAGTCTTCTCCATATGATTTTTTTTACCTCTCAGGTGTTATGGAAATGCATCAATTTCTGTTTGATCTTCCTGCTTTAACAGATTGTGTTTTCTGAAACATTTCACACACAGTTGACCCTGTGACTCCATTACTGAGCTCAGATAGTAACATTCTTCCAACCTGGTTTATCTAGTGGCCTCAAATGCAATCTAAACATCAAATCAAGTTAAAACATAATTACAACTCTGGTTCAAAACATTTCATTGCAATTTTCAATACAGAAGGCGTTCTAGCCTATGTTTCACAGTATATAGTCTAATCTGCCACATGATAATAGAGAGAAATCCATGGAGGACACAGCATTGAAGACCATGTTAGCCAGGGAAAAAACATACTAAATGTAATTGGCCAGATGCAGTCTCTTGAAATTCCCTTGGAGGACTGAATTATCTAACATGAAGAGTGTAAAGCCAAAAAACAGAGGTGGGAGAGTGTTATTTTTGTTTCCTCCCTTTCTTGCTTCTTGTCACAGCTGAACATAGTTCACATTGTACCTGATATATTGGTGAGTTAGTGTTAAGTTTAATGTTTACTAGTTTGCTTTCCTGGCCAACACAMCAATTAATGTCGTGGTTTCAGGGTTTTTCTGCTGTGATACAGGATTAAGAGAAAAGCAAAGCAGGCTCAAACTTAAAAGATATAGTTTATTCACACATACTAAAAAGAAACAAGGAGGGGAAAAAAAACTAAATAATCAAAATGAAACTTACAAAACACTTCCCCCTCTCCCACCAGCTTCTTTTCTTCCTTACAGACATTTATAAAGACAAGAACATATAACCTAAGGTCTGTACTCATAGAATAGTCTTTTATCAATCTCTCTAGAGAGAGAAGTTTCTTCTGGTTATGGGAACTCTCCACAAGGACAGAAACAGTCTCCTCGTGGCTCTTAGCTCTCACAGAAGACAGCTGCCCAGAAACAAAATTCTGTCTCTGTGGTTCTCCCATAAAATGCAGTTTTTTCCATCAGCTGCACTTGGGTCATGGACTCTATGCATTCTGGGGTGTTATTTTTAAAATTAACAGTTCAGGTGCAAAAAAAAATAGTCTTCATCTCATTCTAGGGCAGAAATATCTGTCACTCAAAGCACTGGCATAGAAGACTTATATCACATCAAATATCTTACTCAGATGCCTCAGGGGACCACAGGGTCACTGCTTCATCTATATCTACTTAGTCTATTGCAAATACCTCTGCTCAAAAATTTCATATTCTCCATGGTTTATGCTATTCTAGCATAGTTTGTTACCACAATCTACAAAAGATTTTCAGCCTAAGGGCATCTTCTCATCTCCCCATCCCTTAAGACACAACACCTCTTTCACAGACCTCGGTATCTTCATGAAGCCTAAATAGAAATGTCTCTACCATGACATCTTCTTAACTCCCTAGAAAGGATCAGTGTTGTGCAAGCTTCCCCTTGGCAAGGACAGAGTTAACTGTAGCTCAGGGATTATCCCCTGCTCTCRGCTGGGCGATGGTGGCAGCTCTCGAAAAGCTCTGAGGCCACATGGCAGAGGAGGGTGGGGGGAAGAAGCAGGAATGGTGGCTGAGGTCACGATGGCTCCCAGGGTGGTAGAGGCAGCTTCCAACCCTTAAACCCCTCAGTCTCATTCGGGGTAGGCTCAACCCAGGCTCAGAGCTGCTCCAGGTAGAAAGCAGTGGAGGGAGAAATCAGCTGCAGTCTCCCACGAACAGCGTCTGGAACTCAGTCCGAGCGGAGYTGGAGCACACACCTCTGCCTCCCTCTCTGCCCAAGAGGCACCGAGCTCAGCAGATGCCCCGAGCTAGGCCAGGGCCCAGCAGGCTCAGCAGGGCCCCGCAGGGCTCAGCAGGTCCCCCAGCTCCCCCAGGCTGGGAGGGAGCTGGGGCTGCCTCTTACCTCTCCTGAGGCGAGCAGCGGAAAGAGAGGGGAGTTCCTAAAATCCCCAGCTTTTATAAATGTGTTCATTCACAAAAAAACTCACTTTTCTCACTGGCTGAATCATGTGTCAATCTAAGGTCCTTGCAGCTAACTATTTCCTTTTTTTAACTAAAAGCTATGCTAAACCATAACAAGTGGTTAGATATTTACACTAGCATTAGGGTCCTAAAGATATTCATTTTTCTGAATTGCTCAGAAACCTAACAGTTCACATTTCAACTAACACCCTAACTTCAAATAACCATTATTTTTAACTTTTGCCAAAACTCATAAAGTTTAACTATCAGACAGCCACCGAATCTCCTATTACTACCATGTCTCCTAAAACTCATGATATTTTATTTTAGTGTTCCCATTACATGAAAATGCATGGTCAAGTATTACCTCCTCTCATGTGGCACCACTCTGCCAAAGCTACAGGTGCTATTGCCCTTTCTATAACTAAGAACAATAGCCTCCAACTCTTTAAAGGTTTAATATGGTTTCCACAGATCCTTTTATGTAATTTGTGGATGGCAAATGTTTCTCCTCTCAGGAAAAGAGCTTGTACTCCCCATCATTCCGGAAGAATATCTTCACTGGAAGTGTGGTCAGGCATTGGAATGGATTGCTCAGTGAGGTGGTGGAATCACCATTCCTGGAGAAGTTTGAGGAAAGACTGGACATAACACTGTGTGTTATGGTCTAGTTGAGGTGGGGGGTTTTAGCCAAAGATTGGACTTTCGGGTCTTTTCCAACTTTAATGATTCTATAAGTCTTTGTTTTGAAGTAGAGGACTGTGACATGAGATGAGGATTTGATATACTGCAACTTTATCTTTGTCACATGCAGACTCTATACTACAATCCAGTGAACAGTCCTGAGGATCAGAATTAACAGATTGTTCTTTCAAGCAAATAACATAAATTCTTTTTCATGTAGTGTAAAGACAATACAGCTCTTGTCTTAACTCTGATAAAGTAACTTTTCTTTCATGAAAGCATGTTTTATATGCTTACAATTGTTAAGTGGTGTTTTATGTCAGATATCTGAAAATATCTTCATTATACCTTCTCAGCTTTTAGTAGAATATCATCTGCGTATGGAGAGAATATCATCTATGTATGGAGGCCATCCTGAGCAGAAGTTACACACTATCTCAGGATGAGATACAGTGATATTTTTTTTTAATTGCAGTTGTTACAGGCTGCAATCGTTTTATTCATATCTGATTCTGGAGGTGATTTGTCACATTGAAGCTGATCCCATTTCCAATATTGTAGTTTTTAGTCAATGTAATTGTACTGCTCTCCTGGTTCTTGATCAAGTAAACAACAGCATGACAGTGTACAATGCAAAATCTGTGTGAGGATACTGAGAAAATTTCTACAGCCATGTTGCTGTAGAAAACTGGGTTTGCTCCAAATCTATTCGTTCTGGAATAATCTTGTTTGTATCATAAAGACCCAGAAGAAATTTACAACACTGAATGCGGAATGAAATGCTCTCTCTCTGAGCCTTGGTGATGCCATTTGAACTAGCAGGAGCAAGGTTTGGGATTGGTCCTTCAGAACTCCTATCCAGCACAGCGATCAGGAATTACTAATGAGACAGGAGAGCTGGATCATTTGGCATGGACAAGGCCTTGTGCTGATGGCTGGAAACTCACAGGACTTCTTGTGGCTAAGCAGAGCTGGCAGGTTCCTGCACCACCTGGCACATCCAGCCAGGCTGCCTCAAAAAGCACAGCGTAAACAGCAGAAAGGTGAGGGACAAGACACCCACACCAACCTAACCTTTGACTTCAGCACCTACCCAGCATCCTCAGCAAAGCCTCTGAGGACAAACAGTACCACCCCCTGTGCACCAGCAAGTCTAGTCTGCAAATCATCTAAAACATAGGCAATAACACGGTAAGTTGCCTGTGAGCAGCCCTRGAACTGGTGTCCAGCAGATTTGATTGCTCTAGCTGACTGAGTTTTAGGTGAAATATACAGAGAACATGCTCTGAATGAACCACACTCTGCCATGCTTCATTAGGTACCTCTAGCATGGAGAAGCCATAACTTAGGAATTAGGTCCCAGCAGCTGGGGCAATTGCCCCATGCCTATATCCAATGTACTTCTCTTGGCCTGTAGTGATGCCTGCCTTTRAATACCATTTCTTTCTTTTCACAAGGTGATCAATTATGTGGTCTCATTTACTAAATTAGCTTACTCCTATTATAATTATGGGAATCTGGTGTCTTTGGCTACACCTATACCTGTAACCTAAAGAGGAACAGAGTATAGGCTTTAAGGTATGGCACATGTACATTGATACTGTTCAATAATACTACATTATCTGGCACATTTTTTCCTGGTGACAACCACCCCCTACCTGGCAAAGTTTTAGCATCATTTTGGGAAGAAGCAATTCCACAACATAGTAAAGGGACAAAGAAAAGAGAGTTTAACCATGTGAACATGAGTTTTAGCCTGGTTAAATTATAATTAAAGATTGACATTTGTAGAATAATTATCCCTTCAAATTTAACAAAAACTGTCAAGAGGTTGAACTCTCACAAGTTCATCTGGCAACATAAGCATGAAATTCCTGACATTTAAAAATAGATCAAAAGACTAGAAACACTTCTCAGGAACCCCCTACTAAGGTGTGTGATAATTCTAATAAAAATGATCCAAGTCCTCAGTGTTTCAGGCAGTCATTACACACCATTCCCAAATTTACAGATCAAAATTATTAGCTTCAATACTGAAATTAATAATTGAAGAGAAAAAAATTTCTTCTACATATTCTTTTATTTGGAGTACATCACCAAGTCCTATCTTTATTTCATGGATGGGAAATGAAGGGAAAGAGAAATGCCATCCCAGAATTATCCAGTAAATGAGATAAATGAATTTAAAGTATGCTTCCATTATCTGGATGTTTACTTTCCTGTCCTTTGCCTTCTCTAGGAGCTGGTAATTTTTTCACTTCCATGACTACTAATTCCCCTTTTTTGCAGGTGTAACTTCCTGCCACTCATACAACTAATGTTGTTAAACAGGAAATTACTTTTCCTGACTTTTAGCTCCAAGTTTTTCGTGTCTCCCTTAGCACTGAGAAAGGCTCAGCTCGTCTGTAAGTTTATATGCATTTTCCAGTGATATAAACCAATGTGACAAAGCAATACCTCTCTGAACAAACCTCTCCTCATGGCCTCAGTTCAGCACTGCTACCAATCTAACAGAAAGCCTAGTTAATGCCAGAATGTGCAGATATCAGCACTGAAGATAGGGCTTGACAAAACACTAACACCCATGATGATCCTTGGCTCAGGAACCCAGGCACTGGGACTRAACCCAGATTTGTTGAAGGCCACAGAAGATTTCAATCATAATGTTAAGGATGCAGTCCAGACTACAGTCTGCAGCCTTAACCTCAGGGATTTCTGTTGTTCAGTGATGAAAGATGAAAACAACCCCTTATCACTCAAGAATCTTTGCAGACTTTTTCTCAGTACACTTTTGTGAAGTGTTTGTATGTGTTAAACATCTGAGAGACCTTGATCTATTTCTTCTGCAGCCTAGTAGAAACACTTTGGCGCACATTAGAAAGTTCATTTTTAAACCAAGTGACCAGAGGCACAGTAGCTGCAGCAGGTAAGGCTGTAACAGTTGGAAGGCCAGATAAATGTGAGCAAATTTTTGCAAGACTTTTGCTTCACTCTCATCCTTTTTCTTTTCCTGTCATTCTTCACATCTGTCTTGCTGGCACCCAGCAGAGTGGAAGGATGGGTTTTAGCAGCACAGAACTAAGAATAAGAAAGTCAATACTGACCTTGTAAAGATTCACAGTTGCAGCCTCTGAGCATATAATTGGACTTGCCAGCAATATCTGTCTGGTTCATAATTTTGAAAAGTCCAGTTTTAGAGATTTTCTAGGTCTATCTTAAGAGGTATTTGATAATTTTATGAGGTATTATCTTCTAGAACATGATGCAGAACAACCTCATCATTGATTTTTCCATCCCTGTTCAAACAACTGTAATTTACTGCTGCTCAGGTCAGTTGGGGAGAAAACTTTACTTTCCATACCCAATAGTACAGGGCACCTTTTGTATCATTATTCCTTTACCTTATTTGAATATAAGGTAAATATATTTCATATTCCCATTTGAATATACTCAGTTACCCATCCTGTCCTGTGATTAGCTGCACTCCCCATCCCTTGTTTACTTTTTAGAAGAGCAGTGCTTTTAGATTCTTGGAAATGAGCTAGCATACAAAAGTCTATAAAAGTGTTGGCAGTCATCTTCCTAAGGACCCCAAACAATGTTTTGCCTAAGTTCTTGGCCTCAGTGACCACTAGCAATTAGGTTTGAAACATGTATCCAGCACTAAAATTTCACAGAGAGCAACAAACACCTCAGTTATACATAAACATCAGTTATATGTAAGCTTGTAAAGGCTGATGGAAGTAAATTAAATAAGGCAGAAAGAAAAGGTGACACTCCACATGTGAATGCTAGAGGAAACACAGATCTCTCCCAGGCACCACTTCCAGCAGCAAATTCATGGGAAGTGACATTTTTGTCACAATCACCAGCCCAGTGCTCCTGATGGGCCTACAGACCCTGCAATCTACACAACTGCTAGGTGTGGCTAGAAATCTGTGGAACATTGGAATATCACAGATACCTATCTTTTTTTTTAGTCTAGCAAGAACAGACACCTCAAACATATTTCATGCAAGGAAAAATAGACAATGAGCAGCAATTTGATGTTAAATTTATGAAGGACAAAATAAGCAAAGCAAAGGACCCAAAGCAAAGGACTGCTTCTATATAACTGATGATTTGTAAAGGATATAAAAGCAATACCCACAGAATCACAGAGCTGGGTTGGAAGAGACCTTTAAGATCATAAAGTCCAACCCATGTTCTAACACTCAACTAGATCATGGCACCAAGTACCACATCCAGTCTTTTTTTAAACACATCCRGGGATGGTAWCTCCACCACCTCCCTGGGCAGCTGATTCCAGTATTTTACCACTCTTTCTGTGAAAAACTTCCTCCTTAAATCTAGCCTGTATCTCCCTTGGCACAGCTTGAGACTGTGTCCTCTTGTTCTGTCTGTAGTTGCCCAGAGAAAGAGACTGACCCCCAGCTGACCACAGCCACCTTTCAGGAAGTTGAAGAGAGTGACAGGGTCACCCCTGAGTCTCCTTTTCTCCAGGCTGAACAACCCCAGCTCCCTCAGCAGTTCCTCACAGGGTTTGTGTTCCCAGCCCCTCACCAGCCTTGTTGCCTCCTCTGGACGCGCTCAAGCGTCTCAAGGCCCTTCCTAAACTGAGGGCCCAGAACTGGACACAGC
>CADDXX010000212.1:288680-375430 GCA_902810485.1 Alauda arvensis
TCCAGCCACACCATCCCCAGCCTGTAACGCTGCAGGGGGTTATTGTGGGCAAATGCAGGACTCAGCACTTGGACTTATTGAACTTCATTCCATTGGACTCTGCCCATCCATCCAACCGTTCCAAGTCTCTCTGCAAAGCCCTCCATCCCTCTAACAGATTGACTCATGCTCCCAACTTAGTGTCATCTGCAAATCTACTAATGAAAGACTCCAAACCCTCATCCATGTCATCAATAAAAATATTGAACAGAACTGGCCCCAGCACAGACCCCTGAGGGACACCACTGGTGAGCAGCCCCCAGCTGGATGCAGCACCATTCACCACCACTCTCTGGGCCTGGCCATGCAGCCAGTTCTTAATCCAGCAGAGTGCTCCTGTCCAAGCCACAGGCTGCCAGCTTTTCCAGGAGTGTGCTGTGGGAGACAGTGCCAAAGRCCTTGCTGAAATCCAAATAAACAACATCCACAGCCTTCCCTGCATCCACTAGGCGGGTTACCTGGTCACAAAAGGTGACCAGGCAGGTAAAACATGACCTACCCCTCCTAAACCCATGCTGACTGAGTCTGATACCCTGGCCATCCTGTAAATTCTGTGTGATAGCACTCAATATAAACTGTTCCATTATTTTGCCAGGTACTGAGGTCAGGCTGACTGGTCTAGGATCCTTCTTCACACCCTTTTTGTGAATGGGWGWCACATTGGCCRGCTTCCAGTCATCTGGAACCTCACCAGTGAGCCAGGACTGTTGGTAAATGATGGAGAGTGGCTTTGCAAGCTCATCTGCCAGTTCTCTCATTACCCTGGGGTGGATCCTGTCTGGTCCCATAGATTTATGGCCATCCAAGCATTTCAGCAGTTCTCTGACTGCCTCCTCTTGGATGATGGGGGGACCATTCTGCTCCCTGACACCATCTACCAGCCCAGGCAGGCAGGTGTCTTGAAGGCAAATCATCTTCCCACTAAAAACTGAGGCAAAGTAGGCATTAAGCACTTCTGCCTTCTCCTCATCTGCCAATACTAAGTTCCTTCCCTTGTCCAATAAAGAACAAAGGCTGGTCTTACCCTTCCTTTTAGCATTAATATATTTGTAAAAACATTTTTTATTATCCTTTACAGAAGTGGCCACTCAAAGTTCAAACTGAGCTTTGGCCTCCCTAATGTTTTTTCCTGGATGCTCTAGCAGCCCTCTTGAGTACTTCCTGAGAGACCTGACTCTCCTTCCAAAGCTGATTCATCCTCTTTTTATTCCTAAGTTCCTCCAAAACCTCCTTGCCCAGCCAGGCTGGACATTTACCCTGTTGACTTATCTTTCAGCACACAGGGACAGTCTGTTCCTGTGCCCTCAAGATCTCTGTTTTGAGGCAAGCCCACCTTTCCTGAACTCCTTTGTTTTAAGGGCTGCTTCCCAAGGGATGCTCTGAATAAGTCTCCTAAACAGGCCAATGCCCTCCAGAAGTCCAATGCAAGAGTCTTACTGGTGTTCCTCCTGACTTCACCAAATATTGAGAACTCTATTATTTCGTGATCACTCTGCCCCAAGTGACCTCCAACCACCACATCTCCCACCAGTCCATCTCTATCTGCAAACAGCAGATCTAACATAGTCCCTCCCCTGATGAGTTCACCCACCAGCTGTGACAAAAAGTTGTCCTCCATACACTCTAAGAATTTCCTSGRCTGCCKCTTTTCTGCTGTATTASGTTCCCAGCAAATGTCTGGTAGGTTGAAGTCACYCACAAGAACAAGGGCTGATGATCCTGAAACATTACCTAGCTGCTTATAGAATAARTTRTCCATCYCTTCCTGGTTGGRTGGACAATAACAGACTCCCAGTAGGATGTCAGCCTTGTTGGCCTTCCCCTTAATTCTTACCCATAGACACTCAACTCCATCTTCCTTAGTTTCAATTTCTACAGCATCAAAAGTCTGCTTAATATAAAGGGCCACCCCTCCACCTTTTCTTCCTTTCCTGTCTCTTCTGAAGAGCYTGTAGCCATCCAGTGCAGTGCTCAGCTATGTGAGTCATCCCACCATGTTTCCATGATGGGACCTACATCACAGCTCTGCAGTTGCACCATGGCCTCCAGCTCTTCTTGCTTGTTGCCCAGGCTGCGTGCATTGGTATACACACACCTCAGCTGGGCTACTGACTTCACCCCTAACTCAGCCTTGCAATCCTTGGCCCTGCTTCCAGRCAGYTCAGCTGCATCCCCTTCCCCCTTCAAACCTAGTTTAAAGCCCTCTCAATGAGGTCTGCCAGTTCATGAGCTAAAAACCTTTTGCCCTTAACAGAGAGATGTACCCCATCTGRTTCCAGCAGAGCAGRTGCTGTAAAAGTTTCCCCATGATCAAAGAATCCAAAATTTTGCCAATGACACCAACCCTTAAGCCACTTGTTGATAATGCAGATTCTCCTGTTTCTTACATCATTTTGCTCCGCCACCAAAGGGACTGAGCAGAACACTGCCTGTGCTCCTGCCCTATCAACTYCTGACCCAGTACCCTGGAGTCCCTTTTAATTGCCTTGACACTCCTCTTTTCAGTCTCATCACTGCCAGCCTGGAGTATCAGCAGTGGGTAATAATCAGAGGGCCGAATCAGCCCAGGCAGTCTCTCAGTGATATTTTGTACMMAGGCCCCAGGGAGGCAGCAGGCAGAGGGATGGGTCTGGTTGACATATGGGGCCCTCAGTTCCCTTCAGAAGGGAATCACCTGCTACGATTACCCTTCTTTTCTTCTTGATGTTAGAGGTAGTGATCCATCTTACAGATGAATCATAATTGGGGGGCTCACTGGGCAGACAATTTTCTTCTAAATCATCTAGTTGGCTCTCTACATCCAAGGCCTCATACCTATTCTGAAGTGGCACCTGGCTGGATGATGGGGGTGGGGAGGAGTTTTTGTTATTACCTCCCCAAACGGGGACCCATTTCCACTCCTCCTCATCTACGAGGTGCCCTTCTATTGCCTGAGAGCAGGAGGCATAGAAATCCTCAGTCTTTCAGTCAGAGGCTTCCCTTAAAGATGGAAGGGCTGAACTCCACCAATCTATTTCCCTTTCACTTTCCCTGATACTCCTTAATCTTTAAACTTCCTCCCTAAGCTCAGCCACCAGTGAAAGGAGGTCATTCACCTGTTCACACCGCAGGCAGGTCTCCTCAACACTCCCTGAAGCCACCGATAAGCTCAACCACTCAGGGCAGGGATGGGTCTGTACAGACACATCCTTTTTGGAGGGCTCCACTGGGTCACTCACACTTATACCAGCAGCAGTTTTCGACCATGTGGAAACCATTACTAACAGACACCTCAAACACAACCAGGCTGCAGAAACACCTCAAGCAACACAGAGGACTCCTTACTAGCAAGAAAACTGGTAACCCTCCCTGCTTGCCCTGCCTGCATGAACTGCCATGCAAACTACCTTGAACACACCCCAGAGACTCACCACACCCCTGTTTGCCCACTCCTGTTTGCTGCGCTCCCCAGAGACCTCTTATAATCAGCCCCTCAGCAACAGCACAGGAGGCTCCACCCCTTGCTCCTCAAGGACTCACAATCCAAAAGTAAGCTTGATGTGTCCTATCACAATCAACCACAAAAATCTGAGGACTTGACAGCTCCTTGTCCTCTCTGTCCAGTCCACATGGAATAACATATTTGGAATTTTATGAGTTTGTGAGTGTTGAAGAGTGTGTAAACACATCTATTCCCCTTTGAAAAAATATTGCACTGAACTTGGTTCATTTCCTTGCAAATGAGAGTAAGCCTGTGATCCTTCTACAAATGGGTTTGAAAATGCAGGGCAGGAAGGCTGGAGCAAATGGCTCCACAGCAACACAGAGCCTGCTCCTTATATACAGAGAAGAGCTCCTTATACACAGGGAAGAATGGTATTGACTTCTCTCCATCCCTGTGGGGGTTTCAGTTCCAAAGGAGCTGAACAAAATAACAGGTCCTGAGGGTGGTTACTGACAAGTTTTCTCTGCAGCCACCTCTTAAATTTCAGGAAGGTATCCTGGCTCCTTTAATCTACTCTGCTACTTAAGGAAAAATTGGAATGCAAAATATGTGGTCTAAATTCTCTTTGGTAATCTTTCCTTGCCTAAAGAAGGGAACACATAGTGTTGAGACTCATACTTGCTTGAGTGATCACCTGGCAACAATCACAACAGAAAATCCCCTGCATCATCCAGCTTTGGCACTGCTAGCCTGGAGGAACTTTTGTCAATGAGAGTAATGAATCTGAGATTAATTGACATACAGGTACAGCTAAACTGATTCTGGGGATGCATACTGCCAAGGACAGTCTCATTAAGTCTTGCACTGTAATGAATTTAGAATGTGCACATTTAGTGTGCAGGCCAAAATCATTCTGTATTTATCATTGTGCACAGTTAAACAATGATGTTCATCACTCAAAAAGATTATTTTTTCTCCAAGGTATTTCTTTCTCCAGGAGTATTTTTATACTGACCATAGTGGACTACTGTAGACAGGGTAAAACCCATCTGGGTACAATACCTTTCAATTCTACTTTTTCACTCCAGTGAAAATGTCTCACAAACATCCATGCAACCTGAGGTAATAATCTTACTCAATGTCAGTAACTTCTTCATAAAAGCAATCCTCTACTGTTGCCCTTGTCATTTATGTTGTGGAAGAAAGGCCGGAAGAGGCTACATTTAGCAGTTTTGTGCATAAAAGCATGAGTTCCAGAAATATACAGTGATTGATGACTCTTTGGTCTCTGCAACTGACATCTGTGTACCCAYTGGATCTTCCAAAGACAGTAGTCTTTGTTTGGTTTCATTCTAGCATGTTTTTATCTGCACTGGACTACCATGGTCATGTTTGGAGACTGACACTATAAAATCATGGCTTATCAGTTCTGACCTCTCAGCACTGCCCCTATCACTTGAAATTGACAAACAAATTGACAGCAACAAACCCTCAAAAGTCACCTCAGAATGTGCAGCAGTAATGCAAGGAGCAAAAACTGTGGGAAGCCAGACTCAAAGATGCTACCTCTTTAGAAGACCTTCAGAGGAAGACAAGATCAAAATAAAAATATATCAAACAAAAAAACAAAAAACAAAAAGAGAGAAAAAGAAAAGGTGGGGGTGGGGGTAAAAAGAAAATTCCCAGGGAATAGTTGTACAGTGTTGGAAAATGTCTTTTAACAGCTACAAGTGGGTTTATGTGATAATCAACCCACTTGTTGATTATCACATCCTTGATGCTTTCCAGATCTTTTACACAACAGAAGTCCACATCTCCACCTGTATCAGCTAAATATGCTCTYTATCTATTCTCACCACCTCTATCCAATTGAAGGACCTTAAGCTTAAGATAATATCCAGTCTCCTTGAGGACTTACTGGTTTTACAGGAAAGACAGGCATGAAAACAAAAGAGAAGTTTGCTATGCTCTGTTTTTTCTTTGTAGGTTGTGGGCATTCTTATCTTGTAAGGCCTGAAATCCCCTCTCACCCGCGCCTCAAAGAGTGCTGGGCTTCCCCTCTCTCTTGGTCTCAGTGGTGCTTTGCAGAATATTTACTTGCTGACAAGTCAGCCAGGGCTGGCCCTACCCCTGGCCAAGCTTTCACCCTTGAGCACAGACTGTGATTCAGGCTACACATCCTCCCAACCACTCCTCCATCTATCCCTGCATATACTTCCTGGGGCTAAAAACCAGATCTCACAGGGAAATAACTGGCCATATGCGTTCAACCCCTGGCAGAAGCAGGCACGAGGGAGGGAAGGAGCCTCAACAGCCCCTCAGAGCAGAGAGTTGTTCTTTACCACTACTTGCTCAGAAAGAATTGTAAGTTTCTGAGATGAAGAAGATGAGATTTTTCTTCCTGAGATGCAATTCCTTTGTTAAGAGATTTTGTGATGTGTAGCCTGTTATTAGGGGCTGTGTCTTAACCCTATGCAGCAGAAGGTAAAATACCTTTCCAGGCTTGTACATGTCTGTGCTGTGTGGGCCTGTATCAGAAGACAAGCTGTTGAAGCCAGCTTCCCTTGGACAGATTTGCGTTGTTGGGGTTTGTTATTTTCCATTTGTATTGGTTTATTCCAAGTTACCCCCTTGTACTACCTTTCATTGGTTTCTTCTGGTCCGCCTCCCTGATGCAATACCCTGGGAGGATTGCATCAGCCCTTGTTTGTCCCTCCCTGAGCTCCTGTCCATCTCCCCTGTGCCCTCCCCTGGCACCTGTCTGTTTCCCCTAAACCWCTCCCCTTGTTCTGGAAAGTTCTCCTAGTTCTTCTTGGTGATTCKTTGTTACATGTTCGTCCCTCCCCCAAGTCCTCCCCATTGCTCCCTGTTGATGTCTATCCCAGTTGTAACCACACCCTGATTCCTCCTGACTGGTTGATTGTTACTGTTCCTCCCCCTGTTAGAAAGTGTTGCACACCCCAGAGAGGTGCTTCTTTTGGGCAGTCCCTCTCTGGGTGAGTTGACCGTCCAGGTTCAATAAACCCTGAGAACTTAGACCCCCAAAGGAGTCAGCCTCTTCTTTCCAACGGGAGCAGAGAGGTTTCCACCATGCTTGCACCCACAGGGTCTGTGATTGGCCTCGTCCCACAGATGTGGCACGGTTGCCTCGGGGCCGAGATAGCCCCCAGAAGAGAGGGATCACCTGCATTGTGTTACACTTCAGGACCATAAAAACACCCCAACGATCACTCATGTAACTTGCCAGTCACATAGTCCCTTTCTTCCAGCCCACAAAAAACTTAAATCCAATTGCATCTGCATCTTCCTCAGCCCAGACCGAAGGGACTCTGCTTTCAGGTTCATTGGACTCTCCAGTGATATCTTCACCAGCTGTCACTGTGAGGAAGTTGTTGCACAACTTACAGGTCCCTCAAGTGTTTTCTTCCATCTTGCCAGCCTCTCGCCTCTGGAGCAATTCCCTGTAGTCCTGCTCTACAAAATGAAACAAGAAAYAGAGGAAGAAAGGACTCACTCCTACCAAGTCACATACATGTCTGGATGTATATTTTTTCTTTTATATTTATTTTCCAGCCCTGAGAATGCAGTTCTCTTTGTTCCAGCTCAAAGGACAGCACATGAAAAAGGAGACTGAAATGCAGGTGGCTCCCTTCTCTATGCACCCTGGCTGAAGAATACCATGCACAGCCTGAGGTTTACGCGCCAGCATAGTCAAGGGAAAGATGTGAATTAAGCGAATATTTGGAGCTGAAAAAGATAATGAGAACACCACTGCATTTATTCCTTATAAACAAAAGTATTTTGGTGTCACCAGTCCACTGAAGGCATATTTCCTTTATGTTAAAGATCAAAAATAATTTGTGACAGTCCAAAACAAACAAGACTCCAGTCAAAAGACTGCTCTCTGCTCTCTGAGCCTGGAGGTGAATGGACGTGTCTCCTCCGGCTGCACCACACCGTTGTCTGCCCTATTCCGTATTTACCACCAGCAGTTTCATCTCRTTCATCCTGGTGGAAACCAGCTGTTCAGGAATGAACAAGAAATTCTTTCGGCCTTTTTTTTTGTAGGAGAGGTGTTCCATCCCCCTAATCATCTTGATGGCCTCCTCTGAACCTACTCCAGCAGGTCCATGTCCTTCCTGTGCTAGGACCCCAGAGCTGGATGCAGGTTCCAGATGGGGTCTCAGCAGAGCAGAGCAGAGGGGCAGAATCCCCTCCCTCCCCTGCTGCCCACACTGCTTTGGATGCAGCCCAGGACATGTTTGGCTTTCTGGGCTGGAAGTGCCCATGGCTGGGTCATGTCCAGCCTCACCCAGCAGAGCCCCCAAGGCCTTCTCACAGAGCTGCTCTCCCTCTGTTCAGCCCCAGCCTGGGCCAGTACTGGGGGCTGTCCTGGCCCAGGTGCAGCTCCTTACACTTGGCCTCATTAAACCTCATGGGATTCCTAAGGGCCCACTGGAGCTTGTGCAGGACTTGACTCTCAAGTGCAGAGAGACCTCCCTGCCTCCAGTTCAGCACCCATTATACAACACCAGCTTTTACAATTCTCTGTCTGGCAGATATGCAGCCGTTTTGCGGAGAACACAACAGAGCAACACGTACATTTTGGCAGCTCAGTAGCAGTAAAATCAAATTAACAACCAAGAAGGAACATTAATTTAGGTTTTTCAAAATAAGACTTTTGCTGGAAGCCACAACAATCAGTTTGAACAACCAGTTCAAATCCCCCTTTTAGCAGGTAAAATTCTTGCCTGAAGAGATTGAGCTCTGTAAACCAGATTGGTTTTCCCTTTTAAAATGGTATTAAAGTAATTTCTTACTTTTCCCATAAAAATTATTAAATGTTATTGCTTTTCAATCTTATTTAAGATTTTTTTTCACTCTGTATTTACCTACCACATATCTCTCCATCATTCTTTCCCTTGAGGTCTCAATTATTCTCAAGTACTATGTTATTAACATTATACTTATGTTCCAATAGCAGTACAGATAAGTCTTGCTTTCTCCTACTGGARATCTGAATGATCACATTAAATAAATAAATGTTTACCAAGGGGTCCTCTCTTCCTCACCTTTCTTGCTGTTTTCACTATCTTATGAACATTTATGAGACYTGATGTGATATTAGATGTATTTTCACATTTGAAAAGAAAACAGTTCAGGATGAGAAGAAGCTTGCTTATAGRCTGCATTAAAGAATGCAATGACCCTGTCCCTAGAGAAGCCGGAACTCTGCATCTTGCCCATGGCACACATAAAATTTTAGGAACCGCTGCTTTATATTGTAACTAAACAGCCAATTAATGATGGCCTGTTTCTGCAATACCTGTGCAATCTGTTAGCAAACCAGTGGCTGTGCTCTGGAATACACCTAATGTGTGAAGTGTTCTGTCATGACACTTCTCTTTGGGTAGTTCCTAGAAAGACTTGCTGACATTTTCTTTGAACACAAAGGACATATGACTTACCTCTTCTTCCTGACTGCATAGTGAGAAAACAGGTCCCCAAAACAAAGATGCACCTTCAAAAATGATCTTTTCACAGACCTTCCCCAACACTGTTAAAGTGCAGAGAGMTRTGTATTATTACAGCTCTCTTCCTCTACCTCCATTCCTCCACTTTTTATAGGCTTCTAGTCTTTGCATTATAGGAGCAATAGTCCTGAAAAAGTCCAGCCTAGATCAGGGCTTAGTTTTGCAGGATGTTGTACAAATACCTAAGAGCAGACAGTCTCCACCTTCAGCACCCCAAAATTACACTGAAAATTTACAGAAAAATGGGGAAATGTCACCATCCTGGTATCAAAGAARCTATCAGTCACAGGTAATGGAATTTGTGAGAACAATCAAGACTGAACCTCAGGCAGAATTTCACCATCATGTTAAGTGGACATTGCCATTTCTCAACAGCATAAACAGCTTTGCATCTGCCCTTTACCTGACTGCTTGGCTTGGTAGCATTTCAGCCCTTCWTATGCTCATGATAGAACAAACAAACTGAAACTGGACATTCCACCTGTGCATGAKGAAGAACTTTACGTTGGGGATGACTGAGTACCGAAACAGGCTGCCTAGAGATCTGTGGAGTCTCCTTCTCTGCAGGTAGTCAAAAGCTGCCTGGACATAATCCAGAGTAACATGCTCTATGGAACCCTGCTTGAGCAGGGTGGTTGGACTAAACATCCTCCACTGGCCCTGTCCAACATACCCATTGTGTGATTCTGTGAATCTCTCATTTTTGAATGTCAGAGTGAAGAAAGTCCAGTATAAAGCTAAGAGGCAAAAACAAGGAAGTGTTTATAGTCTACTTCACTTTCCTGGGGAGACCCACCAAGTAATCATATAATTGCTTTCTCTGGTGTGAGAGAAGGAAAAMGGAACCAAGGGAAAAACTGTTTTCTGAGACAGCTGTTAACTGTGTTTCTGACACCAGTTAATGCAGGTTTGTGACCATGGCCAAGATATCCTGTTTCTTAGCCAGGAGACAAGTTTTCTAAAGCAAAGGAGCAGAAATTTTGACTTGCATTCCTGGTGTGCCTGAAACATGGCACGGCAAACCTGTTTCTTCTGGCTACACAAACAAAGGACCTATTGGAGTAAAATACTGAAGTCCAGGGGAGAACAACTCATGACAGGGGAGAACTGATTATGCAGGCTTTTCATAGGCTAGTAAATGGAATGCCTATTAACACAATGAACTGTGTTYCCACTGGGAAGTTGCCCTGGTGTCTCTGCACAGGAATATTCTGTTACACAGGACTCCAAGGTATAAAYGCAGCACTACCAATGAAAAATATCAGTAGGCTTACTTGTGAGGATTTGGTCCTTAATAAGCACTAGGAAGAAATTTTTAATACATATGTATAACCAGAGAGGAGTTATGTGAAACAATTGTGTTGCCTGCTATGACAGCTTATAAACCATTRCTCCATCCAAGATCCTCTCTCTGAGTCTTGAGCACAATAAAAGGATGCTACAAGCCAGCCCTGATCTTCATCTAAAGTCATTTGGGCCCACAAGTATCAAAGCAGYCCTGTTTCTTCTTCTAAAATGTAGTCCTCAGGATTGTATAAAGTGACTGCAAAAAAAGTTATTTCACATGCCTGCTGCAAAATTATGCTTCTGTCCTGGGTCTCATCACACTATATGTCAATACAGTGCAAGACAGCTGCTGCTGGGCTTCATATCAAATCCACAAGACTTAGCATGATAACAAAGTTGTGAAATATACAATTATGGAGCTGTAGCAATTTTATTTTCTGGATCCTGAATCCCTCTGTCTCTTCAGAACCAGTGGGGACAATGGCTTTTTCAGGTAACATACTGCTCTGGAAAGGTGCCCAACCYGTATTGGCTGGCAGGAATTCTGAGTTTGCTCCTTTTCTTTTCCTTTCTTTTTATCCCTACCACTTCCCCATTTAAACCACAAAAACAATTAAGAAGAAATAAGCAGTGTGTATGCTGTGCATGGAATATATGGAGTGTYTTTGCCAAGCTCTAGGATGAAATCAGTAATTTATGCAGCGAAATCTGGGTCAACAGTCCCTCACATCAGATATTTTTCCATCATCTTGAGTGGGCTTTGCAAATGGTTAGTGAACATGTATATTGGGAGAAACAAGAACACTTAATGCCTCTGCATCCTGCAGACTCCTGCTGAAGAGGCGGTTCAGGGACAACAAAAGAGTCAGCTGAAATCRATTAGGATCCAGCACTGTGCTGAAATTATATGCAAAAATTGGCATGAGTTTATTACTACTACTACTACTACTATTATTATTATTGTTATCATTATTAACAACAATAATAATAGATATGAGAAATATATAAATTATTATTATTAATATTAATAATGATGATAATAATAATAATAATCCCTCCATTTTAGTAGCCTTCTCTCAGGATTTACAATATAAACAAATGCACCTCTTTCACTGACCTTATCCTTCCAATCCCTCTCCAACCACTAATTTTAGTGCCAGTGTAATTATCTCCCCGAAATAAATGGACAAATAGTACACAGAGGCAAGCAGAGAAGCCATTTTGAAGTCTTGTCTGAACCTGTTAGTGTTCTGCAAAACACCTCTGTAATGAAAGACATTCAATAGTGCTGTGTGGTGCATTGAGTGCCCACTAGAATTATTTACTGTTTTTCTGCTGCCAGATAGGATTAGGAGAAGRGCAAAGCAGACTCTAAAGGGTATAAAGAAAGCTTTATTAACAAARTTACAAGAAAAAGAAAAAAATTTAGTAAGAGTCAGAATAAAACCTTTAGAACACTTCTCCTCCCCCTATAACCTTCTTTCCCGCTGACAATGTACARAGGCAAAACCTAGGACTTAGTTCGATTTACCACCTCTAAAATAGTCTTTCATCAGTTCTCTCAGGGAGAGGAGTCTCTTTTGCTCTGTCATGGWGACTTCTTCACAAGAAAACAGTTCTCTTCAATTCTTCACAAACAGCAACTGCCTGGAAACCTGTATTCATGAAGTCCCTCCCATCTCAYGCAGCCTTCCCACAGCTGCATTCATGGGCCATGTCAAAATCATGGGGTACTATTTTTATGGATAAGCTGTTCAAAAACAAAAGTTCTCTTCATCTGTTTCTGAGACCATCTTCATCTCTAGGAACAGAGGTCTTCTTCTTCTTTCCCTGGGGGCAGAGGGTCTTTCATCACTCTCATCTCTCTCTCTGTTCAAGTTTCTCATGAGATCACAGCTACTTCAGAATCTATTTCCTCCAGCATGAATGCCTTTGCTCACGTCTGCAATTTGAACACTCCGTCTCCCCATACTGTTTCCATCCATTAAAAGGATATTTTAGTATATTAAGTCCATCACCATGGCCCTGAAAAAGAATTTCAGCCAAAATTTCAGGACCAGCCTGTTACCTGTTCCCAGAGCAGAAGAAAAGARAGCTTTCCCGGCATTTGTTCGATTTTTAACATGTGTGTTCACAGAGACGTGTTCAGCTTCCTAGTGGTGTAACAAGGTGTCTGTATTCAAACYTAGTCACTGATTSGTTTTGTCAGGCATGGAGGAAACTGTTTGCATCTTCTCTGAGAAAAAGCACTTCCATAGGTGGCTTCTTCCCTGCTTGCTAAACGTCAATCGATGCAAAACCAGCACATGCTGCAATTCAGAGAAGAAGAGATCAATCAAGCTGCATAAATCTCTCCTTTCCTTCCTATTGTGCTCATGTGTTTTTTCAGACAGGAGACTCTTACTGATTTGTTATAAGCCTTTGGGGCTTGGGTTTGTGTGTTGGCTTTTCTATAAATGAGTCCATTAGCAAAGCTCTAAGAAGGAGTTACTGGACGGCATGTTGAGGTTCATACCTGGGGCTGCCTGGGAGACAGACAGGGCTCAAACACTAAGTTTAGGGGAAACAAAGCCATCCCAAAGACCAATAAAGTGGCCATAAAAGAGACCCAGCCATAATCTTGTCCTCTAATTTGTAAAATTATCTCACTCCTGCCAGTTCAGAGCTCAAGAGTATGCATTGATGAAAGACAGGTCCCAAAACTAAAGGGTTGGTAGAAAGTGGAGCAAAAAAATGAGCTTAGAACTGTAAAACACATTTTAGTTCAGAGGCATGGGATGCTCTTCAGATGCTGCTTCAATAGTGGCTAATTTACAGCCAAAGCTCAAATCAACATCTGCCATCTGGGATGTTTAACTCTGCTGGGAACCTGAGAAACAAGAAAAGTCATGTTACTCTCAACATGCCTCAATTACATTTGTCTTTTGAATCGTGGTGCTATAACATCTGTAACCTGTGTGTCTAGCTTTTTTCTTTTCCTGAGAAAGAAAGATAATAATACTGTCCAAGGAGTATCAGGATTAGCCTTACAAAAATATCAAACATGCAAGCACTCTTGACACCACACTATTGTGATGCATTTTTATGATGACTTGAGAAGGGCAATGCCTCTGTCTGAAAACAAAATTTTCAGTGTTACTGCTCSCCACCAAGATTGTGTGGTCCTCTTCCTTCATAACAGCAGTGGAAAGAACAGTCACAAGAAAAATGCATTTAATTTTGCTGTGCAAGTGAGTTTCTAAAGTGATGCTTTTATCCAGAAATGAAAAACAAACAGTTAAAAAGAGAAAATGCTCATCTTGCAGTCTCAGGACAACTTAGCAAAAGTACAATTTTATAGAAATTGTTATCCTGCCTTTGGCCTCAGGCATATTTAGACCAATATCTTGCTCAATACTGTAGATTTCAGATGAACACTAAGAAACAAACTTCTAACATACACTGTGATAAAATAATTTGCCACTAAGGAAAGGCCTTTTAACCCCATCCAGTTAAATTTAACTCACTTCCTACACTTCAGAAATTTCCRGAGAGAAGCAGCCAAAGATGCAACAACCAAAAGTCAAACTTTTCTAAGAACTTACGTATGAACTCACAAGCTTTCATTTCTTCAGTATCTTTCAAAAATAAACTATTTTTCTGTTCAATTTCAAATCTGTGTTCAATACTATGGGAAATCCCATATGTCCACATGCCCTTTAAGATAAAAGAGGAAACATGAGCAGCAAGAACATTTGCACCATTTCCACTGTGACTCCTATTAAGTCTAATTTGTCTTCTCTTTCAGCTACACAGCTGTAGTCTCCAGATGGAAGATTGGAGAGCAAGGAGAACACCCCAACCACCCTTTTTAACAGCTTGCAGCATCCCTAGATTAGCTGGTCTGCAAAAACCTATGATAAAGAGGCTTTCCACAATACTTTAAGCTATGCTGCTCCAGAAGGTGCAGGTAAGGAGGTTTYTCATGCAGTCTTTTACATCTTCTTCAAAAATCCTGAAATTGCTAGAGAAACAAAATGCTACAGCTTCACCCTCCCAGTGAAATTCCGAATAACTCTTGTGCAATTCTATAAATAAAATGCATATGATATATGATATACTGATATACTACCTATTTGAACTTGAGTATTTTATAAGTCAATTTTAAAACAGCCCAACTTTAACCCTAGATCTGTAACTGGTCAGAGATAGATTAGCATGGATAGATTTCCAAGAAATGTGAAATATAAAAATGATAATAATTCAAAAGGATAATTGGACAACATGTGATTCAGCAATTTTTTTGTTTTTGCAATGTGGGTTCTAACAAAAGTGATGAAGCAGTCATATGACATGCTCTGTAATGCTCTGTAACACTATCAGTTGTTAATACTGTGTAAAAATCTATCTAAAACATATAGTTTTAGGTGGGAGGTACTAGCCTAACCCCTTTGAGAGTCTGATTTACTGGTTGCAGAAACTGGTTTCCACTGTTCTGCAATAAATCAAAATTACTTCCTGATCATAGGTTTGATCTTTAAGAATGGATATATGAATCTGCTCTTATTATCTCTACCTAATCCATAAATGGATCTGTTAGGGATGTGGCAACAAATTTCAGCTGCTTCCCCACCAGAAGTTATAGCTCCCTGGYGCTTTGCTGSATTTCTCTGAAGCTTCAGACTCTTTCTACTGATATGCTGCTAGTGAATTAATGCTTCTTCAATGGAAAATAAATAAAGAAGTAAATTAGCTAAACTTTTTCAGTAATATTCTGCTTGTGCCTTCAAGAGAGAACAAATAAGGCACTGGACAGAAGACAGAAATAAATATAGTGGGATTCCACAGCATCAGTAAARCACTCTGTTTATCACAGCTGAAGAGAAAAACGCTGGCAGTATCTCTGGGAAAATTGGAGAMCGTAAAAAGTGCATCAGGATTGTATTTTGCTATATCATTGGTGGAAGACAACATTCTGTGAAAACAGGAACCAGAAATTGTTTTCTTCTGTTCTTGTGGACTCACTGTGAGGAATTACTCATTAATCATGAAGGATACAGAACAGAGGCATTTTGCGAAACAGAGTCATCCATTTTGTAGGAGCACACTTTTGGTGAAAGTCTGTTGCGGCCAAATGGTGTTACATTTTGTACCAGTCGAGGATTTATCCCACCCTTTTTACACTTAATTTCTTTTTTATTTCTTTTTACTTTTTTTCTTATTTTTTCACTTCTTTTCCTTTTTCTTTTCTTTTTTTTTTTAATATGTTATTTAGTATCTTCCACCTGCACAGCTGTTCTATCTATTACATCCAGTCCATTCCATTCACAGTTATTCCATCCTCCCTACAATTATTTTAGTACATTTATGTATTTCCACTGTGCTTTGATGAGGTTTATTCTTCTTTATATATTCAGTCTTGACTTCCAAATTGCCACAGAAAGATAAAGAGCTGTTTACATGTTCAGTACCATCAGCTTTGAGTTTGAGTTAACTGCACCACAGTGTGAGGTAGGGACAAGTATTTCCTGTCAATATGTAGACCAAGTCTGKCAGAAAAAACCTTCATCTCTCAGCCAAAGGCAAGTTGCAAATTATATTCAAGATCTTGGCCTTACAGCCCAACTAGCCCATGTGAAATATCAGTTGCCACATACTGTGCTCTGACTGATATTTGAAGGAAGAGAACTGGCAGAGCATGAGGAGTGCAAAGCTTTTTTACAAGAGACATTAGCTGTCCTGTGAACTCACCTTCTGCTTGAGCTGACCTAATAATTTTGTGTTCTCTTTATCTAGACAYAACTGTGTGCATGGTTTGACTTCTTTATTGACCCGTAGGGTTGAAAGCCGGTACATACCTTTGTACAGCAACGCTTACAGAGGTGTTCCCACAGATGTTTTGCAACATTGGTAGATGCATACTGCATATATTTAACAGAGACAGTGGGAGGCTGAGGTCCAGGCACCAGGGATGTCGCTAATCCCATAGACATGTGTGGAGACGTGTGTGGAGAGTCCAGCTGGTGAGTTAGGAATAAGCAATGAGATGTTGACAGCAGGCTTGGGGAGAATTATGGCTCATTCCAACTGTGCACATAAAAAAACTCCTGCACTTAAGCAGAACTGTTGAGGAACAATTTTTTGACCCTTGCAACACCAAAAGTAATACACCCATTTCAAAGCCAGAAACTGTTTGAAAGCACTACACTGATCTGCAGCTGCTTCTCAACTCTTTYGTCTAAATAAAGCTTAAATTCTTCCTTTTTCCTACCTCTTAGAAAAATCTCACCTCTTTCTGTCCCACTTTATATGAGAATTTCTCTCCATGAGCTGACCAGTTTATAACCACAAAACATATGAATTTCCACAGTTCATGACATACAGAAAAAATTAATATTTTGCAAAGCATAGAACTGAGCTCCCAAGACATTTTCTCTTAGTCATGTACTTTAATATTCAGCCTCTAAACCACCTTAGGTGTATGAATGCTAGGAAATGGCATCTCTGGGAATTGTTAGGGGCCAAACTCTGCAGTCACTACAAKGTAAAAAGTATGTGCAGATGACCTCTCCTAGACTAACACAGYCACAATCCCATAAAGATCTCTATTGTTGCAGTATTTCATTCTCTCCAGAACTGCTCTGCTGCACAATGCACAGTTCTTCCAGCTGCCTTGAATAAGCTGTATGCACAATGCCTGCTGCTTATTATTTTCCATAATCTTTTTCTTTTTGTCAAGGGCATTGAAGTCAATGAATCTGCAGTGTCTTTCCCAAGTGCTTTATAAAGATACAACACAGTGCCACAATTACTGTAAGCAAGGAAAAAAAATGGTGAGCACGCACATATTATTTTGCCTACAACAGCTTACAGAATGATCAGTTCTCTCCATTTTCTTTCACTACCTCCTCCTTTATCTCTTTATTAARTCAGTGAGCTTCTCATGACCCTCTCCACCCTTCTGCTATGAATAAATGGCAAACCCCTTCAAAAGCTTGGTACTAACAATTTCTGTTTTCTCAAACACTAATGTTCATGTAACCTGCTGGGCAATGTTTTGTAGAAATAATGATGAAATATTCATGGGAGCATGATGACAACAAATAAATGGAGCAAAGAGAGCCACAAAGCAAGACAAGAGGTCATTTATCACATTATTCTAAGCCAAAAAATGAAATAACAAGCAGCCTCCTGAAGCCTGCTGGGTGAAGCATGAGCCCTCAGTTAGGTCTATCAATATCAGACTCATCTCTGTCGCCACAGCAAATCAATCTGCTGGCCTCTGCTTGCTTCTTAGTAAGATAGCTACCCCTGTAAAATCTCTTGGGTATACCAAAACAGATAGATTTTGCACTATGGAAAAGTCTCTGTCTAGATAGGGTTGAATAATAAGACACGTAGCAAGATTGATAGTTCAAAACCAAAATATGAATGAAGAAGTATTGCCTCGGAAATTACTCAGAAATCAGGATAAGAGCCCTTGCATCTTTGGCAAAGTCTCAAAGGAGAGGAGTGGCTAGTTTCAGAAAGACATTTGAAAGTTTATTCACCCATACTTCTTAAAGTGTTGGGCAAGCAAAAAAAAAAAAAAAAAAAAAAAAAAAAAAAAAAAAAAAAAGCTAGAAACTGCTAAAATTTCACACTTGCCAGAGAAAAAACACGGGACTGCAGTTTTATGTATTGATTTCCACTCCCTCAAAGTAGATTCAAGGGACTGAGCAATGAGGACAGGGCCAGTAACAGTTTTACAATGGCATTACAAAGGTGTAAATGAGTTTAAGCAAAGACCATGTCACCTGACATGCAGAGTGCAGAGAGCAGGTTGCCCTTCTCTTCACTACTGCAAAGTCACAGCATTTTGATCATGGATTTGATTCATCCCATTTACTGCCTAAAACAATARAATGTTTTAGTAAAGCAAAGACTGAAAATTCCATCTACTGCATAATCAGAGCTATGCTGATGTGAAACCTTCAACTGCACTTTAAAAAACAATGCTCTATTGTTCACTGCTTCATAAAGCCATAGAACACTTCCCAGAGCACTGGTGGGAAATGGGGGCCCCGGAGGGTCCTTGGGGCCCCGGAGGGTCCTTTATTCATCAGCTGCACAGAGCAGTATCTCAGTTCTGGGTTTGCAGTCTCCAAGGGTAGAGACCACAGGGCAAACAGGGCAGCTCCTCCAGGGTTTGGCTATTATCTTTGGAAATAAAAAGTACTTTCTTGCATGCAGCCAAGAACTGCTATAAGGAGCTTGTCCCCGTCCCATTGATTCCCCCTCCATCAGCACTGAGGTGCTGCTGGGTGCCCTGATCCCAATCACCGTCTCTTTCATGCAGCAGGGGATGTGCTCCAGCTGAATGCATACCATGATGGTCTCAGGAAACAAAGTGAGACTTGACTGCCCTGAGGTTCCCAGATCCTCTTTCTTCTCCTGTTTTGAAGATAGGTCTGATATTTGCCTTTCTTCAGTCGCTGAGACTCTCCCAAAACTCTCCATAGCCTTTCAAAAATGCTTGAAATGGTGACTTTACATAGCCATTGGCCAACTCTCTCAGCAGCCTTAGGTGCAGCTTTTGGAGTTCCACAGCCTTGTAGGTGTTGAGTCTGTGCGAGTAATCCCTGACTCAATCTTCATCCACTTGCTGATTGTGCTCACCCTCCTTAAGTTCTGTCTCTGGGGACTCCACCAGCAAAGAGTGAGAAAATGACAGGACCAAGCACCTCTGTCTTTATCTATGCCTCTTTTCATAAAAGCTGTCTGCCTTATTAAGCCCCCATTTTCCTTGTTCAGCCTTTCACTATTGATGCAGAGGCATGACTTACAAGATCGGATTTTCATACTCATTTTGTCCAAGACAAAACAGAAATTACTGCTGTAAAAATAAAGAACAACAAACTCATTGGTATTATCTGACAATCACAAGTTCCAGATTTTGCACTTATATCACACAACAATTACTATGTCCCTTCAAACTGCTCTTTAATGAACAAAGAATCCCTTTTCCTATAGAGAAATTATTCCTGCGGATTTGCACTTTGTCTAACAGGAAACTGCTTTTCCAATTTCATTCTTTTTCCTTATTTCCATTCCATCTAGGAGTTTTATTATATCATACCTTTCCTTCAATTGAGATCCCTGGAGATGCTTTACSAGGAGATTACCCTACTTAGACTTGATGTTCCTAGGAAAACGCATCAATGTAACATTTCTGAAAGGCCAAGTTGTTTCCTGTTGTCCCTTAGGAGACACTATCACTTCCTCCTATCCTTGTTTAAATGTACCAAGAGCTTTTTGGCACTGAGCCTGAACAGAGCTGTCAAGATTGTAAATTCAAGTTATAACCCAAGGAGTGTTCACAATTTTATCTTATACTGAGCTGCCCAACATCAAAAGAAATATTGAGAACACAACCAGCCTTCTGCAGCTGAAATATGCAGCTGCAGAAGCCTCTGATTTAAAGGAGTTGAAAGTACAGCAGCTCTTTTGGGGAAAGTTATAAATGAAACTCTGCTCCTTACAGTCGTAAGCCAAGCTAAGTCCACATGGTAAGACTTTGTGTCAAAAGGAGCTGCTCTAAAAGGCAGAAAGGAGACAAGCATAAAATAATACTCTGACAGATGACAATGCAGCACTCAGTTCCTTGTTGCTGCCATTCCTCCTCTTCAAGCATCAGTGGGCTGAAGCCATATGATACAATCAATGCTGTTTGTAATCCAAACTCATTAATATGGAACTGGCATAGACATCTAGCAAAGAGACCCCAAACCTCTTGAAAACTTAGCAAGCCCTCTCAGCCCAAGAGTCTCAGCTTGTGGCTTGACCTATTCAATGGAAAGAAAATTTGTCTCATACTTTTGAGTAGCCACACTTAGATGTTGTTACCTTGTGCAGACCTTTTGTGATGTAAAACTTACTGTCCATCATTCCTCATAAAACTTCACACTTTTAATTACAATTTCACATTCCAAGGGCTTGAGCCTACAGTAACTGAAAATCATCCCAARATAAATAAAAGCATAGAGGACAACTGACCTCTGGATAACAATTCCATTTTGTGGCATACACAGTTTTGAAAAGGGATTTTGGTCCCCTGCTGAATAACAACTACTCAGAATCTTCTTATAAACACAGAAATGCACTAAAATGCATTATTTTAAATTGGCTTTTCAGGTTTTCCAATTCAAGTATGCATGTCTTTGACTGGGACATGGGCCAAGCTTGGAAAAGTCCCAAGTGGAGGACTYGGTCTGAATTTTTCATGTCAGACAGCTCTGAATGAGATAGATGARGGATATAAATACATTCTCTGTATTTCATATTTTCAGTCTTACTGATTACTCTTGAGAGGCCGTATCTCCTGGTCTTGCTCTCTGCATTAACATGAAATAGCAATCATCAGAGAAATATCATTTGGTCATAAACTTACTATCTGATTCTACTACTCCCTGTCTATTTTAATATGTACAATATATAAGTTGTAGGAACCAAGCAACTTCATGTGGTTTTTGCAAATGATGCAATGGCAAAGGCACAGGCATATAATCTAAAACACTCCTCATGAGTTGCAGGTTTCCAAAAGCTATGTGGGGGTGTGCCAATTACGAGAGTGCTGGGGTTATCTAAGGTGTCCTCAAAGGTGTGGTGTGAACAAGATACTGACACCCATCTCTCACCCCTCCACTAAGCATGATAGGAATCTCCACAGGACATCATGGAAGAAGTGTCCTGGCACTARTATTCAGCAGAGGTGATATGGTTTCACCAAAATTTCTTCTGGGGCTTTAGCCCCTGCAGTAAAACCCAGTGCTCACTGTTTCCCAAGGAACTGGGAGTTTGTGGCTACCCAGTACTGCATTGTGAGTCCTGCTGACACCACAGCCTAATACAATACTAATACAGGGCATGGGAAAGAATCTGCAAGCTGTGCAGAGCTGGYCTACATCTGCTTGTACCATCTGCTATCCTGTGGTGCTGGTCATGAGTCCCACGTGGTTCATCTCCACCATCCTGCTCCCACAGAGCTGGGCCTGATGCCTTGAGAGGCTACCTGGAACAGAAGCTAGTCAGTGTTAAAGGAACAAAGTAGGTATTTATTAAAAGGCYTTCCAAAGATACACCTTGGGCAGTACAAGAGCCTGGSAAAGGCTACACCCAAGATGGACAATGGGTACCACGTTTTCACACTTTTATAAGTTTTGGTCCATTTATGTATTGGGGTGAATTGTCCAATTACAGCATCAGGTTATGAAGTCCCATCCTCCCAGATTGCTCTCCTCAATTCATTGTTGTTTATATTTTTTAGGCCTGAAGCTGCAATGATGTCTTTGGTTCTTGGGCTGGAAAAGGATTGTTTTGTCCAACTAAACTGTGAGGAGAAATTGCTAACACTTTATATGAAATTCAGAGTTATATACTAATGCAGTACAGAACCTGTACTGTATGAAAATATGAAAGCTAAAACTTAAGGCATCAGGCTCACCCATGCCCCATATWTCAGGTTTCTGACACCAAAGTGCATCTCTACAAGGGATTTCCTTCTGAAGGATTCTGTCAAAGAACCTGCATTCTTGTATTGTAGAGTTAAAACCAGTGCCTTATGGTTTTGTTATGAGGAAGAATTCATGGTCTGTGATAGGCACTGTTTCCAGAAATGCTCACTATTCTCATACTTCAATGACTCCAAGAAATTAGGAGTGTTCAGTGGGTCTCTGATTAAAGATAAAAGCACRCTTACAAATAATCTGTTTAAGTTCCACAAGCCCCCATGCTTCTGATTTCTTTCATCTCTCTGAATGCTTTATTCCTGAACTTCAACACTTTCAACACAAAAAATTTTGGCATTATCATATACTGTTGTCACATTTACGACTTACGTGACTTTAGACATGATGAATAGGAGGTAAGATATAAGTATACCAATGACAAGCATGTTTTTGATGCATGCTCTGCTGTTTACTGTGTCATAAGAACATAGTAGAAAAAATAATTGAATGGCCATAAGACCACAGTTAAATTAACTCTACAATAAATTATATTGCCCAATTGCATTGCAAACTTTCATACACTTTGAGATCTTAATTTAAAGGAGAAAAAAGCAAAAAAATATTTTTAAATKATGTTTGAACTTTTGATTTTATAGGAACCAAGCATAAAAATACACTAGTACTTAGGTAGTGCCAGGCCAGTACTTTTTAAAGATAGAATCTTTGTCTCTCATTGGTTCACAAATTTCATGTAGAGATGAGAAAGACGTATTTCAGCTCCAGAGTGATTAGTGGAAGGTGTGCAGATCCACAGCCCCGTGTCAGATCCCTCTCTTCAATCAGTTTCTTAAAGTATTTCTGTTGAGCTGACAGTAGGAGTGTGATCCCAGCAAGTAGGTCTGCATAATGCCAACACAGAATAATGGTAGCAGTRTATCTGGAATGTATAGCGTTGTGTCAGGGTTTCCCAGTGGAACAATCTGCCCAACTTCCAGCAGTTCTATACACTGGAGCGATCTTGAACATTCTTAAAACAAACAACACATTTAAGAAAATGTCACAGGGCTTCACCAGGTTGGTGGGTGACCAGGATGGACAAATTATGAACTGGATTAATTTTGCAACTGTTCTTTCCCATTCCTGTTAGAATGATGAATCAGTAAGCAAACCCCATAATTAATGTCTGGATAAATGCATAACCTCTAGAAATTAAAATGCAAGATCAAAATAGCAATAATTGTTCTTTTATAAAAACAAAGAGGTAGCAGAAATACACAAATCCATTGCTACAAAATGCATCAGTTGTTTTAGAATATAGAAACTATCAGTAGCTCTGAAAAAACCAGGACACAAAGTTGAAAATGGGATTGTAGATCAAATAACTAGTTTCACAGAACTTTTCAAATTGGAAACCTGACTATCCTAAATTATAATGTCTCACAGTGAACTTTTTTCTTCTTTAATAAATCAAATTAAAAAAAAAAATACAGATTCATGAAAATATAACCCTGCTGCCAAAGTTACTGTCATAGAAAGAAATTATAAAACCCCAAACAGAACTATAGTCTTCACACGTGTTAAAGCATGAAAAWGCTTCACATGGTGCCACATTTCAAACATGCCCCACCCTTGGGCACAACTGACCTCTTCTGACAGATCACAATTTGAGCTCCATGTCAGGTCAGCTTATGGAGGTGCAGTGAGKAAAGCA
This sequence comes from Alauda arvensis, assembly GCA_902810485.1. NCBI lineage: Eukaryota > Metazoa > Chordata > Aves > Passeriformes > Alaudidae > Alauda > Alauda arvensis. Next base: position 312,141 of record CADDXX010000212.1, read on the forward strand.
GMCACTGTAGTTTTTTTSAAAACCCTATCAGTTTGACTTACGTCAGACAAAGTAATAACTTCAAATCAGACCACAAAGAGAGGAACCCCGTTCTAGTAGGGAAGTTCTGGCTGAGGTCACAACTTCAGCAGCACAAACCACACAAGAGGTCATGGAACAGCTCTTCTGTACACAGGCCAAGACAGGGCACACACCACACTGCTCAGGACCACTCACATCTAAATTCCCACTCTCATAAAAYAGCAGAACTAGACTCCAGCCTAAAGATGATGCAGATCTTCACAGCCAGATAAYTCTTTGCATGYTTCAGTTATTTGGGAGAGAGYTGATCACAGAACCACAGAATGGTTTGAGTTGGAARGGACCTTTAAATGTCATCTAATACAAAATCCCTGCAATAAGGAGGGATGTTTTCAACTAAATCAGGRTGTTCAGAGCCCCATCCCACTTGGTCTTGARCCCTTCCAAGGATGCAGCATCAACCATCAACCACCTCTCCAGGCAACCTGTGCCAATGTTTCACCATCCTCATARCAAMARATTTCTTCCTTAGATCTAGTCTGGATCCAYCCTCTTTTAGTTTAAAACCACTACYCCTTGTCCTACCACTACAGGCCCTGCTAAAATGTATGCCTCTGTATTTGCTATAAGCCCACTTTAAGTGGGCTTATATGCCTTTATGAAAGGGCATAATAAGMTCTCCCCAGAAAGAGAGAAGAGAGGCCTTGTCTATTCCAGGCTGAACAAGACCAACTCTCTCARCCTGTCYACRTAGGAGAGRTGTTCCATCCCTCTTACAATTTTTGTCTCCCTCCTTGATACGCACTAGAACAGATCCACATCTTTCTTGYRCTGAGGGCCCCAGAGCTGGACACAGCACTTCAAGTGGTGTCTCACAAAGGCAGAGCAGAGGGGGAGAATCCCCCCTTGACCTCCTGGCCATCCTTTTTTTTRTTGCAGCCCAGGATGTGGCTGGCAYTCTGGGCTGCAAGTACACCTTGCTGGGTCATGTCCAGTTTTAATTCTGACACTTACTTCAGTCTGATTAACTTCAAAGTAAATCAGAAATTATGACACATGAGAAAAATTCATTCCGTTTAGAATACCTGTTTCAAGCAGCTTATTTTCTCACTGTGGTCTGCACACTCTATAAGGCCTGCAGACTAGGCACATCTGAAAAAAAAAAAGGTAATTAAGAGAAACAAGTTTATATTTGTTGTCTTAAATTCAGTATACCATTGTCCACATCTTCAATCTCCCTATACTTTAGGGGTCTGAAAACTAAAGGAGGTTGAAAGTAGTGCTTTTACTGCCCTGATTGTCCTTCATGAGGAAGACTTGATTGGCTRGAGAATCCCCATTTAACATGTCTTATGCCACAGGAATCTCCCTTTCAGATGGATGATCTTTCACACTCATGAAGTTGTAAATATCTCTTCTGCCAACCACATGCTGAACCACAACTCAAGCCACTTAAGCCTCAAAAAACATGAAGAAAACTTCCTCCACAGAGTACCTGGACCTGTTCCAGCTGGACTCCCTTGTAAGAAACCAGAGTGTACCAGATCCTGGGGAGGTCCTCAGCAGGACAATGCCTGTTTAGAGCCTTACTAGCAATTCCTCTGTAATTCTATTTCATTTCAGCCACTGGACAGAGATAATAAATTTGTAACCATACACTTTCATATCACAACTCACCTTTGAAATGTCTTCCTCTTTGGACTGACTTCAGGGCAAGTAAAGTACTTCAATCCCAATTTGGATATTTTGACCCCTTTCCCAGTGTCAGGAGTGATGGATCCAAACAGTGGTCTGATCTGTGCCATCCCTGCAAGCTGTGCAGATTGGCCCCTGCTCACACCACAGGTATGTGTTTTAAGGGAAGGAGAAGGTGAAATTATTAACTGACCAAGATCTGTGTTATGTTTTGGCAATGTGCTCACTTAGTGTGCATCTTATAAAGCTAGTGTGCTCAGACAATAGTCCCTGTAGGGAAACATGCACTTTCACTGTTYATGCTCTGCTGACACTGGATATTCAGCATTGCAAATTCATCTCACAGCCACTCAGCTTACACRGAGCCTGATCAGAAAGCAAACAAAAGCCTTGCCCTTGACTTCAGCAGACTTCCAGTTGGGCTGTTTCACTGCTCTGTTTGTGCTCMTGGACCAAACTGCAATATAGCACCTTTCAGGCCAGAGTGAATTTTTTTATTGCAGAACTATATTATCTGGAGGAACAAGTTTTATAATGAAAGCACTGACAGTGACCCTTAACTAAAACACAGCTTTAGATGCTGCTACTGCTCTGCCTTAACAAGTCTCCTATCAGCTTCACAGCAATAAAGAAGAAAAAGCCAAGTATCATGCTGCTGTCAGGGACCATTTCAATCATGTCCTGCACATGCTACTTTTATTCAACCTATCTTTGCCAAATTTTAAACTCTATTTCACATCCTCCCTGAATATGTCTGCTGTTGTCATGGCACCGTAACTTCACTTACTCTTTCAGCTACACCAGCCATTAGATTTATATCATCATTAATTTGCCTCTCTGCATACAGCTCATAGACTGATTTATAGCTTTAAATAATCTCTAGCTATCAGCATCTACATCCAAATGCAAATCACAATAAGTCTGGCCTCTCCCACTGTCCTAAGTAACTCTCTGCATCTCCGTACTGACTTCAAACAGCCCTGAGAGGCCAGGCTCTGAAGAGGTCTCAYCTTCCCCACTTCTGCCACAGGCTTTGCTACTGCATGCATCTGAAAAGGAGAGAATTGTGCAGATTTAAGAAAATTATCCCCGGACTGGATCTCAAGGCTCAAGCCTATAATTCAGCACACTGCCTGTGCTTGTCCATTATGCAGCACGAATAAAGYATTACAGGGAAAGTAGACTATGAAAGCCCTGGATGTTTCAAGTGCCTGCTGCCAGCCAGCCCTCATTGCTGATCCATCATTTCATGGATGAAGCACTGCAGAGAGCTGTCAGTATTGCTGTCACTATGATGAATGAGGCAACTAGCTACAACTTTCTCAAACAATATATTGAGACCATCTATTGTCAGCATTTATAACATCCCTCTCCCCAGGCACTCACATGCAGCTACCACTTCACCAGTTGCTTTGTTTATTTGAACTTGCTGGAGGGGTTCTTGGAGCAAACAGCTTATGATTAGAAGTACAGGGAGKGGCTTGTAGATAAGAAAGTAAACCTAAGCCTTTTTGACACTCATTGAGCAACGCTAAGATGCTTAGAGATCACATTCCTGGCCATTTTAACCCTTGCAAACTATCTTCTACTTTATCTAGTAATCCACCTTCCATTGCAAAACATGTTTACTACAGAATTATGTACATAACTGGGTTTTCTAAACTCCCTCATCATTGTGTATCTGTTTCAATGGTATCTTAAATTATCATCTTCATGGTAGGACATGCTTAAATCTTTCCACTAGCTTATCATCCACTACTCTCCTGAGCCTGGCTGTGGAATATTKAGTAAGCTGGAAGAATACACTGATACCAGTTCTAAACAAGGGAGTTTCCAAGCTGAAAATAATTGGGCCCTAGGGGAAATTTCACATGTGTTTTACCTGGCCCTAATTTCCTCTGCACACCTGGTTTTGATTACAGTTGAARAAGAAATCCTGCCTTAGACAGACCTTTGGTCTAACTCACCATGACCATTTTTATAGCCTTTGCAGGGAAGAAAATTATCTGTGTCTCTGTCCACTTACRTACTAGCTTGTGGGGTCTATGCRTATCCTTTTTTGATGGTGTAATCAASTGACACAATGGTGCACTGATAAACTCATCTGCAAGGCTGAAATATTGAAGTCTTTCAAGTGTATGTGATGAGAATTTTTTTTCTATAAAAGTCTTATAAAATTATTTTCTGCAAATGTTTGCCCCTAAAAGTTTGTCACTAGAAGCAGGAAGATGCATGGGGCCGTCCTTTTTGGAGGAAGGAAAAGAAAAATGTGCTACTTTTTTTTGATCTTCAGAAGGATTTGAAAAGGACTTAGTAGCAAACTTAGTATACAAACCAGAAACCCAAAGCCCTGATCTACCTGTACATGACATCTGCTATGTTCAGGCTGAGATTATTGTCACCTTGTTTCAATTTGCTCTAATCTACCTGTTCCTGACCTTGGGCAAGCAGGTGGAAAACCCACTGGCTATTCTYCTACCTCTGCAACTGCTGCTGGTAGCCAAGGGTCACTGGATCTTACACAGCGCTTGCAAGAATTGCCACAGCTTCTCCAAAGGCATCACTATGACAATGAATTAGGCCTTTTCAAAATGTTGAGAAAAAGCTTATATAGYAGGCAAGGAAGGATTAATGATGAACAGCTGCCATGCAACTGAAATGAGGCCACAGGAATGAATGCCCCAGAAGGTGCTCCAAGAAAGTAACAAAAGYGAATTAGTGCTTGTACATATCTTTTCATAGGGTTTTGCAAATTGTGCCTTGCTTTGACAGCTGAGCATCAACAGTGTCTTTGTCCTCAATAACCTCCTTTGGAAAGAAAATTTCTCCAGTTTTAAAACTCCAGGCAGATTAAGGCCAAGAATGATCTCTCTAAGTGACCCCTTTGATTAATCCCTATGGGTCACTGTAACACCACGTTCAGGGTCCTCACACCAAGTACAGATTTCACCAATTTGAAAAAGCACCTTTTCATATCCAAGACAAAATCCTCCTTCCTTAGAAGCAGGCTGCTCCTCCACTGACTGCATAGTTGGTGTGGCTGGTCTGGAGCCAAATGTATGCACACCAAGTGTCTCCAGCTAAACGGGATGAAACCCCACACCAGATGCTGGCCCAAAAGCACGCATCTATTGGGACAGCAGAGTAGAGAGCAGTGATATGGCATGATGCTACCTGTTTATTCATTGTCATTTCTCCTCAGCAAACACTCTGCCAATTCTTGAGAATAAAACCTGCAGGAGAGGCATGTAAGGTCTCTCCCCACAGGCAGAAGATTAACATTTTTCTAAGAAATGTTTAGCTAATTTTCCAGGCGCTGATATATTAAATGCCCCTGTGCCTTTTTAAATGTTCTGAGCCTGACAGTTACCATGCATACCTCATCCACCTGTTTACAGTCACAAGCACTATTTTCTGTTCTGGCACACAGCTTGGGTGYTTTCCTCTTTATGTCTATGGTGTCATCATCTCCAGGGCAGTTTGAAAAGTACTACCACCACCACTACTCCTAAATAATCCCAAACTTGTTTAGATGCTGTCTATTTTACAGATGCCAAGGAAAGAATGCTCACAGGCCCTCCCTGAGTCCACTCACTTCTGCCCTGGCTGCAATGGGAACGCTGGCATTCAGTTCCTGCCTCAGTGCTCCCTCACAGCAAAAACAGGAGCCGACTGTACTCTCTTCTGCTTCGACCCACGACACTTTGTCTGTAAACCTGTTAGGAATTCTGTGCTCTCCAAAGGAACATTTTCAACTTTTTACACTTAAGATTACTCCTTCCTCTTTCTTCCATTATTTTATCTGCCTTACACTTCAGTTTCCAAGCTTGCATTGATATTTGTGACACATGAGGCACCTCTTCAAGAGTTAATATGCAATCCACCGTTATCTTGTCTGGCAAGACTTAAGTTAATACCCCGACAGGTAACCTCTTCTGCATTTTTCTTTTGGAACTTCAGAAAAAATGCTCCTGTGCTGGTCCATTAGGAGCTCCCCATAAAAGTATCCAGTGTTTCCTCTGAGCACTGTGGCTATTGTGTATACAAGACAGAAAAGTAATTACAACCTATATATAACAAAAATTATGTGTTTTCTTCCCTCTTTTCTCACCAAAAAGTTAGCAACAAAAAGTTTCTGGCTTCAAGCAAGAAGAGCTGACACTCCCTTCAGTGTTCTGTACATGCACTTTCACTGAAATTTAAATCTAGTGGATGTGCTTCTTTCAATCACACTTTTCTTCACTATATATAACCAAAACTGTGCTAGAGGGAACACCAGAAGTTTGTCCAATAATCCAGCKACAGGCACAAACCCTCTTAGCATGAAGAAAAGGCCACAGAAGAGTTGCCCTTTCCCAGCACTTCACTAACTCCATCAGTCTGTGGCTTCTTGCCACTGGCTTACACAAACAGCCTGCTTCCACAGGGCTGTGTGCATTAGGGCAGGTAATAGCCAGATWTGCCTCTTTTCACCACGTGTCTTCTATATCTGGTGTACTTGCAGTTGTTCTGTAACTCATCCTTTCGTGCCACCAGCACAACATTCATCTCCCAGCCCCTGCATAATATGACTGAGATATCTTATATATCCCACTTTACCACCCATCCCAACCTTACAATTTCACTTACTTGTTAAGCAGTAAGGAGCAACAAATAAAYATTTTGGTTGGTATCTATACTGTAGTTCCTATTTTTCTTTTGATGGTCATTCTCTCAATGGGTTTGTGAAAGACTAATGTAAGGTTAATAAGTGAATAGGAAGTAATAAACATTGTTGCAATAGTAGATAATGCTTCATATTTCAAAGAAAAAGTCCACATAACATCTATCTTCTGTCACAAGGAGTCTGCAGTTTAAGACTGTTTATTGTGTCTTACAGAGGAAAGAATGTTGTATGGAATACTACAGAATCATCTGGTCAGAAGGTCCTCATGTCAGCCCTCTCCCCATCACAATAACTCCTGTCTTGTTGCTTCTGCTATCATTCCTGCACAGTACTCGACATCCACCACTACAGAGGAAATCAGTGAGGGCTGAAGATGTGCAGTTACTGATGCTAATATCAACATGAGAGAGTATAGATGCTATGACTTAATTCACCCAAGAGTTTGTTTTGCTCTTGTGCAAGAACACTAACTGCTGCTCAGGCTCAACATACAAATTCCAGTTAAAGGAGTTATAGAGGGATCTGATYCCATTTTCTCTGCTTGTTGGGACAAAGACAAAATTTACCAGAAGATATAGGAGTTTCTGAGATTAAGCAAGTATTCACCTTTTCCTTACAAATGTCCTGCATTTCTGTATAAAGCCCTCACTCACATGGCCAAAAAAAAAGGACAGAAGTGTAGGAACTTAGGAACTTCCTGCTTGATATTTTAGATCACTTTGTTCCTCCTTAAACATAATTAAGCCTTCTTGAAAGCTTTTAATCAAAGTGCCAGCTGTAGTTATTTTCTTAAAATGGGAGATCAGCCAACAGCCAGCAACAGTCTAAGTAGTTAGCCCAACAAATATGGTRTCTTATTTTCCCTTTAGACTCTAGGGAAACAGTTCTGGACAGTGGTCAGAGCAGTGGTTAGAAGTAAAGGATAGTTGGGATTCACACAACCAGATGCCATTCTGCTTTTTAAAAAAAGTAAATTAAAATTCATAGGCTCTTTTGAAAGAACAAAATCAAACAAAGGAAAAAAACACACAGAAAAAAGCCCAAAGCAAATAAACAAACAAAAGTATAAAACTCCTGCTTCAGAAACAATGTAAATATGATCAGCTGCACACTGAAAAAGGTCTACTACCAAAGTGCCTACATACACATCAGCAGTGTTGTGTGGTAGCACATCTGCACGCAAGTATCATGAGAGTAAAATGTGTTTGTATGTCCATTTGTATAGATTAGTTACCCATTGCACAACCTGCTGTACTGAAGGAGACTGTGGATAAAGGGAAACTGAGATGAGATGAGATGCGATGAGATGAGATAGATGAGATGAGATGAGATGAGATGAGATGAGATGAGATGAGATGAGATGAGATGAGATGAGATGAGATGAGATGAGATGAGATGAGATGAGATGAGATGAGATGAGATGAGATGAGATGAGATGAGATGAGATGATGAGGTGAACTACCTCATCAGCTGCCTTTATAAGAGGGACAGAGAGATCGTTCAGAAAGGTTCTCATGAGAAGGGTGAAGACAATGAAGGCCTCACACTCCCTACAACTGTCCAAGCCAGAGTCACATAGAAGAGTACCACAGACTCAGTGCCTTCCCTAAGGCAGGAACTGCAAGGAGCTGGGCTGCCAAGGACTATCAGAGTAGCCTAAGGCTGATGGGAGTGGTGAAGGTCAGCCAGAGCATAGCAAGTTGGAGATGGAGGGGTAGGAGTGAGAGGGCAGATCACCAGTCCTTGAAGAAGCATCCCGGCAAACAAGTCCCAGACTTGTGTTAATGGCTCAGCTCCAATGTCCATGAAAGTGTGTGAATAATTCTGGAATAAGGAATTCCCTGAAGTGGGTAACCATGAAGGCAGCCAAGTGCTGAACCAAAGTGCACGCTTTGTTCACAGGCACGGTGGCTATTTAAGCCTTTCTTCCCTTCTGCCCTACAGCATCATTGCAAATTAGATTCCTTACCCTGGAACTGCAACAATAAAAGGCTTTGCTTTGCAATGTTATCCCAAAGAAGATGCAGAGAAATGGGTCGTGACACCTTCAGATGCAGAGCTAATCCATCATAATGCAGTGTAGCTCCTACAAATTGCTGCCCCTGGCAGATAATGGCAGGCATTTCCAATTGTTCCCAGATGGTTAATACGTAGCAATGGTTTGTAACCTGCCTAGGCTGGACCACCACAGCTGCTCCATTGAGTACTTTGCAATATTGATGGATGTCCCTTTTGACCCAGAACACTGAACATGTTAAATAGAAGAGTATTGCCACCAAAATCATTCCCTTCTGGTCTTTTTCTCCACATCCCTAATTTAAAGGTCAGAAGTAAAATCAAGCTCGATGAAACCTGCCTGGTTTTCCTCATTTTAGGAAGAGATATTTGTGCTTTCATCTGACAGTTCAGTTGAAATATTCTCTTCTATACCAATAGAAAGGATGGTTCTGCCTATTAACAGGAAGTGCACCAGTGAAATGATTCACACACCCTTTCCAGAAAGTATATAAGTTCTCCTTGTGATGGAGCACACACCTCCTGATTTCTCTGTCCCAAATCTAAGATCTATCTGTTCTCTGAAAAATGATGACATAGTGTTTATTTTTTTAGGYGACACTGCTTAATTTAATCTTTAAGAAAGCCACAACTGCACAGAAAATAGCCAACCATTATTAACACTTGACACTGTGTTAGTCATAGCAGTGTCTTTCTCTCATGGGTGAACACAATTTCATCTTCAAGTTCTCCCAAACAAACCTTCAAAATTATTTATAAGAAAACAAACACTCCAAATACTAAAGTATGTTTGTGTGTGCATACATGTATTGGTGTATATATTTATGTTTACATATGAGTTATGGACACTTTARGAGCCCAATCCACAGACCTTTGAAATCTGCATCAATCTTCCATCGGACTCCAGCAGATGAAGTTRAACCTCTGCTTTGTTATTCATTCTCCCCTCTTTAGAAGCCATATTGCCTATTAGTACTGAATTTCCCTCATTTTCTATGTCCCTTTTTAGCTTCCCTGCCACATTACTTGTCCTTGGTATTATTAACAGTACTCTCACTGATCTTTTGCTCACTCAATGATTTTAAGGCTGAAGGGACTTTTAAATTGTCTCTTCTGATCTTCCACATTACCCAATTCAGAAAAACCTCAGTCAGGTATTTTTATAAGGGACACAGTAACTCGCATTTCACTAAAATTTTATCCAATAACTCTTTCATAACCCAAGGATGCCACAGGTGAAAGAACTCAACACCGCCTTTCTATGATAGTGTCCATCAGATGTCAGTATTTTAGAATTGAAAGGGAAGACTTACTTCTGCTCCTTCCTACCTTCACTTTCTGTCAGCACTTAATGATTTTTCTCCAACATTTTTTAGTATTTATAGCATGCACTTAATTTTTATTTTTTTTTTGTTATAGGCAACTATGTGTATTTCAGGAAACATATGTGTAGCAGGGAAATAGAAGACTCTCTGCCAATATTAAAAATTCAAGAAAGAGGCCTCCTTATGAGGAAGAGAACCCATCCTATGGCACTCTGTACTCAGATCATTCTCATACTCTCTTCCAGGGAAGAAGATATCAAGGCATCTAATAATTTATAAACAGGATAAGAGGAGCAAATTAAAGTAAATTTTGAGCCAGGTAGGCACTCACCCAACTTCACAAATGGTTGAGCAAAAATAGCTGGACAACTGTTCATTGATTTCAGTAATTAAAACAGCTGAATTTCCAGTTGTTGTAATTCAACATAGCACTGTAACCTCCAGGGGAAAAAAAATCACCTGCTAGCTCTTAATAGCAAAATTTTGAAGTTTGACCTCCCATTCCTCCTAGGCACATTTTTATTTCAAGGTGTTCATAAAATACTTTTACAGAGATGCGTGGAACACTACACAAAAACAGAAAACATAATCTAGAAAATATGAGGAGAAAAGAATGTAGGAGTTGCACAGAAAGGGAGGGCAGGCTTACAGTGAATATACTGAGCATGATTCCACTCACTTCTATAGGTAAAAAAGAATCACACAGGCATTCAGAAACATAGCTATAGCCAAGATAGCCTTTGAATGCACCCTTGTCCTCTGGGAGCTTGTGTACAGTGTTGCATCTCAAGATTTTAACAGAACTGCTTAAAATAACCCAGGGGATCAGTGAGATGAATCCAACGAGGAAGAAGAGAATGAACTAAGGGTAATTTCACTGAGGGGCTTAGTCAGTCTGCAGCAAGGCAAAGTGCTATTGTAGAAYACAAAATGAATCATGTACTCTACAGTTCCACAAAATAGGATAAAAAGTAACAACTTTAATGTACAGAAAGGAAAATCCAGACAAGAAAGACATTAGTGTAAATCCTGTTGAGGGTAAAGATGGAAAAGAATTGGCATGGATTACCTGAAGATGACACACATCTSCGTCACTGGAGGTTTTAACAGGCCACACAAACACCTGTCACAATGGTGAGGGTGTGCTTAATCCTGCCTCAGGCAGAGACATGGCCTGATGACTCCTTTAGTCCTTTCAGCTCTGCTCTATACAAAATTGGAATCAAAAATCAGCTAAGAAGGAAGAAACACTGGARTCAACCACACTCACTCTCCCCGGTGAGTTCCAGATCATATTTGCTGGAATACACTTGTATGGTTGTACAGCAAAACCCTTTTGTACAGAAAACTTACAAAGCATTTCACATGGAGGCAAAATACAGCTGTAAATGCAAAACAAGTAATATGTGGAGAAAGATTATAATATAGCCCCAAGGCATCATCTGTAGTCTTGTCTACTTAGTTTATTGACAAACRTTGAGCTACTCTAAATTGTCATTGAAATGTCTTGTGACCTTAACTGCAAATTAAGCTGCATTCTTACAATTTGGAATATAATTTTCAATCATTAAGATTCAACTGTTGAAATTTTAATGTGGTTTTTTTTTATGGTTTATAGAGCAAACCACCATAGTTGTCTTGCCACTGTGTCACTATTCCTAARGAAAATTTAAAAATCAGTGGGAAGATACATGGACTGAAGAAGAAGGAGATACTCTAAACACAGAACCATGCGAAATAGATCCCGTCACTTAGGAAATGCAGAAAGAGTGAGAACAAACTCATTGTAACTGGCAAAACATATTTCCTCCCAAATTCAGACCATAAAGTGGTTTAGCTCTACTGCCAAGTGCAGTGTTGAGACATAACATATGCAACTCTGTCCTGCTGGTTTTATGTGGATTCACTTAAGAAATGCTTTTAGCCTATTGGTGTTAACCACAGGGCATTCTGTGGCATCATCTCCCATAGTATAGATAGCTGTACTTRAGTGTGTTTCATCCATTTTGCCCTTTGTCAGCAAGAAGAACCAATGATGGCTATGTCAGTGATGCTGACCACAGYCTTCTGGGCGCCGCAACCTTCCCCAGAGAGACCATCCACAAGTGCACAGCTCGGGTTTCCAGGAGGCACAGGCACTCCTGTGATATCAGCTYGTTTCAATGCTGCTTAGAGCAGCTGGCTCCGGCAGCCCTTAGCCAGGCAGTGCAGGAATCAAGAGCAGGGAGGTAGGCTTCTTGTCTCCAGGAATCCTTTATTGTCTGGAACCAGTGAGTGAAAAGCACAAGGGACTCAGGGAGTGGGATTATATAGGGTTCAGGGTGGGTGGAGTTGACAACTGGAGCCAATCAAGGAGAGGATTGAGAAGCTAACCAGAGGGGGAGAGGATCAAAAAGGTACCAATCAGGGAAGGGAAAAGAACAGAAAAGTTAGTGGAGAGCAAATCAGGGGAAAYAAATTAACATAGGGGAGCAAAGGCTCCTGGGGAGCTCATTTCTGCTCACCCTGACTCGGAGACCTCCTAGAGAGAYCTCCCAGGGGAGAGCTTGTTACAAGTCAAGCAGTCCATGCACTGCAGTCTCTCCAGGGGAGAACAATCTTCCTTGTGGTAACCTCAGAGAGTAATACATATAAGAGAACAGAGAAAGTCACATAAAAATAGTTGCCAGCATTAGACAGCACATCAGCAGGACCAAGACAAAGCGACAGGGCTGATACATGCAGGAGAAACGGACCCCTGTACACCAAACCAATGTGGTTTCACAGAAGCCACTTTATTGTTTACAATAAGCAGCAGTTATASATTCTAGCATGCATATTCACGCAATCACGCATTATTTGTTTGGATCCTCAGCCTTGTCCACGAGACCAGCATGCAGCCCTTAAGGCACCTAACTGGTCAGAGTCCATCATCATGCTGAGCCCACTTTTATCTGAAGTTTGCATTCTTGGTAGTTTCTCAGGCCTCTTGTTCTTATTTTAGTCCTGCTTTGCCTCAGTGGCCTTGATGAATTCCTGAGGGTTTGAATAACAAGACTACAAGGTGTTCTGATAAGATTACAAGGAGTTTGGATGGTATAGAGAACTACCTAACTTGTGCAAATACATTGCTACAGATACACTCCCACTTGTTTAGTAGCAGCAATGAGAATACTCTTGTGGTTTGACTGACAAACCATTAATTGGCAGCTTATGGTRGTCCTGAGGTTTCTATTCAGAGCTAACCACAGATGCTAGCTAACCTAACCATTAGTGCTAACAGTTCTGCAGACTTGCTTTCATGTACTAGGTACTAGTGCTAAGGATACCACACCTACYCATGTTGTCCACACATTGTCCTGACAACAGTTAAGGTACAACCCTMTTGCATTCTCGTTCCTAAATTATATACCCAGTCTTGGGTCCAAATAAGTTGATAGTAGTTCAATGACTTACTGTTGTGCCTTCACTTGTTACTTGACACTCATTTGCATGATTTTATGCACAATAACAGGAACATGTAAAATATGTTGGGATACAAATGCTTTATTTAATGTTGAGCATAGAGGCTAAAAACAATATACTTGACAACTGAAACATACCATCTTCGCTGAGCAGATGTAAGAAAGWAGCCTCTTCCCCAAAGACAAGCATTAGCTGCAAGGCTGTTAAATTATCTCAGCACGCACTTACAAGTACGGAATAATACAACTATAACTATATAATTACTCTCAATAAGTGATTTTTAAAGAAACTGAGGCATTTGCAACATCTAAGTTTGAAGTGCCAGAGTGTTCACTTAAATAAATTCCTGTGGGAAGGAAAGCACTCCTCCTTTCTGATTTCTGCCAATGGCTTGTAGCAGAAAGCTGCAAAGGAAGAGATCCATTTTTTAATAGGACATTCATTGTTCCCCAGAAAGGCTCATGCACTTAACATAAAATAAAATTAAACTGAAGTATATTACCAAAATAAATCAATTAATATTTAACATCAGAAAATCAGTGTGATTGCAGGTGCTCCTATTCTACAGTAAACAGTTCAATTATACTTACACACTTTTATATAAATCACCATTGCAAGAATACTCAAAAAGCAAAGATAGATGGCATTTTTATGCTCTGATATTGTCGTTTTGTTAAAGTGTCTAAATATCTCGATTTTCACACTTCATTGTTTATTTGTCGCTAGAGAAGACCATTTTCATCTTTTCATCTTCACATCAGAATATGCTCTAAACTATTTGCTTGGACTTGCCATACATGAAACAATAGTTCCCTCTTCTGGACTGAGGTAATGCTACATTTAGGGCAGAGAAATCTCTGCAGAATGGAATTCCAGRTAATGTTTACTGAAGGTGTGGGTTTTCTTCCCTAATCAAACAACCTTACAATAACACAAAAAGCTCTAAATTCTACTCACAAAGAAGTCAAGCACATAAAGAAAGAGAGGTGTAGAAATCAATGAAGTATTGGATTGTGGGGTTTTACATTCAATTTCAGCTGAAGGCACTGATAGCTGCAAGAGAGGTAAGTAAGGATCTGTCACGATTTTGATAGTGAAACCTAAATTCTCTGGAATGCATWGATTCCCAAACTCTCAGGATCTTTATAAAAGTGGTACAAATCACTGATCTGGAAGGAGGAATTWATTTTAAACAAGTGTTTAATTCAAGTTCTTGTGCTTTTGGACCGGAGCATTGATTACATAACCAAATGTTGTATTGCACTAAATAGTTAGTCCATATTATACTGCACTGGACAGTTATCATACCTACACATTATATGTCCTGAAAAACCCCTCTGTGTTTTGATACCTTTGTTTGATTCCTTCCCCCACACCCCCTTTCCCTTCCCCCTGGATTGCTTCCCATTGGTTGTGGTTCCTCCCCTTCCCCCTTCTCCCGAGGGGTTAAAGGGTGTAGACGTTGGGGATCTCACCCTTTTTTTTACTTCTCCTGGACAGAATAAAGTGGGACCCTGGTACCGAGAGGAAAAAGAGCACCTCTGTCTTTTGCCTTCGATCCTTGCCAGGCTAACTTACCAGGATTCGGGAGCTACTCAGGATCGAACCTCGAGAGGGAAAACTCCAGCAACCAAAGATCAGCTACATACTAAATTTTAAAAAGTAACTACCCACTTTTCAAAGAAGATACAATGGACAGAGGAAATAAGGCAAAAAAACCTCAAGGCCCCAGATTCACAGAACAAAAAGTGCCCTCAAAGACATCAGTTGTTATCCCCACCTTGAACATTGGGAAGCAAATTTGTGAAGAGGCACAAGCGCCAAAAACTAACTTTTGTTCTCTCACAAGGGTTTTYGTGTGAAAAGCAGCCCCATACAGCAAAGTACCAGCATGAAAGAGAGAAACACTCTGGGTTACCTGCAGCTGGAGACAAATGGCAGGTACAGAGACAACCTTATGAACAAAGAGTACCAAACTCTTCTCTGAAACAATGCTTTCCAGGAAGTTTACACTACAAGCCTTGCTCCACAGACCTCCATGAGTCTTGCCTTGTCTGGCAAGGAGAGTCTGATGGTCTCTGCACCACAGGGCCTGTATTTGAACCATGCCAACTGTTACTCTTGACCAAAATATCCCTGAACAGAAGTTGCTTAAAGCATACTCTCTTTGAAACAAGAGCCCCCCTGAAAGGGGTGAGACTGGGGAGGTTCACATGGAGGTGGGGAGAGTGAAAGCTGTAACTTCCAAGTCTACCTCTAGAGGTATAATATAGAAGAGCAGTCTGTCTTAACCATCAGGAAATTTTTTATTYAGTGCTCTGTGAACTTTGAGTGGTCCAAATGGCTTAGAAAACTTGCCCAGAGCCTGAGCAAACTCCAGTAAGACAGGCAGAAAAGACTGATACACTTAATTTCTATTTCTTCAGTGCTCAATTGGTTTAATAATTGACTGCAAAAAAACCACAGTGAACTTTACCAGGGAACTGGGCAGTGGCCTTTCTTCTCTGATGTCTAAGAGATACTGTTTCAAGAGCCACATACTCCCAAAATTAGTGACCCAATACCTGCTGTTGTTGAGTAATAAAATCTCTTCTCCATGCACACAAAGGAGCTTATGGCTAAAATGGTCCTTTGAGAAGAACATCATCTAGAGCAACAYGGTCATCTTTAGGTAGCTGAAATGACTTAATATTTGATATAATGACCTGCTCYTTTCTGGTATTGAATTCAAATGAAYAGCCAAACAAGTCTGCAACATTGACCTTACAATGGGGAGAGAAGCACRTGTTTTGAGCCAAGTGTTTATTTGTATGTTCTTTTCATGAAAGGATCTCAGACGCCTGTTCCATCACTACAAGATGAACCATGCTTTCATGAACCATGAAGACAGTGATTTGYTCCCTTCCAGTGATCATTTGAACTAAAACTAAGGTTTCTTTCCTGTATGATTGACACTTCCATTGTCTGCTTCTGGTTTTCATTGTGTCTTTGCAATATGCAAAAGAAAATTTTTTCAAACCTTTTTTCTTTCACTTCCAGAGGCATGCAAAGCTTGATAAGGAATTGTTACAACCCTCTAGGTGTAAGAGTCAGGGACAAAAGCACTGTAAAACCTTGGTATGAACTGCTATGATTCACTTAAAACAAGGTCCCCAGATGGGCCATACACTTAAGAGCTGGACTCAGAAATCCTTGTGGGTCCCCCTMAATTCAAAATACTCTGTGATATGGCAACTATATCCTTTTTCACCACTCCTCTCAGACAAAAGGCAAACATTCTCCTCTGCCCCTCCTCACTTTGAGTGTTTCCCTTCCTAAACATGTATTTGGCCTGAATAGGATTGCACTTTTAACTTTACCACCAGCAAAAGCAAATGTGGGTTTATGAGCAGACAAAATTTATGGGTGTAGAAAAATGTGTGATACACTACAAATCACAGCATCTGAGCCTTAGGAACACATCTCCCTTGAATCAATTTGCTTTCAGCAGCAATAGAAAGTAAAATCAGTTCTTTATTTTGCACCTTGCTGTAAATGCTGCTATTTCCAGCTGGGACAAAGCATCTTGTGCCCTTGTTCACGAAAATAGTGCTTGAACAGAATTTCATTTAAATCTTCCCAAAGAAACTGCCTCACAAATCACAACGGACATATTAAATRTACTTTTTGTAAAAGGCCCAAGTAAGCTCACATGAAAAAATTCTGTAGGAGCATCTTTGTGAAAATTGAAGAATTCATAGTCCCAGGCCCTGGCAAAAAAAAAAATGCACCCAAGCATTTTGCATCACAATCAGATACACTGTAACTGACCTATAAATTAAGCTTTCYAGATTGCATTAAGTCAAAGAAGCTGATGTGTTCTGTAAAGGCTATCAGTAGGAAGTAAAGTTTGATTCAAAACACATTACCTTCACTTTTAGGTGATTCTACCCTACAGACCAACCCTCAGGTTTGCTCGCCAGAATTTTTTGTTCCTTGCTAAAATTTGTTCACATCAAGTCCTGCAGAGATATGGAATCAGTGCAAAGATTTAACTTTGGCATGAAAAACCTACAGACCTGAACCTGAGGTGAGGTATTGATGGTATTTTCCCGTAGACCTTTCAAGATCTGATCAAATATATCCACACGAGTCAAGATGGCAAAAACATAAAGCATCAAATCCAACACAAAGCAGAAGAGCTTTGTTGTCAGAAGCCAGTCACTCACTCCAATACAACGGGGAGAATACGAGGCAACATTCAAAGCAGATGAAGGCCCAAACTCTCTACTGTTAAAGGAAATAAAATTATGCTACCTCRATCCACTTCTAATGCCCCTCACATATGCTATCCATATCTCATGGCTAAGCACTGAGAAAGACAAAAACACAGATAACCCTTTCTGCTATTAAGCCCCTTCCTCCGAGAATCCTCAAGGGTGTTTATGGTTGGATTAGAGTTATTGGATGTGCAAATTTCTACTGAAGATAAAACATGCAAAAACAAGAGGAGAGAAAATCAGAAGACAAAACAATCTTCATTTATGTATGCATACATTTTAAGAACTTCTTTAAACATATTATTGTGCATCATTTTTTCACTGACAAGGATTTGGAGAGAACTGGGCATGATGTTTTGCCATGTTGTGATATAGAAAATTAAACTCAGAAACATTTTTCCTCTAATTCTGCCCAAAGATCTTAYTTAGGAGAGATTACTTCGCTGACAGAAACAGCAATTGCCAGTAGCTCAGAGGTGCAGAATTTTAAGCATGGCAGCTCTAACCACGTAGTCTTAGTCCCAGCCTTGTCACGACCAACAAAAAGGGATTTGCTAGGTGCATGTGAGCCATTTAAAACAATTGGAAGGAAGTGACAAGTGATAGAGGACACTGCTGTCCACTACAGAGGTCAGAAGCCCTATATCTGCTGATCAGATTTATCATTTAGGGAGGAGGTTTGCTTGTTTGAGGCCTTTCTTTGAGAATGTTGTGCAGGGGCTACCAAGGTTTATCTAGCTTTCTGCTAGACAGTGATGCCTTTTCATGTGGGTACCAAAGACACCACCAGGGGTGACCTGAGAATTATCAAATGTAATTAGCAGGCTTGAGGGGCGCTGCTGAAGAGCACAGACACCCAAGAGGTTTTCTCCATTGTGTCCAAAGAGACCTCAGCAGAGACTGTGCACGAACCACTAGTTGCTCAGCKGCTGTTCAGAGCAGACTTCTGATTCCCACAAGCACAGCAGCCATGGTGAGAATCTGGTTCTAAATAGAGGGAAAGCTGGCAGAGAAAAATGGGTACTGTTGAGGTAGATAAGTAGCTACCTGCTGTGTAACAGATAAGGGAGGACCAAAATAGGGAGGACCAGGTTAAGGTGTACTTCACCACCCTGTATGTAGACAGGTTTGCGGAGCCAGACGGATTTGACCCAAGTGTGCTGAAGCAGGTGAAGGCCAGTGGCATTGCAAGGTCATTCTCAGTGTTCTTTGAAAGGTGGAGGTGAGTTGCAAAAGTTGCAAATGGCTGACTCTCAGCCCTGCCTTCTGTGTAAGGAAGATTAATTAACTACAGCCTCATGCAATCCTTCRGAAGATATTGGAGAAAATCCTCCTGGAGAGCATTTTCAAAAGCATGAAGAATCAGAAGGTGCTCAGGAGTAGTCAGCCTGGATTTCTGAGCAGAAAACAAAAAACAGTTTACCAAACAAATCCAAAGCTGTTGAACATCTCTCTTAGTTACCTGCAGGATGGGGCAGTGCAGACTCAAGCAAGTTTAGAGAGCATTTAAAAGTGAAAGGCGTGAAAAGTGCAACAGACAGTTGTGCTGCACTTTTGGGGGAACCTCAACAGGAGGAATGCAGAGCTGGGCAGAGAGGAATGTGATGAAGCACAGCAAGAGCAATTGCACCATCCTGCAGCTTAGGAGCAGCTCCATGCACTGGCACACGCTGGGGACTTGTGAAGCTGACAGGCAGCTTTGCAGACAAGTTYTGTGAAGTCCTGCCAGACAGTAAGCTGAGTTTGAGCCAGCAACACTGGCTTCCTGCGAAAATGACCAGCATCATCCCCAGCTGTATTTAGAAGTGCATTAAGAGCAGCTCAGGGGAATTTGTCCTTCCTCTGCMCTCAGTGCTGGTGAGGCCATGTGAAGAGCACCAAGTCCAGTCCTGGGCTCCCCAGCASAGACAAGTTGTAGACAGACTGCAGAGCTCCTGCTCTGAAATGGTGCTGCAGCCTGTCCAAGAGGCAATTCCTGCAACTTCACTTCAGTGCCCCCCTGCAGCTCACAGCCGCCCTGTGCTAGGGATGGATTGGATGGATACAACCCAGCCCAAGACCAACAAGGATGATCTGCTGCTTTCCACTGCAGGGCAAATGAGGGGGCATCATCTCTATGTTTTCCTCTGCTCACAGCTCCTTGAGCACACCAAGGGTACAGCCTTCCAAGATGAGAAATAAAATGAGAATGACAACTATTGTCTAGGTTTTATTCTGCAGTTGGCAGCTGGCCTGGAGTAGAGGGTGAAGATGTGAAGTGTGGCTCTAAATCCAACAGGCAARCTAACACTGCAGGGCTGTGTTTAATCTCTCTTTGAGGCTAAGCAGCCATAGCACCAGAGTTGCAAAGGCACTGCAGGCTCTTCCACTGCCTCCCAYACTGATCTGCCTGGTGCTGCCTTTTTCTAGGCTTTGCTCAGAGCAGTGAGACAGCAGCCCCTGAGGAGGGAGACAGTGCCTGTCCAGACACTCTCACCAGCACAAGGTTCCTTACAAGACCAGGAGGTCACAGGGTCCTGATGACATGGCAGGTGCACAAAGTTCCCAGCAGTCTTCCTCTGGCAATTTCCACCATTTTTCCTCCTTATGCTGGCCTAAAATGTGCTACAAAAAACATTTAAAATTACACCTCAAATGCAGCCATGAACATTTCCATGCCCAAAGCTGATCAACAAACCACTACAGTGAAGGGCAGCTCCAAGGATTTGAGCACAGGCAATGGTTGTTCAGATTTTCAGCACCATGTCCATGGGAATCAGACGAAAACAAAAACAACAAAATGAGCTTTAAAGGGAACTACAGACTCGAGCTGGCTTCAGCCCACACATTTTTTCCCCATGGCTGGAGACATCCCGTATCATGACAGTAAACATAATGGGAATTTTGTTTATATTGTGATCTAGCTGGAGGTTGCAGCAGCTATACTGTGCTTGTATTGTCCATGCTGCTTCAGTCTGCTAAGTAAAAATGCTGTCTACAAATAAGTAAATTTGGTAATAATGAATTAAACCCTCCTCATGTGGAATATCTGGTCAGAGTGTACTGGCCAAGGGAAGAGCCAGGACTGCAAGACACCAACAAACGCCCCRCCATACAGATCCATCTCCAGCAGGACTGAGCTCACCCAAGGCAACACACACAGCAATTGAGACAGAGTGAAACAGCCACCCCTTCATGGCATCAAGAGCAGCTGAGAAAGATATAAGAAGATAGGGCCATCTGCATAACACTGTGTACAACCCACCTACTAATGTAAGGCCACAGCTTGAACACAAGCAAAAGAGACAGTAGGTGACACTCCTTTCAGACCTTGATTCAGTTTGTTTTAGTCACTTCAACAATACAATAATAAAACAACAATCTTGCATGTATTAGAAAGTAAAACTCTAAATATATTTATTATTCAGGTATATTTACTTTTCATTGCACAGATTTGGTTTTTATCCCCATGTTCAACAGTTTTTTACAAAGCTTTTAGGAGTTTTAGAAACTGTTAAATTGATCACTCAAGACTATTTAGGCACAGATTAAGAACGCATAACTCCATTTCCTCAAGGTTTTTTCCATGTGAAAGATTAGCGGTTGCAGTTAAGCTCCAAATTCAAATAAATTTCATAGTCCACGCTTTTACAGGCATACTGTCTAAAAAAGAAGTTTTGATTAAATAGTCTCACCAAAACCTGAAGGAAAGCACCTTCTTTTCCATAAATGCTGAAATCAACACAACCCTAGGATAAGAACCAGAGTGGCCAACCATTCTCTATGCTAGTCAGTCATACAATAACAAAGAAACAGTCCTCAAGAGGATATAAAAATCCCCCAGAAAAATTACTTTACTTTGGAAATAATTTAAATAATTTATTTTGTATGAAAAAAATAAGGAAAATATGCAGCCAATAMAACACATCTGGTGACAAGGATGTGCCCTAGACATATCCCCTGGACCTAGATGATTCTGTGATTTCTATGTGCCACAATAAAGGTGCACAGTTACAGGTTAAACAGTGTTTGCTTGCTCTGCCTGGGCTTAAGACATCTCCATAAGGTCCAGCATCGAGCCAGAAAGCTGGTGCTGAAGGGCACAAATCAGYGTGGACACAGGGCTGAGGAAGGCTGAGCAGCCTGGGAGGATGCAGGGGGCTGGACAACATGGCTGGCAAGAGGGAACATGCAGCTGTAGATGGCTGCAGGAATAGGACAAGGTGCTGGCACCTGGGAGCTAAAGAAGCAACAGCTGCAGGCATTAAGGACAACTGATGGACAGCRACCCTGGAGGGCAGTTCATGAGCGGCCACGGCCCTCTGATCTTACTGTGGTTGACACAACACTTCTAGCACCATTGCTGAAATGCCTGCAGTGGGCTGGGGGTCCAACTCCCCACACATCCTTTTAATCCCTCTCAGTAAATTGTTAACACTGTGCAGCTTCCAATGTTGTCCTCATACCTCTGATGACCCCCAGTTGACTACAGTTGGTCTTTGGCAGAAGGGGGGAAAGAAGGCCAC
Source organism: Alauda arvensis (assembly GCA_902810485.1). Taxonomy (NCBI): domain Eukaryota; kingdom Metazoa; phylum Chordata; class Aves; order Passeriformes; family Alaudidae; genus Alauda; species Alauda arvensis. The sequence goes on from CADDXX010000212.1 coordinate 334,072, forward strand.
TGACTTACAGGACACAGAGACTCTTCAGCTTCTCTGGTGAGAACTAGCCCACACCATCACCTTTTTAAAGCAGGACCTGCAACACTGACTCTCCTTTAACTTTCACAAAAGTGCCTTGGCACCCCCAGTGCAGCCTCCCACTCAGAGCGGGACTATCCCCAGCACCAGGTCAGGGTGGCCAYGGCTTTTCTGAACCACCCAGGGGCAAGGCCAAGCTGTGAGGTGAGAGGGGTGCACTAGAGTCCCTGTGGAGCTGGAGATGCCTCTGAAGCTCAGCAGAGTGGACTCCCTGGGCAAGGGGACAGGAGCAGCCAAAGGAGTCACACTGCTGGGCCCCAGGGTGAGAAAAGAAGTTGGCAGCTGCCTTCAGCCTCCCATTCTTCTGTCATGTGGAGGGGCAGCAAAAAAGATTGTTCCTAGAGCTTAGCATGTAGCTTCTCCAGGACCAGAAAAGCAAGATTTTCCAAAGTCTCTCACTAGCATTAACACACAAGCTTCTGACATTGGTGAGCAGGCAAGTAAAGGGAGCCTGAAGAAGCGCAGCAAATCCATCAAAAACTGTCTGGTGATGATTAGGGAAATGTGACCACCACAAGCCAGGGAAGTCCATGCTGCCTGAAATATCAATTTTACTCCCAGTAAAAAACCTAGGAGGAGTTATCTGCAGGAACTGGACTCTCCCCCTGTGTCCAGGGGTACAAAGAGCTGCAGGCCAGCAACGTCAGTGATTGCCTGTGTCCATGCAGAGGTTTCTGAGCTCCAGCTCCAGCTGTTTAATTTGGACATCTCTCTGGACTAACAACTCACGTAGTCGACGGATTTCTTCCTGTTGCCGGTAATACATCTGTAAAAGCTGTAAGAGAAGAGACATCTTATTTACTTTACACTAAGAAAACATAGGCTTAACCTGACAACACCACAAGAGCTGTCACATTATTTCTGAGAGAAACATCTAAGGAGGAGGCCTTCAAACAGCAGACAGCAGTGCTCCTGTTGTCCACTAGATTGGGCTGTGACTGCATGTGTTTCACAGAACTATCTGGAGTCTAAATTCCTGGTTCTGCCACATCTCCTTCTCTGACCTTGGGCAAGTCCTTTTACTTCTTCCAGCTGGTACTAGCATAATCTTTCACTACACATTGTTGGGGTTTGTGATTTTTCTACTTGTATTGGTTTGTTCCAAGTTATCCCCTTTTTCTGTTTGCCCTTGGTTCTGCCTGGTCTGCCTCCCTGATGCACCCCTCCCTGAGCTCCTGTCCATCTCCCCTGTGCCCTCCCCTGGCACCTGTCTGTTTSCCCTAAACCTYGCCCCTTGTTCTAAGAGAGGTCTGTGGGTTCTTCTTGATGAGTTGATGTTTAATGCTTGTSCCTCCCCCAAGTTGTCCCCATTGCTCCCAGTTGATGCCTATCCAGATTGTAACCTCACCCTGATCCCTTCTGATTGGTTTGTTGTTACTGTCCCTCCCCCTGTTAAAAGGTGTTGCACACCCCAGAGAGGGGCTCCTTTTGGGCAAGTCCCTTTTGGGGTAATTTGCTAAGCTCAATAAGCCCTGAGAACTCAGACCCCCAAAGGAGTCAGYCTCTTTTTCCAACGGCAGCRGGAAGGTTTCTACCACTCTTGCACCCACCGGGGTCTGTGTGTGTCCTCGAGCCACAGATCGTGGCAGGGTCGCCTTGGGCAGAGCTAGCCCTAGAAGAGAGGGGCCACCTGCAATGCATGTAGMAGAGCACCCAGCTCTGCAAAGGCTACTTCTGTAACCTTGGGGTGCCAGCTCAGAGAAATGCAGAAAAATATCCTTTTTCACACAACAGGGAAATTCAGATGTGGAAATTCCTGCCCTATCAAGGTGCACATGCTAAATTCTTGCAGAGATGAAAGTGGACCTTAGTACAGGTATGGGTAGGAAATAATTCCTAAAAGCAAACACACTGCGTGTAGTTGAAAATATCCCTGAGCTGCCAGTAGTGGGAGGCTGACAAATCACCAGAGATGTGCCACTGTACTAGCTTTAATTACTATATAGAGAAGTGGTTTTCCGTGATCATGGAGCTGCTAGWATCTTTTCCAGAGCCTTTCCCAGGTTCATGCTGCAGCCAGCAGCCAACCTCAATAGCACTGCACTAACAAGTTATCCCTCAGCAGTGAGCTGCAGAGGCAGACTCTCATGTCAGGGTCAACAATACAGTCAGGCAGTTGTCCTAGGTTGCCATGTGAGATGTGCCCAAAGTATGTATTCTATTACCATCTTCATGGGTTGTTGGAACCAGGTGGGGCAGTGTTTTCCCTGCCCCCTCCCTCAGGACTATCTGCTGTTAATGGCCCATCAATGCCATGGTCGATGACTCACAGTTAACTCCCCTCCGGAGCCATCTCTGCTTAATGGACAATCAAGGACCCATTTTGTGACTCATAGAATGATATCAGCCCATTGTGAGATGCTCTGCCCAGTGGGGAGGAGCCAAGCATTCCCACCTGGATATAATCTGCAGTTTGGGACAGCACAGGCACCGACTGGATTCCCAGAGGACAGGAGCTGCCAGATCTTTCTACAGGATCACTGCTTCAACAAGACTGCTTCATTCGGACTGCTACCCACCACCCTAACAAACAGGGTGTCAGGTTGTATTCTGACTCTGCCAAGGGTCTTTTCGTTTGTTCCTTTTACCGTTACATTTATTTTATGATTTTCCTAYTAAATTGTATTTCTTACATAGAGTCTCTCACTAGTTTTGCTTTCAAATCAGTACAGCAGTTCAGAGTGAAACACAAACTTTAAGAAATTTAGAGATTTCAGAGGAGCTAAGATTTTAGGTAGAAGGCAAGCTTTATGAGAATAAATGAATAGGCTTTGATGAAGTTAAGAGTTAGTAGTTAACTAATAATTGATTGCTTGTCAACACAATGTTTGGTTAGCTGGGTTTATAACGAAGAATATAGAAACTGATAAATAGCTTTTAGGAACATAAGATAATTGTAGGCCTCCTCCTCCCGAAACTCCTTGAAAACGGGGAGCTGGAGTCTTACTAAGGGTTCATTTGTCATAATTGCATTGAAAAGGTAGAAAGGTCAGAACAAGGAAGACTTCATTTACTTCCTCATTTTAAGACCCCTCCCCACAAAAAAGACCACCGACCCATTTCAAGGAACAAACCACRCATGCTTAATAGCTTTTGAACTAATTAACATACGAAGCGGGGAATGGGATGTGCCAAAGCTATGAATATGCATTTGTATTTTGAGTATTCAATACCTGTATAGATAAAAGGCTTTTGGAATCACCTGTAAAGCGCGGTGTGTTTTTGGGAACTATCCCATGCGCTGCCCGGCGTCGTAATAAACATACACCTTCTAACTTTAAACTGTTAGAGAGTTTTTGTCCTTCATAAGTTGGATATCGATACTAGATCAATATCCATATTTTAATAAATCAAGAGTACATGGATGCACCCACTCCCTTCACAAAAATCCTTACTGCCTCAACAGGCTTGCTGACGGAAGTTCTCATCAAAGTGTTATCCTGCATAAATCCCCTTTCTCTTYTCCAGAACCTGGAAATCACAAGGACCTCCTTGTCCCCAGCCAGCCTCCAGGCAGGTCTATGCCACAAGAATGACTAGGAAGTGAGAACACTGACTGTCCACCCCTCCTTTCCAGACCCCCTCAGCTCGGGTGCTACTAGGCCATATTTCTGCTTCCCATGTGGCAGTCAGGGCAGGCAGAGCTTTTGGCACCACAAAGGACAAAGAGCTTGCACTAACACAGGCCTGCAAAATAAACCCTCCCAGAATTGCCACCATGTGAATGGCATCCTTTTGCCATCTGGCTTTGGGCTTCCCCTGTGGCCCCAACACTTCACTCCAGACATTCATACCTCGTTTTCAGTTTTTGGTGGTGGACACTCGAATAGGCCAAAGCCATTGGAGAGGCACATTTGCTCATTTTTTGGCAGTTTCTCCTCCACTTTCAGCCGTTTTCTGCCATCTTTGATCTCTCTTGGCTCCTGCTTGTCCTCCAGTAACATCCTTCCTCCCCCTCCCTGTTGCTGGCTCATGTCAGTGGCTTTCACAAGTGGCTCTGGCTCAAGTAACTGCGGTGGGGAGCTCATAGGTTCAGAGCCTGGTCTTAAGGATACCAAGAGAGGCCCTAGGGAAGGAGGAGACAAGTGAGCACTCACAAACCACACCCAGAAATCAGCTGTAGGCAATTAATTCAAACAACCAGCTGTAAGTGCTTTGTTTAGAGATAAACATAGAGGCACCTGACCAGAGCAGCTTCCAGAATTTACAGCCACCAAGTTATTTTAGCTTCCAGCCATATTTACTATGTCTCTCCTTGTCCTTCTTTCCTCTTTCTCTGGCAGGTAATAGGCCAGAGAGCTGGCAGCAGCTTACCCAAGCCCCGGGGAGCTGAAGGGCTGGGGAGCTCTCCATGTGCTGACCTTTGTTAATTCCGTTGAGCCATTCTTGTGCTGTCAGTGCCGGCTGGGCCGCTGCAGTCAAGGGGTAGATATCCTCCTGGTATGATTCTGACTGGAAGAAAACAAAAGTCCAGAGCAACTATGTCAGTGAGATTTTGGCTTAGAGGTTATACTGGATTGTGGTGGAGAAATGAATGTATTCCCCTTCAGCACAGGGAGTGTCATGAGCAACTCACCAGCTTAGACAAAGTCTTTTCACCTGCCCTGAACCTCTCTGCTCCTCACCTCAACTCAGAAGAATTGCATCTGAAGGCCAAATTTAAATTGTGCCAGTAAGGTCTTTAGACTGCAGGAGGCTGACATAGGAACTCATACCTTCTTTTCATATTCTACTTTCCAGAAGTAGAGAGCACAGTAGCGACATTTCCCATGTTCCTATGCTCACACAGTCATACGGAAGCTACCTTGGCTAGCTACAGATTCAAGGCCTGTTTCTTTCTCTAATGACACCAGATCTGAGACTTACTCCTGTATCACCTTCAGTGCAACAGGTCATGCCTGACATGCTCCAAAACAACTGTCTGTAACACAATTCTACCCGAGGGGTAGAGACCCATGAGTTCATAGTTCCTGTTTGAACTAGGGTGATTATTCTTCCTTCCACAAGGAGATTTTTATGCCACCCAACATCAGCTCCAACCCCTCTTCCTCTTTTGCCATCATGTCAAACAGACTCTATTGGAGAAGTCTGCAGACAGCTAGCAGACCTGGAAGCATCCCCTCAAAAGTCAGACATTAAACAGACCTAACTCTTAAGTTACCCAGATAGGTTTGTTGGCAGGGCTGCCCCAGAAACTGGCCAGCTATGTCCCTCACACCAGGAGAAAGAAAATCTCTTGTTCTACCTATTCCCCTGACCCCAAGAATCACAGAGAAGTGGCAGTGCCCTCATTTTTCCACTGATATTTGCCTTGGATGTGAACATGACCTGAGGTTGACTTACCCGTCGAGGCACAATCATGGAGATGGGCTCAATCAGGCTTTTAGTTGGAATAAGTTTGTAGAAACGGAAAATTTCACAAGCTGCCACATCAAGACCTCTCTTTGGCATTGTTCCTGGGGGAAGATAATGAAATAAATGGAGTATAAATCTCCTTAGGAAAGTTAATGCCATCAGCCATGTGAAAAGGGTCATGAAACAATGAAAGTAGTCACAGTATCAGCATCACATCAGCATGGTTTGACATCTGCATCCAAAACTAGCTCAGTGGCACAAATGACAAGACTAATTTTTTTTTTCTGTCAGATTATGTTGTTACATACAGGGTGTGTGGTTTGCATGCTAAGCCTCCTGTTTTTTATTCATTCGAATGGGTTCCAAATAGAGTGACCAGAACAGAACAGAACAGGCAGGTTATGCCACAGAATTTGAGCATATGGATCACTAGGAAGGGATTTCAGAGCACCGAAACTGTTGCAGCAGCCCTTTTGTTTATTCCTCTTTACAGCTTAGCCATCCTGACTCCAACTCTTCACTGACTCTGGCATTACACATTCATCTAAAAGTAAATCGAAACTCCACTCCTTCACACAATGTTTTGTTTTGGTAATATGGAAAAGGAAGTTCTGTACAATAACCTTAGGAGTATGTTTGATCAGCTGAACAAAGCAGGTCAGGGAAGTAGACCTGGTTCACTTAGGCTTTTTAAAAACACTTGTACACTTCCTTTCCATGAAATGCTTTTTAAAGAGACTGTGACAATGAGAAATAAAGATTGTTGTACTGGAAGGATTATAGAAACTGAGTAATGAGGAGATCCTTATAGTTAAGTTTTAAATAATATATTCCTTTTAATTTTTTTTTGAAGCCAACCTGCAGGCACAAAATTCAGTGCTGCCAAATATCTGTACCAATATTCTCTAAGAACAGGAGTGTCCACAGGGAGTGTGAAGAGGTGTTAATGATCCTAGAAACATGTAGAGGAATATGACTCATAGAGTAGACTGGAGAAGGTTCAAGAAAGGGTTAACAATAAGGTCTGAGGTCTGAAAGCTAAATTCTGTGACTTGAATTAACAGTGGATAGTACACAGACAGGTTAATAAGCAAGAGTCTCCAGGGGAAATGTCAGTAAAAAAGAAGGTAGACAAGCAATAAAGACTTAAGGCATTAAGCTGTGAAGCATCTGTTACCAGAGAAATCACAGAGTGGGAATGATGGAAATAGATTTCAGTGACAAAAACCTTGAATCAGATTGACAAATGGCAAGGAGCATCCTCCACCTTTAAACTCAGACCATCCTCCTTTCCAAGTTGACCAGGTATGTGAGAGGACATGCAGCAGTGACTGGTAAAACTGCCCATCCCATGCTCTGTTGGTCAGAAGGGCCCTTTCCAAGCCCTGACCCTGTAACACTACCTGTCATATTTAGATGAGCTGGGCCAAGCTGACCGTAAATGCCTGAAAACCTGTGTGGAGGAACCTGACCTATTCTCTTTTCTAAACGGTATTTTGGATAGTCCTAGACTCTGGCAGCCCCTAAAATAAAGAAGCCACAATCCGCTTATAACATTACACATTCTGCCACTCACCCATTCCCTTCTGTGGTGAGTGAGAACGATATTCCATCAGGAAGTTCAGGTATGGTTTCTCAGGGCTTATCTCATAGTACCGTATGTTTCCATCACCCTAAAGGCAAAGAAAATCAACATCAGCCAGACACTGCTGTTCAGGATGACAGTCTGAGAAGAATTCTTGGCCCCAAGAAGCCATGCAGGATCAACGGTGAACCAGATGTTTACTCTGAAATTCCTACACAGGAAGGTTAGGACCCAGCTGCATACCTCTCCACAATAAAGATGGTACATCTGTAAACGTGGTAAATGTGGCCTGATGATGATGGCCCCACCCCATCTGCTCATATCCTTAGGCTAACACGCTTCAGGAGCATCTTTGACCTCAGTCTGTCACAACACAGGCTGACAGCAGAATCAAACAGGCCTGCACTTGCTGATGTGGAWAGCACTTACCTTTCCCACCACGTAAAGCATGTGTGTGTCAGAGTCATAGATGGGAAACAGCAGTCCYGAGGAGCCATCCAGATCCTCCTCCAGTAAAGGCACAGAAAGGTCATTCTGGGCAGGACACAGGAAAAAGAGTCAGCTGCAATCACCTGTCAGTCACCTCGAGTCCAGGACACCTYAGCTGAACTCACCAGGCAGTGGCATGTGAGCACAGCTCTGTAATGACCCACAGCCCTGAGCAGGGGGCCATGCACAGACTGCTGCAAAGCTCTGTGGGTGGGAAGTGGGTGCTCTGTCTCAGGCCTCAACTGAGAGCAGGACATCAATTACTACCACTATAACACCTCAGGCATCTGATGGCATTTCATTTGCAAACACTGCCTGCCCCTACAAGGGCCAGACCCCAGGAGATGAAGGGGCCTTCAGGGTACACCTACATTGCTGGTGTAAAATTCACACTGAATTTTACTCATGTTGTCTCAGAACCTCTAATCAAGGCAATACTTTCACAATAATGCACACCCACAAAAGCAGTCTGCATCAGTCAAGCAGTCTCAGCATTGCACAGTGGGGAGGTGCCTGTTGCAAGGACAGAACCTCCCACTGGTCTTTTGCAGGAAAGCCACGTAGGAGAACACAGCACACCACTCCATATGCAAAGCTGGCATATCTTGTACAAAGTTATCCCTGCAGTGCTGAAGGGAGTGACTTTGGGAGAACTGACAGGACAGACTCTGGTGTCCTATGGCTGTTCATGTGGCAATTCTCACATAAACGTGTACTTAGCATAGGGTTAATACACATTTTCTCCTGCAGAACTGACCAGCTGCAGGCTGCAGTAAGCCAGAGCTTCTGTTTAGATGCAAAACTGGGTGTGGACCTGAGAAAGAGGCCTGCTGGGCAGGACCTGTGCCAATCCCTGTTCCTAAGGAGGCTTTACATGCTGTGCCTCACAGATCTTCCCCACTGTGTTCTTAAACCAAGCATATAAAACCCTGACATGACACCACAGAGTGTCACAGCACTGCTTAGCWTTGTGGAAAGCTTTCAGACAGCAGCATAGTGCTTTGTCTCTCACATGTCCAAAGAAGCCATGTCCAAACATAGCCAAAACACAGCAAATCACAGGCCTGGTCTACCAGCTTTGTCTGGTAACAAAGCATGGCAGCACTACAAAGAGACAAAAGATTTTGCTGCATGGTGGTTGATGCAGAGGGACATATTTAGATGCTGACAAAGTAAAAACATCTCCCTGCATATGAAAGGGAAGATGAGAGCAGGGTTTCATAAGGCTAGCAGCCATCCTGACAGGTGATCATGTCTTGGAAATGACCAATTAAACACTACCTCAGTACTCTACCACCAGGAATCATCAGAATTCAAAAACACACGATTACACTTTTCTTCACTGAGAGCTTCATCTGAGTAGGCTGTGTGTAGAGCTTATTTCTCTTTCCACCACCAAGACCAGTTTGCCAGAAAGACCAGTAAGAGCCACATTAAGTCAGAGCTACAGTAACCACACAGACGTCCTTTGAACAATTTCTTCTTGTAGTGGGCTGTTACGATTTAACCTCAGTCAGCGACTAAGTACCATGCAGCCATGTGCTCACTTCCCCTTGGTGGGATGGGGAAGAGAATCAGAAAAAGGTAAACCAATGGTTGAGCTAAGAACAGTTCAGTAATTGAAAGAAAAAAGGTGAAATATAGAACAATAACAATTGTAATGAAAAGAAAAGGGAGAGAGAGGAATAAAACTCAAGAAAAATAAGTGATGGACAACACAACCACTCACCACTCGCTGACCAATGCCCAACCAGTCCCTGAGTAGCAATCCATGGCTCCTGGCCAACTCCCCCCAGTTGAGCATGACGTTCTATGGTATAGAATATCCCTTTGGCCAGTTCAGATCAGCTGTCCTGGATATCCTCCCTCCCGGTTTCTCGTGCACCTGCACACTGGCAGAGCATGAGACACTGAAAAGTCTTTGACTTAGGGTAAGCACTACTTAGCAACACCCCAAATGTCAGTGTGCTTTCAATACTAAATCCAAAACACAATCTTGTGCCAACTGCTAAGAAGAAAATTAATTTTATCCCAGCCAAAACCAGGACATGGGCACAGCATTCACTTCGTTCTCTTAGGCTTCTATGTTGAAAGCTTCTCCAGAAACTCAGTTAGGTATCACAGCAGTAAGACCTATCACCCTTCAGAAATCTGACAGATCACTTCTGAATTGCTGTTATAAATCAAATCTTGTGTATGTGGCAGGTGAAAAGTTAAAGTGACAGCAAAAGAGAGAAAACTGAAGAGAGTATGGTTAAGGTTTTTGGTCCAACTCACTTGATCCCATAATGCAATTTGCCTATTATTCCATCCAGATGTTCCAGTAGAAAACAGCTTTTTCATGTTTCCAAGGAATAAAACTTTATTGACTTTGTGAGACTTATAGCTTCCTTCCTGTAGAAGAGAAAGGACATTGCATGAGTAAGACAACATCTGTTGCATAGCTACATTTCATGTTACATGACAATTCTCATTCACTGACATCTGAAAGATCGCTCAGCCCAGCTGAACTACAGTGAGCAGGATTTCACAGGCATCTGAAAAAAGTGGCCTAAATTCTTCAGGATCATTCTCAAAAGCTCAACCACAGATCATAGAAAATTCTGAGYTGGAAGGGACACACAAAGATCATGAAGTCCGACTCTTAAGCGAATGGACCATACAGGGATTAAACCCACAATCCTGGTGTTATCAACACCCTGCTCTGACCAGCTGAGCCAATCTCACCTCCCTAACTACTCATTCACATATTTGCATGGCAGCAGCCTCTAGTAGTTGCAGGCAGGGCATTCTGTGTACACAAACCTGTCCTTATAGCTACAAAATGCAGCCAGCTTCACCTAGCAAAAAAAAAAAAAAAAAATCCAGGCACAAAGAACAACCTTTATCATTGGGACATATGTACACCTGTCCACCTGATCTCTACATTCCCTCCCATGATGTCCCTCAGAGGGCTGCATGAGGTACCTATGAAACCAATACAATCTAAGTAAGGTTTCAAGGAGCAAGGAATGTGGTATCACAATACAAAATTCCTGTTTTCAACAATGATAGCAAGCATTTGTAGAAAGTAGATGGGAACAGCACCACAGAGTGTCTTAGGCAATGCAGGGCACAGATGCATTGCCTTTTGTGGCAATGAAGCTACCCAGGAGAGGAAACACTCCAAGAGGTGAGATCAAATGGACCATAAATCTCTGAACCCAACCTACCTGTAGGACTGTTCCAGCACGAGGGTCTATCACACGTATCTTTCTGTCCCTGCAAGCAGTGGCAAGGAGACTGCCATCTGTGTTGAATGACATGGAGAGGACCACATCTTTGTGAGCATCAAGAATCTTCACGGGCTTTGAAATAACAGCATCCTTGACATCAAGGTTCCAGATCATTATCTGGAGCAGAAATAATTAAAAAAAAAATAAAAAATCAGCCCTTTGCTGCCTCACACACAAGGGACTTTGTGTGCTCTATTCACTTCTTCATCTTTTCTCTACATTTATAGGTCTTACCATCATACACGATTGTTCTCCAGCACTTAAAAAGATTCCTGATACTAACAGCAATGTATCAGTGTCAGCTAAGAATGTCCAATATTTCAATATTTTAACTTTCTTTGCAACCACATTTTATACATAAAAAAAGACATCAGTGCAGAAATATGCATTAACACAAAGAAAAGTGGATGGCATTGCATGCTGTATTCAATTCAGTAAATGAGAAGTGCAGAGTAGACTGGAAAATTAGACAGTCCTTTTGAACTTACAGCAATATCCTTTTGCCTTTCGGTCACCATGGAATTTGCCCCTGAAAAAAGCTTCCAAACTCTTTGGTACCATCTTACAGCTTGAAATTAAAACAAATTTCAAAACATCCCRCCAAACAGGATGTCCTAGAAGCACAGACCCACCTTGTAGTCATAGCCAGAGCTGAAGAGGATGTTATCAGCCGTGGGATGCCATTCAATCAGACCAACTCTTCGAGCATGCCCAAGAAGTTCTTTCTTCGGAGTGGTAATGTTTCTTTTTAGCAACTGATTGGGGATGTCCCAGATTTTAACCTGAATGGCACAGGATGGGTCTTTGTCAGATTCCTGAGAATGAGCTAATTTGGAATTTACCAACAGCTACTAACTGCCTTGGAATTACTATTCCCTTTGTAGTGAAGAGGATGCACCTGGCTTTTTTGAATGCTTGTCCTTGTCATTTGTATCTTTACTTTTCTGTGGACCTGAAGATTCCTCTTTATGTTCTATTTTTAGACAGCAGTCCTACTGGGGTTTCTTTAAATTTGGCAATCCAACCTTTAGACCTATCAGCACAATTACAATAAGTTTTTCCCAAGGGGAAGAAGTAAACCACTGATCTTGCAGACCCTTCTCTTAACAAACTTTGAGCAGGAGCCACCAAATCYGAGTCCCAAAAGATATTATAATTCTGTGGTTCTATGATGTCATAGCAGTGGTTGATCCAGGTTCAATCTTCTCCTGCTGTACTGGTCCTCTTCATCCTGGTCCTGTGGATCCACTCAATGTCACCTGGCAGAMGAACTGAGAACTCCTCTGGTCAAGCAACAGCAATAGTAATGTGTCTCACAGAAAGCTGTGCTGGTGTTGAACTCTTTACAAATGACACAGCCATTTGTCAAAGTTCACAAAACACCACACAGGTGGCCTCAAAGCAGACACCCTGAGCAGAGACACTGGGCAGCACTGCACTGAAGCCACTCAGCACTGGGAACATGCTGTCTTGTAACAGGCCCACCTACACCTCTGGGTCCCTCTAGAAGGACGCTGCATGAAGACAAAAATGCTCTGTTCTCCTGTGGTGCTAGAGGAAACCAGCAAGACGGGCTGAACCTATGAGGGTATAAAAGGAGTCTTTCTCACACTAAACCTAGAAACACATGCATTTAGGATGCTAACACATGATTAATCCTCTGGCTCAATGAAAATTACTCTTCTTGTGTCMTAATTTTTCTAGTTCTTAGCCTGAAGCAAAAGCAAAATGCTCTTTGTGGATTCCACAGTTTGTGGAAATCAGCCACAGCTGCCCAAGTCTCTTACTGCTTGGCTGATGAGGATCACTCCTTTCTGAGACAAATAAGAAGTGGACTCAAACTCTRGGACCTCCTGGAAAATATCATAAGCATTCTTCTTAGCAGTATTCATCCCAATAAGGAATGAAGCCCATCAGAAACCTAGCAGCTGTAGAGTCCAGCAGTATCCACATGAACTTCTACAGCAGCAGCTGGAGAAAACATAACACTTTACAATCAGACCAACTGATTCTTTACAGTTTCAACAGCTGTCACAAAAGGAATGGGGCTGAGAGACTAGAAAAGGGAAAACAGGTTGTGTTCATGCTGACAAGAACTGTCTAGAATGAACCATCCACTCCTCATGCTGTGAAATGGTTGGCAATAAAAGCAGAGAAAAGCACCTGGCTGGAATCTCAGGCTGAATTAAATGGAAGAAATTGCCACTTCTTCAGTGTGCAGAATCAGAAGGTCCTGGACATAGGCCTGCAGGGCAAGCATGGACAATCCAAGCATGAACAAGCTGTCTACCCTGCTACATCTTGAAGAAAGCCCGATAAAATGAAGTAAAAGGCATAGAGTTTCCCCTCTAACCGGAGAGGAGCAGATCTTCAACAGGCTGAACTCTTCAGGCCTSACGATTTGCCAAGAAGAACAGAAGGGTTAAGAGGATAAGCTCAAACTTTCAGCCCCTAGGCATTTGCACTGGCCTCAGTCCTAAGCCTGCCTGAAACAGCAGTGGGAATGGAACTCACTGTTCACAGAGAACGTACAATTCCTTCCCATGCCCAATTCTGCATAGCTCCAGCTATGCGCCACAAAAGATGGCTGTAGTGCTGCCAGATGAAAAATTGTCTGCACCTGGTGGGCTCACACAATGCCTATTCTCAAAAAACCACTGGCCTGTGGAATTGCATCACATCCATTTGGTAAGAAGAAGAAGAACTGGAAAGCAACCAGCCCAGTTGTGCCAACTCTCACCACTTGATCAGGCAGTCAAGTATGACTTTGAATCACTGACCACCAGGGACAACCAAAGAGATCCCCAGGACATAAGAATGCATGTATAAAAGGRAGAGAACATATGTTACTGATTTGAGGGAAATTATTATTATATGTATGTTTATTCAAGGAAAAATCAGTGTATGTACATAAAATATAGTATATAAACTGGAGTTTCTTTTGTAGTCAGCATGCAGGATATTTCAGAGGAGATATCCCCTCATGCATCCAGCTGAATAAAGAACATCTGCTTCTTAATGCTATGTTAGTGTTAAGGAGTTTTCATTTTTACCGAATTTTGGTAACAGTGGTACCACCCAGGCAAGCTCCATAAAGGCTGGTTAATRGTCAAGAAACCTCTAAGAAATGTGGGAGAAGTGAAATTCCCATCATCCACTGAGAAGCTTGTAGCCTTCCTCAAAGGGAGGCCCAGCCCAGTAAGCAGTGAGATGCCTCCTTGCACACAAGTCTTACTTGCACAGTGGCTTACTAATGCTCAGAAATGGAAGAGAGCACCAGTCTTTTAACAACACATTGGAAGGAAGGCTTTTCCTCATGTCCAGCCCAGTGGAAGTGGTGGACACCTCTGTGACCCCAAAAAATCCTTTCTCAATCATCCCTTAAAACAGAGGAAGTATTGCTGTGAAGATGTCTCAACAGCATGTCCAGTCTGAGCTCTCCAGAGCAGGCCATGTTAGGTAAGATGCTGACCCAACAGAATCAGTCCAACMGCAGACACGTGATGAGAAGGAGGCAGTAGCACAGCAAATCTGAGGACAGCTGGAAAGAAAACAATCTATTCAGTCTCTGGCTGCCCTTCCACTACAGAGAATGAAGGCACAGAGAAGATGGAGCTAAACTCTTTGAAGGTGCACAAGGAGAGCATCAAAGGCAAGGGATGCATATGGCAATACAGCAATGCCTGGAGATCAGACGCATCCCATTTTCCCTGGAAGGATTCTCAACACCTGGAAGAAGGACCTAATGAGGCCACAGATCTTCCCAGCTCATCCAAACAAGGCTTGGAGCAGTCCAGTTCTTTGAGCAGGGCTTGGACGAAGTGATCTCCAAGGTCTAGCTACGAGGTATCAGAAAAGACAGTCACTCCAAGAAACACAGTCTTCTGTCCTTGCTACTTGGCAGGCAGGGAGATGTCCCTACACCATGTCACAGTGCAGAGGACGCATAAGATACCATTTCCTGCTGCTAGGATGAGGATGGAGAGCAGCAAAAAGAGAGTACAGTCACAATCAGACAGACTTCTTGTACTGAGACCAGTGACATGCTTTGTGTTCCCATTCTTGATCCAGTGTAACGTTTCTGGAGAAAACTGGAAAGGAAAGCTCGGGACAGTGCATCCAGTTTTATATCCCCCAGTGCAAGAAAGATGCTGATAAACTTGTGAGCCCAGCTGAGGCCACCAGGATGCTCAGGAGTCCGYAGCACTTCATCCTGTAAGTAGAAGCGGGGGCAGATGGGCTTGCTCAGCCTGGAGAAGAGACAGCTTCCAGGTAAATTGATAAAAGCCTACAAGACTACTGAGAAAATAGAGCCAGGCTGTCTTGAAATGCAGGGTAGGATACAGCAGTCATTAACTACACTGGAAGGAAAAAAATTCCCCATGGGAGGGGTGAAGAACAGGAACAGGTTGCCTAGAGAGGTGGTGAAAGAAACTACCCAGCCTCCCCTTCAGCTGTAACTGCAGAGGGATGTTTTGAAGATTGTGCTCATTTCTCATACGAGGCTCAAAACCGTGACCAAGGCAGTGGCCTCTGCCACAAGTAAGCCATGTTATGTCAAACTTCCCAAGACAGCATAAAGGTTGGAAGATAAAATAAAATCTTTACCATCAGTTCAGAAACTGAAAAAAGCCTTCCAAAAAGAAAAAATCCAGAGGAGTAGGCAAACAAGCAAAGACAAGTCACTAAACAGGAAAGACAATCCCAAAAGCTTATAATCAAGAGTGACATTTTGGCAGAACTAAAATGGCAGAGCATGTGAACCAAGCCYGGGCTGGAGAAAATGACAGGAGAAACCTCCTTGATGCTGTATGGCAGAGTGAGAATCTCTCACTCTCATAGGGGATCTCTGGATCTCTGGAAAAAATCATATGGGATCTCATATGGGATCTCTGGGAAAAAGCATGGTAGTTAGTTAGATGCCCTCACTATCAAAGACATCAAGATCACACTTTTTACAAGGCCTTTTGAAAGTGACTTTCCAGTAGGTAGATGAGCTAAATTGTCTCTCACAAACATGACTTGAATCTTTCAATTTCTACAGTATCTGCATCTTAACCCTACTAACTTCAGCCAAAGTACCCACTGCAGATCTGTATGCAATATGAGGCATATATTCCTCACCACAAYTGATACAGCTAACATTATAGAGCAACTGACAGCAGGAACAAGCATAAACTTGCTTTGTGGAGAATTGATCTGAAAGAGCTGGTCCAAACTGTGTTGTGTTGAAGCTTTTATTCTAAAGTAAAGACAGAGTTTCAAAGCGATTATACTTGAATAGCCATTCCATTTTAAACTCATATTTTGTTTTTGTCACACAAACACACCAAAAAAAGGGGCAAGCCCCCACAAAACAGATCTTCCTCATTACAATGATTTGGTATATCATCTGGAAGGCATCACACAAGCTCTGAACTCAGGAGAAAGAAAGAAATCTTACTCTTACCTGACTTCTTAAATAAGTACATGCATGCTTTCACATCTCATCCATGAGCTTTTGGTTTCTTTTAACTTCATTCTCCAAAAAACACATTAGCCAGGTACTAACACAGAGTACAAGGTGGTAAACTTACTGTGGCATCTTCTGAACACGAAGCTATTACAAAGTCATTGAATGGGTTCCATTTGATGTCCAGAACATTTCCTTTGTGCCCACATACTCTGGGATAATGCGGGTCAAGCTTGCCTGTCTGGAAAAAAAAAATCAAATCTAAGGTGAGCCATGGAATTACAGGACTTTTTCRAGGCAGCTCCAGAAAGAAACTTCTGCCTGTTGTCCTCCAAATGCCCTGGGTGCTCTCTGTCTGTTAAGGATGGGYTTTTGCTGTCCCTGCTAGTCAAGTGTTGATGATACCCTTTAAAGAACAGAAAGACTGCCCAGGCCTTCCTAAGTACATGCTTCTGTCAAAAAAATTCTGTGCCTGCCTACACGTGTATTACAAGACAGTATTATGTTCAGACACCAAAATGTAACTTGGAGGAGAAACATCTATGAATGAGATGAATCTTTTGACATTTTTTAAAGACCTTTTGATGGGGGGACAAACAACAGCAAACTCTCCTTCAGAAGACATTTCCTAGAAGCAGCAAAAAAAAAAAAAAGCTTTAGTAAAAAGGTATTTGTGACGTAAGTTACACATTACGAAGTTTTTCTTTTGGCAAGCTATCTATTTCTCCCTGATGATGTTCAAATCCAGCCATTCACCGAATTCAACCAGCATTCCGGACTCTAAGGAAAAAAAACAAAAACCAACCTGTAGGTGGCATCTACACAGGTACAAATCCCGCACCAAGGGCAGTGAGGTGTATTGAGAGCCTTGTGCCACATGGGGGCTGTGTTGCACTGAATAAACCCACACCGCCGGCACGGTCTCTGCTGTAAGAGTCAAGTCTGAATATTTAAATGGTAGAAAGGGTGGTGGTGATTTTATTAAGATTGAAGCAACACTTGCTCTCCCTCTGTAAGAAGCAGGAGAAGTATGGGAAGCCCCTTCACCCACCCCAGGCATCAGTTCAAGAGCAAAAGTCAGTCACCTAAGAAGGGAGACATGATGGCAAGCTGGTGATGCTTACCAGCTTACTGCTTCCTACCTGGAAAAACTGTAGACCAAAATGATTGCAAGTATGTGCCCTCCTAGAAAGCAGCATATCCACCTTCTGCAGATGTACTACTCTCTACACCTCTCCAGAGGCGGGCCTTAGCAGAGCAGAGCCAAGGGGAATCACTGCTGCCCCTAACCAGGCTGTGGATAGGATACAATTTTCCTAGCTTGTAAATTTTGGGGGGTTTTTAAAATTTGGAATACAGACCAGTATTACCAGTGTGTAACTACGCTGGCTTCACTGGAAAGTTTGTTGCATAAACTGGGACTAACCTGCTTTAAACTGAACATCCAAAGGGCTTTGAAATGTAAAAGACTGTAGTTTTTTTTTAAAACTACAGTCTAAAACAATTCCCTTTTATAATAGCGACAATGCAAAGAGATTTGGGAAGGCAGAAGAGAGAAAAAATGCTTTTAATGAGAAATGCTCCTCCACCCACAGTGTCCTTTTGTAGGCTTCAGAGCTTGGCTTCAATATGACAGCTTAAAAGGGGTGGACAGCTGGATCCACAGGGATCCCTTGATCCCTAAGGGAACTCTGTCCCCTCCTGGAGCTGGTTGCCTGTCTGCTCCCCACTCCAGTCTGGGAGACTCCCAGACTGTCCTAAGCCCACTTTGACTGACCCATCCTTCAAAGCTCTCTTAACCCCACTCCCACTTCCCCAACAGGCTTAGGAAAAGGAGTCCTTTTTTCTCCCAGCCACCAGTCTCACCCACCCCATTGCAAGCCCTGGGACAGAGCAAGACTCATCACCCATGAATCCCCAAAAGCCAACAAATATACATGGCATAAAGCTAGAGCTGCTAGTCTCAGATGTACATCTGCATGTGGAAGTGAAGATCTTCATTGCTGGAGGAAATTTT
Source organism: Alauda arvensis (assembly GCA_902810485.1). Taxonomy (NCBI): domain Eukaryota; kingdom Metazoa; phylum Chordata; class Aves; order Passeriformes; family Alaudidae; genus Alauda; species Alauda arvensis. The sequence continues at coordinate 352,323 of CADDXX010000212.1, forward strand.
ATTCTACGGATCAAAACCTGTTTTGATGATATGCTGTCATTCCATGAAGTGGTATCTGACTTCCACAGTTGCCTGCAGAGCTTGAAAATAAGCAGTTTTTCAACCACTCCCTTTCTAAAATTCTAGAATTTATGAAAAGCTTGGAGCTCACTGACAAAAATCACTTGTAGTGGAACATCTGTCAGAACTCTCCCAGCAGATTTGTACAGGGCAGATTACTGTGAGGTAGGTCATCCCCACCTCTGCCCCTAAAGGGCACCAGCACAGCACTCACATATGTGTCAGTTACACAAGGCCAAAGGGGTCATCATCAGTTTCATTTTGCAGTCCATGTTCCCAGAGAGAAGGCAGGGGAGCTTGTGTCTAGCAGGTCTGCACAGCCACWGATGTCCTCCCTTTCACACCTGGTGCTGACACATTGAAAGACTGGAGATTGCAAACCKGGACACAAATAACCTCCTGTCTCTTGGGACCTTGTTCTCTCTTTCCTTTTGCTGCAGAGGAAGTGACAAGATGTGGTCTCAATCAAGTCYGGTCCTCTGAGAAGGAAAAAGGCAGAACTTCATCTCTCAAAGGAAGGCCACAAAATTTCCCTCTCAGTCAAGATCTTTCCTTGGCATGCTGTGCGTGCACTTCCTCAGCACATCTACAGCCAGGCCACACTGTGGGAAAGCAGCTGGTCTCTCAGTTACAGTCACTGAGCTCATGACTCCTCGAACTTGCAAGATTTACAGTCAGTCTTGCCTGTTCTGGGCACCAGGCAACASCCATGGCCACAGCCCCTTCCCTCTCTGTCCAGATGTGCTGCCCTTCCACCCAGCTGGTTTCAGTGGCACATATTCACTAGGATGTGGTGAATATATTCACTGACACAAATTCACTGACACACCCTGCAACAGACCATTTCCAAAACGATGGCAAATATTCAACTAATTTCTTATAAGGTTGAATGCAAAGGCCTGCTGAACAGATGGTATCTGGGGGAAATAATTCATTCCCTACATAACCTCCACTGTCCCCAGCACTACCTCTCCCCTAGGCTCTCAGAGAAGACTGGTGCAGAAGGAAAGAAGTGGTATTTATTCAAGGAGAGATGAGAGAGCTTGGTGCCTATGACTCAGCAGCAGTACAACAAACAAGCAAGGAGGTGCAGTTAAACAGAGCAAAGCTGAGGCTTCATTCCTTAGACAGGCAGCCCTTCTAGCAGCAATACATGCAGAATGAACTAAAGAAAGCATTGGAGGGAGGGACAAGAACAGCTTTCTGAACAGGTTGTTCATCCTCTTCAGCAAGTGCAGTCCTCCCTGTCCTGGCTGCTCTCTCTTGCTTTGACCAAATGTGTGACATCCTGGCTCTTGGTCTCTTGGGCTCTTCCTCCACACTTTGTTTCCCGTGAATCCAGTCAAAAGTAACCACAATCAGCTCTCCACTGTAAGAGGGCAATACTGTCCCGGACACATCTCCAGAACAGGCTGCCTTTGATGGCCTGGCAGCTGAGGGCACAAGCCAAGTGTCCAGTACTCTGYGCCATGGCTCACCTTAACAGGGGGAGACAGAAGTCACAAAAAACCACACCGTCAGAAGCACAAGTCAGAAGTTTCTACTTTGCACCAGATGGTACCATTTTGGAAACATATCAAACAAAACAAAGTAGCTGGTATCATAGGTCCTGACTCAGGGAATCCCCTTCTTTGGGTGGCTGAGGCTGCTTCACCCCCCAGCATGGGTCAGGAAGTGGTATTCAGAGAACAGCTGTGTGAAGCACCTAATTTCCCAGATCCACAACCAAAGGTTAACCCTCAAGGGACCAACTCCTCTCCAGAGCTCTGTTTTGAAGCCATTAATTCTTCCAGACTCATCAGCATCCAGAACAGTGATCCCCACCTCTGAACTGCGGCAGCATTTACATCTGCTGCATACATCTGCTCCCTGGTCTCCAGAATCCTCTTCGCCAAAAAAATCAAGACAAGTTGCTCCTTAAACTTCTTCTCAAAGCTTTATACATCTTGCTCATTTGCCTTTTTTTCCCAGACTGATTGAGGCCTGAACTGCAAAGTCTTTCCTCACATGAAAGTACTTTCACATTTTCCCTGACATACTTTAATTATGCTTTTCTGTATCTTTTTAGTTCTACCATGCCTTTGATTTCTGCATGCAATATTTCAGAACTGGGTGGAGTATCTGAGCAGGTGTAAGAAGGAAAAATTACTACAAAGACTAGCCAAGCGGAGAAGAGGTGAAAAGACAGAAATATTAATATTGAGCAGTGCAAGCACCTTCAGTGCCTTTTGCCAGCACTTTGACAGCTTGGTCCCACACCACACCCACAGTCAACAGCTGTCTGCCTACAGATGCAGTTCTGTGATAAAGACAAGTTGTTGAGCCTCAACAGACCATCATTGCGGGGGCAGAAGTGACTCAGTCAAGAAAAACAGGGTAGTGGTTAATTTTAGAAGGACAGTCTCTAAACAGAACTGAAGGAATGAATTAATGAAGTCCAGAAGGGCCGGAAACCATGCTAGGTTCTACAAGCACAACCAGTTCACTTTCATCCTTAGAAAATATATATTGAAAAAGTAGCATTGCAATAACACCATCAATTAACTTTTAATTAAAGGCTGAACTTTTGCCTTTCATCTGTTCTGTCCTGATTCCAGAGAGATCATAATCTCATATTGAAGTTAATCCACATCAGTGCATGCATAATTTTACTGAAGCAATAAACATCAGATGGCCAGCTTCTCCCTCTCATCAGATCCCAAGCCATCAAAACTCATATACATGGGATTTGTTTCTGAAAGGGAAGTCTTCACAGCATCAATGCTTGAAGTTTAAGAGCCTCGTTGCCTGATAACTGTGTCTCCATTCTTTCACAAAGGAGACGGTAGAACAAAACCTACCGTACTCTCCTTTGGTCACAGCTGAATCCACGTCGCTAAAGCATCTTTCTGGTTTTGCCCTCTGTATCCACTAAATACTTTTTAATTTGCAGTTTCTCCCAGGAGACAAACATTACTGATTATACAAGAGAGGCAAATTAGTTGTAAAATGAAGCAAGGTGTTAAAAATCTGCAAGCAGCAATGCACGACATACAAATACACACATGCCAGGAGTCACCTGTGACTGCAACTGGGGCCTCCTCCATCCTTCTGCAATTTGGGCCACAGCATTAACTGGGTATGCTCTGCAGTGTCGCTCCCCGGAAAGCCTGTCCCTCCCCCCAGACTCCTGAGGTTCTCCCGAAGGCCATCCGGCGCTGGGGAGCTCACCTGCTTGATGGGAATGACGAGGAAGGCGCCGCCGCCCGCGCACTCGGTCACCACGGCGAGGAAGCTGGGGTTGACGGCGCAGAAGTGGTTGTCGTGCACGTTGCAGGTGATGGGCACGCAGTCGTAGCACTTGTCCTTGCTGGCGGCTTTGCCGTACACGTGGCGGAACTTGGAGCTGCGGTACTGCGGGTGCCACGACATCTGCAGGGACAGGAACACGGCGTGCCCACGCGTAAGGACGGGCCGTCCTGGCAGGGCTTGCAGAGCCCCACTCCCCTCTCCCCACCGCCGGCTCACCCTCCCCACCTGGGCTGCTCACACCAAGCCTCAGCCAGCAGCTCTGATGTTCACCCCTTTGCCATAACCTTGCTGCACATCTCTGATGGAGAGAGGAGCAGGGAGGAAATGACAGCTCTCAGTATCACCAGCCAGCTGGGCTGTGCATGTGCCAGCAGTCCCTATCTCTGGGGCAGGGCCACATGGCAGCAAGTTTATGGGGAGATGAATTCTGGTACGATAGAGTTCAGAAAGCATGAAAAAAAAAATAACCTCTTGGGTAAGGAAAGCATAAAAAATAATGAGTGAACAAGCCAGTCTAGATGCGTGCTWTGTTTAGGCCTCAGGTGGTTTAGGACCCAAAGTTATTCTAAATTTTGCTCACGTGAATGGAAAAAAGTAGTTTGACAGATCATAGGAATAGTTACAGTCACTTGTTGATGTTTTTTCCAGAGACAATTATGTTCTGCATGTCTGGTGTACAACTGCACTACAGCCCTCTGACAGACAGCATTTTAAATGGTGTTTAAATGAAACATAAAGCGTGTTAAACACAAGAATCCCTTCTCACAGAAAGCAGTGAGGCTTAATGGAACTGATGGAACTGATTTCATAAAATCATGAAGTCATACTGAAGGGACCTTGAAGACCATCTAGTTCCTACACCCCTGACAYRGGCAGGGACACTTCCCACTAGACCAGGTTGCTCAAGGCSTTATCAAAACCAATCTCAAACWCYACCAGGGTTGTGGCATCCACAGCTTTTCTGGGCAACATGCTCCAGTATYTTACCACCCTCACARTAAAGATCTGCTTCCTAATAYCTAATGTAAGTTTCCCCTCTTTCAGTTYTGTRTGCATTAGTCCTTGTCCTACCACTACACCTCCCAATAAAGAGTCCCTCTCCACCTTTCCTGTAGAACCCTCCAGATACTGGAAGGTTGCTATGAGGTTTCCTGGCAGCCTTCTCTTCTTCAGGCTGAACAGCCCCAACTTTYTCAGCCTGTCTTCATAGGGGAGGTGYTCCAGKCCTATTAGCAACTTCAGGGKCCTCCTCTGGACTTGCTTCAGCAGTTCCATGTCATTATAATGTTGTACGCACTGTTCCAGTGGGGTCTCACTGAAAGATTTGGGCTGTGAACAGTACTAGGACACAAGTTCTATCCTATTTCCTGCCTCCTCCCAATTCCACTGACACAGCTCAGAAGCAACCCCACCTTGGACAAATAYACATGCCTGTAAGAGTCCTGGCAGATCACCAGTTGCTTTCATTGTCATCTTTGATGCTCTCTTTTACCTTAGCATRTTTTACCTATGTTAACCCTGCTTTGTCCACATTTTTAGCTGACTATATCTCTTCTGCAGAAAACATTAGGTGGAAAGGATCTTTTATACAGTGAGAGCTGTATAAAACAAAATTTTTTTTTTTGTTTGGCACAGCAGAGAGCTGTGCCAAACAAAAATTAAGAAATGCAAGGTGTTTGAAAAAGAAAGCAGCAATCCTGAAAGCTGATCTTGGAAGAAGGGATGTTCACAGGTAGAAAGCAAGCTGAGGTTATATGCAACTGGCTAGCTCCCCAAACAGCCCCAGAGGTGTAGTGTACTCAAACAATTTTATGCTCATTACAGTTTTACTGGTTAGGTTTACTCCCACAGGGGGGAAATCGCTATGTTGTCCCAATGCAGCAGTATGCAGCAGTTGCTTCTTACAGCAGGACTATTATCTTCCCAAAAGGAGCTAAATTGCCTGGCTGCAAGGGAATTCCAGTTACCCTGCTCTTGAGTTGGGAGAGAGTGTGTGGTCTGAAGCTTCAAGCCTCTTCTGGAGAAAGGAGTCACCAAGCACACCAAGAAATTACTGAGAAAGCCAGGACCAACACAGGGAAGCTCAGAAGGATCTCATCAATGCATACCAATATTTCAGAAGAGGTAGTAGAGAAGACAGAATCAGACTCTCCTCAGCAGTGCCCAGCAACTGGAGAAGAAGCAGTGGGTACAAACTGAAACTCAGAAAACTCCATTTATATTCAATGAATCACTTTTTCACTGTGAGGGTTGTAAAAYACTGGCACAGGTTGCCCAAAACAGTACGGACTCTCCATACTTGGAGCTATRGTCCTGGGCAACTTTTCTAGTTGACTCTGCTTTGAGAAGAAGGGTTGGACTAGGCAATCTCAAGGGTTCACTTCCAACCTCAACTGTTCTGTGATCCTGTGCCTTTAGGGCCTCTGGATCTCAGCCATATGCATCTTGTACTGCCCTAAAAAARCCACTGCCAGCATACCAAGATGCACGCCCATATAGGCAGACTTTCACCCCAGTAAACCTGAAGAGTGCCTTGCAGGCTCAGCTTTCTCACCTGTTCCTCCAACAGGAAATTATGACAACACATTTCTTCCTCATTCATAAAAACTGCTGTTTGGACAGGCAATCATTTTCAAAAAAGTGCAAAGAGCAACTGGTATAAGGAATGGGGGGAGGGGGAGAAAGTAACAAAAAATATACCAATATTTTGTCAGTAAGACAGGATTGCTTTTACATTGCAAGAACTGGCACTRTCACCTCCAAATAATTAAAAGGCACATCTGTGCATCTGTCTGCAAATTAAGTGTTTTGCATTGTCCCTTAACAACATGCWTTCCTTGAATGTTTTTTGGCCTAACAGCATTAGCTTTCTCCCTGCACTGGAGRGTCGGCCCCAGTGTAGAGGGTCTCTCCTTGCACAGCCATTTGAGCTGTGTGAGCCCATCTGTGCAGAGCCCAAGGACCTGAAAATCATGTGTGTGCAGCACTGGGTAAGGCCTGGAGCCAGAGCTGAGGGATCCCCAGCTCACCTTACTGCTTGTGGGACAGCAAGATGCCAGGGTGCCCACAGCAGGGCTATGCAGATCACCCATGCACCACAGAGGGAGACAGTGCGGATTATACTTCTGTTCACATATCTCTAACCATACAGCTGATGTAAAGACTGTGCTTAGCAATGTCCTCTCACTCAACTCTCAGGGACCAAATCCTGGGACCTTGTGGTTTTCATTACCACCTTTCCCAGCAAAGAACATTAAGAAGATCTTTTCCTGAAGCTGCCAAGAGTTCCTGGAGAAGGATACAAAGATCCCTACAAGCACTTCTTAGATCTCTGCTTACTGGRTTGGATACCAGCTTTTTCAGGCTGGACAGTGTCTCCAGACAGCTTCTGCCTATTAAGAACACTATTTCATGAAGAATATGTAGTATTCTATTTCTCACAAAAGAGAGTAAAATACATCCATTTGCTTCGGAATTCCTCATTTCTGGCATAAAGAGAAGAACTGGTTCCTCTGCCTCTGAAACGGGATAATGCAACTATAGGAGATATGGCAAGGACACACAGTTTAAAAATATTTCCGTAGTCTCTCACTGTAGGCATTCCTGGCTCTTGACTCTGAAAGAATGATGTAAGATGGACTACTCTGACAGASAGATCTGATTGTGAGGAGAGTGTCAACTACAGAGCAGAGGAAACTTCATGAAAGCCTGATGCAGCAAGTGCAGTCAGCAACAGGTCATGGGAGGAAGAGCAGAAAGGAATGAACAAAGAATCTGTTGCTTGGTTATCTTTTTCTTCTTTTCTTCTTTTTTTTTTTTTCCCCTAAAGACAGAGCTCAGCAGCTGGGTCAGAAATTACGAGACCAAAAAGCAAAGCCACAGCAAATCTCAGCCCAGTGCTCAGAACAGGTGGGAGTTTTCTTTCTGGTACCTGAAAGGTTGTCTAGAAAACCACTGAAGTATTCTGATACCCTCAAGCACAGCCTGCCAAGCTCTTTGGTGCTTACCAAACAYGACCATCAAAATGGTGGTGTGACCTCTAGAGAACAGGCAGTTAAAAGACAGAGACTCCAGTTCCACCACTTGTCTTCAATTCAATGCAGCAGCACTGAAGGGACTTTGCTCTGCTTTACCTCTCACTCTTTTACGTGGCTGTTTATGAAAAGTTAGCTTTTCATGACTCACCTGCAAAACATGACTGCAAATGTCTTAGCTCTTGCCAAAGGAGTGAGTTTCTAGAAGGGTTGTGAAGCCTAGGGATGTCTGCAGCACTTCAGTGCATTCTTAGGAGAGCCATGCTGTGGCATATTTACTACTCCTGAAGAAACATCGAACCAAACAAGCAGGTATATGCCTGTACAACTGACTGAGCATGTGCTTCGCCATAGGCCAGCATCCTCCCAGTTTTCCTATTGCATCCCACTTACCCTAGGATTACATATTTGCCTMCACCGTTGTATTGCATGGCCTGGTTCTGGTAACAAGGGGCTAGAGGGGTGGCCTCTGTGAGAAGCTGCTGGAAGCTTCTTCCATGCCCAGCAGAGCCAATCCCTGGTGGCTCCAAAGATGGATGTGCTGCTGGCCAAGGCTGGGCCAATTAGAAATGATGGTAACTCCTCTGTGATAACATATTTAAGAAGAACTCAAAACAAAAAGGGGTTGCAGGGTTGTAATTGCAACCAGAGAAGAGCAGAGAGAACCTGTGAGAAGAGCAGCTCTGCAAACTCCAAGGTCAGTGTAGAAGGAGGGGCAGGAGGTGCTCCAGATGCTGGAGCTGAGATTCCTCTGCAGGCCCTGGTGAGACCATGGTGAGGCAGCTGTGCCCCTGCAGTCCTTGGGGATCCATGGGGGATGCAGAGATCCACCCACAGCCCATGGAGGAGCCCCATGCTGGAGCAGGGGGATGCCTGGAGGAGGCTGTGATCCAGTAGGGGACCAGTGGAGAGAGAAGCCCTGCTCCCAGGCTGGAGCAGCCTGTCCTTGGAGGACACCCCATGGAAGAGTGTCCCATGCTGCAGCAGTCTGAGAGGGACTGGTGCCCATGAGATGGAGCCATGTCAGAGAAGTTCAYRGAGAACTGTCTCCTGTGGGAGAGACCCCAGAGTGCAGCAGGAGAATGACTCCTCTCCCTGAGCAGTGAGGGAATCCTCAGGTGATTAACTGACCATAACCCCCATTCCCTGTCTCCTTGCTGGGGTAGGAGGTAGAGCTGGAAAAAGGGAGGGGTGGGGGGAGGGTGTTTTTAAGGGTTTATTTTACTTCTCATTATCCTGCTCTGATTTTGTTAGTAATAAATTCACTTTGTATCTCTAAGCTGAGCCTATTTTGCCTATGATGCTATTTGATGAATGACTACTCCCCATTCCTTAATCTCAACCCAGGAACCCTTCATTAAATTTTCCTTCCTGTCCAGCTGCARAGAGGAATGAGTGARCAGCTTTGGTGGATGCCTGGCATCTGGCCTGGGTCAATCCACTGCAACCATATATGACATTTGCAAATTCTGGATTAATTTATCTTGGTCCTGGACAAAACAACCACATGGAAAAAGTGAAAGATGTTTGAGGAAACCCAGACATATGGTAGCTTAATCCAGATCAAACTGAGAGTACCCTCTATTCTGGTGCCACAGTATTTTGTGAAAGACTCGCAGCAGCAGAGTCAGCCCCAACAGTGTAAAAGCTCAAAACTTTGTCAACACTTTATTCTACCATTCTTTACCTTTGCTATCCTTAGTGTTTTTTATATCCTTGGCAGTGCCGGGAACAGACCAGGAAATTATTTTCCTTACATCCTGGGAAAGGCCTGTAAGAAGATTGATGGGCACCTTATCTCCTACAAATACCAGTTCTTGGGTGCGGCTTCACACACTGCTAGGAGGTGACCTCTCCAGCACACAGTCCTGGACTGCTTGTGGTCTGGCACCTTCAGCTCCATCCACAAACTGATTTCTCTTACTCTGAGCAGAAAATTAATGTTGGGGGAGGATAGGAATTATGAAAACACAAGCAAACAAACAAGCAAAAGACAACAACAGCCAATCGCAAAACCCATCCAAAAACCATAACAAGGCACTTGAGCAGAATCAGATCATAAAAAGTATCTGATGTGGGTTAAAAAGAGCATAAATCATAGGGTTCACATCACATCTGGAAGGAGGGGAATTGGAGGGTTTTGGCAGCAATGAGATCTCTCACTCTGCTCACCACACAGCTGGGCAGTGTGACCGTATCACCCCAGGAAAGAAGTAGCTATGAAGCAGAGCTTGCCTCATTCCCCTGTGAACAGATATGCACATCTCCAGCTATGATGGCACCAGAAGACTTGGGAGCCAGGACTTCCCTCCATCCCACTGCTGATTGCCAGGTAGGTGGCTCATTTTCTACCTCCCAGGTGCACAGAGCAGGACTGTCAGGTACTGGGCCCCAACCTGCCAAATGRACCCCAGGAGCTCAGCATTGTGACTCTTTCAGAGCCAGGAGTGTCTGCTGCCACCCATCCCAATTCAACATGAGCTTAGCGTTGGTGACAATTTTTCACTGACTTTATACAAGGGGAAAGGCTGAACAACCCCACCATTACCAACMTAGATGTCCTCCATGTATTTTCTTTCCTTCCAGGCAAATTCCCTATACGGAAAATACAAGCAACAAATGAGGAAGATTGGCTTTGTGCTGAAGTACCAAGTCATGGCATGAGTTGTCTGTATTTCCAGGAGAGAAGCAACATGTAGCAAGTGTGCAGACAAGAGGATGCTGTGCACTGTGTGCTCACACTCTGCACTGGGATTTCAGTTCAGTTTGTGTGCTTCAGTCACCAGCAACATGAACACTAGATAAAAGAYCTCAGCTCTGGGCACTGCTCTTGAGGATGTGCCAGAGAGTTAGASGAGAATTCAGGGCAGAGCTGTATGGACCAGTTATCAGAAGTGTGAGATCTCCTAAGAAACCCTAAAAACTTTGGAGTGTAGATGAAGGAGGGAAACCGTGACAGTAGGCTTCAAACACAGAACAAGCTGGTACAAGGAGGATATAAATCATCTGCTTTCAAAGTCTAGGGGAGACAAGAGAGTCAAAAGGCATGTGTTTTAACTGCATCAAAGAAGTTTCCAATTAGGCAGCAGCAAAACTTTTATCAGTCATAGGAGTGGGAGAGAGAATGGCATTAATCTCTCCTGGCATTTCCCAGGCAAATTCAATAAAAGCCTAGCAATGACAACAGAGCTACAGCTGCTCCTGATTTGAACAGAAAACAGACTCACAGAGATGGAAGAGAAATCAGATAATAATTTTAATTTCATGTGCAGTAAGTCTGCTACGTCCGGACTGTGGCAGGGCTATACACCCACTCATCCTGACTGGACTAACCCACTCAGAAGTGAAYCCGTTTAAAGCAATTTTCAGTTGCAGTACTTAATGCCAAAATTTCAATTTTTAGCATCCAGGGACAAAGCAGCTGAATCAGATATAGCTATTTGAGAACAATCTGTTTCGTTATGGTACCAAGGGCTGAGTTGCAATTGAAGCTGTTTAGCAATTGCCATGATTCCAATCATTAACTGGCCAGAGTAGCTCCTTCCAAAGATACTACTCTTCAGGGTTACTATTAAGAGTGGTATAATGGTAGATGAAAGCCAAAAGTTTAATTTCAGTTTGTTTGTTTGATGCAGAGTTTGAGCTGAAACCTTTCCCACTGCTCTGTAAAAACAACTAGGCCSTGTTTCCTTGAGGTTTTTCTTAGCAACACTGTGAGAATGCAAGAAGGACTTGTAGAGGGACAAGACCACCCCAYCCAGATACAGACCTGAGGATAAGGRTGAGCACAGTAAAAGAAGGAAATGGATACAATAAAAGCATTCMAAGTGGTACAAACCACCACGTGAAGAATTCCCAGGAGCTGAACAAGTCCAGTGGACTCAAGAAATTTCTGCTCTTGGCAAGGCCAYGTGGAGGTCCTTCAGGAAGGTGTCTGAGGTCTCTGGCACCAGAGASGTTTTCAAGCTAACCAGGCTGGAAATCACCAATATCTGTTTGCAGAGAGATATTCTCTGCAGTTTCCATGCCCAGAGCTACCCATGGCCCATCCCAACACCCATCTCCTGTGGGACCTGGCTCCAGACATGAACTACAACCTCTCCACACCCCTGGCACAGCGGGGTCCTGACAGCACCCAGCGTGCATCCACCCAACATGCATCCATCAAGGCACAAGTCCTGGACCCTTTCTGTCCCCCATGCCAACACCTATCCCTGTTTCACTGCTTCAAGGTTCTGAAGGTAGGAGGCTCACAGCTGASTCCAGTGACACAAACAGGCATTCTACTCCATCAGCTGTAAGATAGTCAAAGTTTTTTACAAGTTTCGTACAAACTAAGGCTGTGCAAGCACAAGATAACTGCTTGTAGAGCATCACATTAGATGTATTACAGCCTTGGCATGGAAGCAGGGCACATAAAGGCTGTGCAGAAGCAGCACTCAGTTAAGCCAATGCAGTATTTTTAGTCCAAATAACAGTTTGTAACAGAAACAAAATTCTAACAGAAAGCTCTCCAACTCTGTCTGCCTTCAGGCAAGCAACTGAGGGACAGACTGCCTCTGCTCTTGGTTTGTGGATCATATGGGCCATTCACTAAAAAGCTGGATTTGATGACCCTTGGTGTGCCTTGTAACTCAGAATATTCTGTGAAATCTGTGAAACACTATTGCAGTGATCAAAGACCAGCCAGAGCTCTTCAAGAGACCAGAATCTAGCACAGCATCTCCTGCAGAGAAGAACTTGTACCCTTTCCCCATCCAAGCCCACAATGACATGCTCACACTCCTCAGAACACCTGGGCTCAGAGCCTTCCAGTTCATAGTGCACAATGCTTCCATTGCACAGATCCATCATGTGCACGGTACATGCCCCATGCCGAACAATTGTTTTCTGTTCTCTTTTGCTGCATACCTCTGAGCAGAGTAGCACATGCCAAAGAATTGTTGATGGTTGTGTTTGCTTCATGCTCCCCCAGCTTCGTGCAAGAAGTCTCCTTTATCCTCAAGACCTGTTCTTCACATGGCCTGTGCTGTATTCCTGCATGGRAGCTGCTCTGGCATTGGGAGATGCAGGCTGAAATCCAGCCARACCTCTGGAGACCTAGTCCCAGTGCACTCCCGGGCAAAGCACACAACATGACAGTCTACCAAAAAARYWTTCAAGTATTGTTTTATATTGTTCATAGGCAGGTTTCCAAACTCTGCCAACACCTCTTACTTGCCATCTGAAAAGCACTTCAGATGTTAAGGTGATCCAGCCTGACAAGTTGGACTGTCTTTCTTATGTGTCCTTTCTGCCAGGGAATCAAGAGGATCTGAAGTTCTGAAAGACTTTTCAGAGCTCTCAATCCCTTGAAAGTAAGACATAATTTGACAAGCAGAGAGACTAACAGAGAAAAAATACACTGCCCTCATTCCTTCTCTTCTATGCAGGGTCAAAACAGATAAAAAGGGGAGAAAAGAAGGAATGCGAATGCTAATAAGGGGAATTTTGAAAGTTACAATGAGCATTTCAATCTCAAATGCCATTAAAGCTTCATTTCCCTTTTTACCTTTTCCTTTGGAATGCTAAACCTGAATTGTATTGGTAGTGCCTCTTTCCTTTCAGCCTAATCATTTTTAAGTGATGCTTCTATGTCCAAAAAACATAGGGGCAGCCTTGCAAGTCTTTGAGAGAACTGTTTGCAAGCATCCAAGGAGAAACCACAAGAGATTCAAACTTCCAACCTCGTGCAAAAAAAGCAGATGGAAAGCAGCACAAGGATATACAGCTAGAAAACTCCTGAGAAGACACACATCATCTTCTCAKATCTGTACTACCAGTCTATGAAATAAAATCTTTACCTGCACTCAGCTCCAAGTAATAAAATCAAACAGAAGTAAGAATCACTGTAATTCCTGGAATCTGCCTAGATCCCTTGTTTTCTCTGGTCCTTCTCCCCTTCTTTCTTGAAATCATGCACCGGTTTCACCCATCTTATCCTTYTCCTGTTCTGCTAATATCTCTCTCCTCCCCTCCTCTTCTCTTCCACACCACTTATTCTCTCAAAATCCTCTCCTGCTCATCCAAAAATGAATAAGGTAACTTGCTGCCAAAAGGTAAAAAAAGTCCCTCTGGGAGACTAAAAAAGCCCTTTCAGCTATCTTATCTCTGCCAATGACAATTAGACAATGCTTACATCCAGATGACAAGAAAAAGTTGTACATGAAGTCAGCTTTAGTACTGCCTCACACTGAACACCAGGCTATGTATTGGAAATAGGGGATACATCCCCATCCCCAGTACCTCAGGACTTGTAGAAAGGAAAGAGTGAAACACAYCACTTTAAATAAGGCAATGAATGTATCATGAAATACTGCTGGTTTTCTGCCAGAGAGCCAGCTACATGCATTGCAAATTACATGACATGGCTCCATGTGGAGCAAACTGTACCAAGAGACTTTCATAAAAAGTACTTCACCTCTGCTCATTCTGCTTTCCCCACAACAGATTTATGCTGAAGCRGGAAGGCATGTGCTACTTGTTCCCAAACCAGGTTTCTGCATTCTTCACACAGGCACAGGGTCCTGGTTTCAGTGTCTCTCTGCTTTAAGCAAACTATTGTCCCCTCTCCTGATCAGAGAAGTGTGATTCTTGCCGCATCTTGCTTCCTGATGGACCTTGGCAGAGGAACATCTGCTAAGCAGACTGCTCCAAAATTTCCTGCTCTTACCTAGCCAGCATCAGGGCGCAGGGCACAGCCCTGATGAGGSAAGCAGTGCAGTGCAGTACATGCCTCACACCAGCAAGGCTAGTATGTCTTACACATCCTGCAGAAGACATCTGCCACCTGCATGGGACACACTACCAAGACTCACATACAAGCCCCTCCACTGGGGTATGGCTGCTTTTAGCAGCTAACTAATCAACTAATCAACTAAGTCCCAGCTCCACACAGCTGGACTAGGACAGTTTTGGCAAACACAAATACATCACATAATTGTATTTACTCTGAATAAGGCTATTAATGTTTCTTTCACAGGGCAAAGGTCTCTCTCCCCAGGACCTGGTACTGCAACCCTGTCCTTGTGGTTAAGCAAGAGCAATGTGCAGAGGTTACTTCTTGCTTCCAGACAGCTTTAAAACCTTCAACCTCACAGTGCTCCAAATGCATTACTCACCCTCATCTTTTCKTGCCTTATGCAGAGAAAGGGCTGCTGGCTGCAGCCGTGAGAGGAGCACAGTGATCACAAAGCAAGCAAGCAGTGAGAAAGGTGTCTGTTGTGCTAGTCTGCAGGTGTCAAATTTAGTAAAAGSATTCAGTGCAATTTCCCATCCCACTCCTCATTTGCCACCAGCTATCATGGAAATGAAAAGTGCTTCATTAGAAACAGCAGAGTGGGAAACACATCACTYGCTAATTCAAGTATTGTAGTAAGGTGTAGTTTTCTTCAAGTAGCATGCACTCGTCCCAAAAAGGTTTTGGAAGACARGACAGACTCATGTGAACACAGACCAGGCGCAGGCATGAGCAGTCAGCCCACTGAAGAGCAGTCCAGTCATCATTTGTTCATCCCCTCACCAATATCAGTACCAGGTGATTTAACCAAACCTCATCTTCATCCCATTCTCCTCTTGTCCATTTCATCTGAAGCAGCAGTAAGGGACAGCTTTGTCTTTCTGACTTTGTCTTTCTTTTTGACTTTCTGGCTAAGAGAAAGGCCATCCTCAGTGACATACCAGTGTGGCTGCAGCTTTCTCCAGCTGCACCTTGCAAACTCCCAGAAGGGAGACTCCCTCAACCCTCCTGATGCCCTGCACCACCTTCCCTAGGTTGACCACAGACTTCTGCCCACAGTCTCCATGCATGACCTGGAGAACCAGCAGAGCAGGGAGTACTTTCAGGAGCACCTTTCTCTTGTTTCCAGAGAGGACTCGCCAGCAGCCAGAGGGAAGCCAGTGGGGTTGGGCTTGAGACTCTCTTAACCACAGAGTTACTAATTACATGGCTGTACTCCAAAACACCAAGTSCTGTGCACCACCAGGCAGGTGGGGAGGTACCTGGTTTGCAGCCTGSTAAGAAACTATAGGAGACCACTCAAAACACCAAGGGAACCACTGCACTGCCAGGCTGGTAGAAGAGTGGGTGGAGGCTTTGACAAAACATCCTTTTGCTTCATTGGTCTGACACAACCCTCATCTCAACCTACTAGCAGCTCTTGCTTCTCCATGAGGAAGGTCTTTATCACGAAGGCAAATGCTCCTCTCTCCTGTCTCCTCCTGCTTGGTGACAACTTGTTAGATCTTCCCATGAGAATGTACATCAATAAATCAAGGCCAAGCCCTCAATACAGCCATCCAAACTTTGTGTTCAAAGGGCGATACTGTCCCTTCTCATGTTAAGCATTCCTTTTCTTGGGTTGTGAAAGCTTTTGGGTATGGCTGCGTGAAATACACTGCTATCCCTGTGGAGAAAATACTGCTAAGAACTGATCTTGGAGACAAGCATTTAATAAGTTATCTGTTCCAACAYCTGGCAGTGGTACTCCATGGACCACCTTCCAGTCTTCCTGTACTGAGGAGGCTGCTCACTGGTGCACAAGGAAGATGCAGGTGTCACAACAGACCTCCAGCTTTTCAGCTCCTTTGTTAAAGGATAYGTGAAACTTTTATTTTGCCGTGAGAAGGCAGAAAGTATAAATACTAACTGAAACTCTGTTGTGCCTCGAAGTAGTTCCAAGCACAAATGAGGAAGTTTGTTACAAAGGAGCACTAGAAAAAGCAGGAGRGACACTGAAAAGACTGAGGCATTGAATGCCTTCTTCACCTCAGTCTTTACTGCTAAGATCAGCCTTTAGGCATCCTGGAGTCCTGAGAGAGCCACAAAATCCAAAGCAAGGAAGACTGACTCTTGTTGGAGGAAGATCAGGTCAGGGAACATTTAAACATTTTGGATATGGACAAGGGCCTGATGGAATGGACCCACAGGAGCTGAGGAAGCTGGCCCTTGTTGCAAGGTCATTCCTGGTTTTCTGTGAAAGCTCATGGCAATGGSGTATTGTCCCTGAGGACTGGAAGAAAGTGTCACCCTTACCTTCAAAAGGGCAAGACAGAGGATCTGGGGAACCACAGGCTGTTCATCATGAGCTTGGTCAGAGAGTAAAACATAAAATGGAACTTTCRGACTCTGAGGGTGGTCACACGCAGGCAGAGTGCCTGTCTCAGACACAATTTGCTGAGAGAGGCTGTGAAGTCTCAGAGTCACTCAAAACCCACCTAGACCCACCTAGACAACACCCTGAACCTGCTCTGAGATGGCAATTGGACTGGGTGAACTCCAGAGCTGTCTCCACCCTCTGCCATGCTGTGACCCTGTGAAATCTGTACTGATCTCTTGTGTGAGGATCCTGCACAGGTACAGTGAAAGTAGGCCAGAACTTTCAGTGTGAAGAAGATGGGAGCTATCCCTGTTACACAACACTGCCTGCAAGGGACTGATCATATGGGCCATGCTAAGGGGAARGAAAACAAGCAGCAACTCAGACAAATGACGTGAAGCAACACAAATAGCTGGACCTCAGTGTAAATGCTCTCATTCCTAGCTGAGGCACAGASAGATGAGAAGGTTTTCTGGGGAGGCTGGGAAAAGGAGAATGACRTCAGAGTAGTAAAAAGTGGAACTTGGTAGATACATAGATAAAAGTGAGAAAAACGGAGAGTCAGCCCAGCTTTTGTAAACTCCTGCCAGGCTTCACAAGCCAAACTGCATTAACAAAACCCCAGAACCACYATGACATGGTATGTTCAGATTCCAGTACTATGACAGTTTCTCATCACAGCATGAGGTTAGCAAGAAGCCCTTAAATGGGTAAGAGGTTTGTGAAAAATGGGAAACACCTACATTTGAGTGCTGCAGGCTTAAGTTAAAAATAGACTTTTACCACTCTGTTTACACACCTACATGTCCTCCAGGAAGCATAAATTCRTAGAACAAAAGCAGATCATCACAGCTCTTGTGAGTCCATATTTTTTCCTGTCCTTCTAATTCATTCTTCTACATTCTCACCCACAGACTTTTTTCCAAAATTCTCAAGTAATGRAGAGAACATCATCATCATGCTAAACTTAACCCAGCAGTCAGCTGCCTTTACAAAGCTTTTCTCTGCTGTCAAAATTAAATCTCCTTTTGTGCAATGTGTCCCTCACTTYTTATTCTATTTAGCCAGATCCAAGGCAAAAGACTCTACCCTTCTTATTGCAGCAAGCTTTCCTCCACAGCTTACACACAGCTTCCTAGTGCTCCCTAGTTTTTATCTCATTCTCCTTCTGTCAGCCATATTTTCTGAAAAGCTGATGAATTTGTCCTCCTTGCTTCCACACTCTCTAGCTCATCTGCATTTTACCAGAGCAGCTGCWCCTAAAACTGGCAGAATACATCTATTCCACTCCCATGGATGGACAGAGCCATCCAAGGCTTCCTTTAAAATTTATCAGATATTATCCAGTTCATATCTATCATTTTTGTTCTACAGCATGTCACTGGGTGTCACTGTATTGGAATTAAATGCAACATTTGGATGCTTTTCTGCAGAACTGCACGGGGTCTGATCGTACAGCATTATCTGAAAACTCAAACCTCTCTCTGATGAACCACATCTCAGTTTTCCCATGCCTTTACTTCAGCTCATCAAGTCAGTTTCAAACCAGAGCCCTGTCATTCTGCAAGTTTCCTGCTCCTCCTGGTTTCCTGTTTATTGTTTATTCCTTTGTCCTAATTGCTAATAAAAATACAAAAAGTATCAAATGTCAGGAAGAACCCTGCAAAATTCTTCTCAAAATCCTCACATTCTCATACCAAACTGTCATGTAACCTCTCCTCTATRATTCTCTCACCAGATATACAAATACCTGACAACAGACAGATGTATATAGTGCATATTCCCTTATCTTAATTGTGTGGGATAACATTTTTCTAAAGTCAAGATAAATGATTCCACATCCACTGGGCTTACCACCCTCTGGAAGATGAAATCAGASTGTTGACACAATTGGTTTCACCATGCTCATGCTGCCTTTTTCATCTCATTATTTCTCCCAAGTGTTCTCCTTTTTCTTGCTTTCTGATGTCCTCCTTATAAAGAGGCTCAAGCTTCACTGTGTCTAGAGTTCAGCAATCTCCATCCTCTGGAGTGTCCTCAAAGACAACCTGTTAATTTCTGTGGGGTAATTTCAGACAACTCTTCATGTGTGCTGCAGCTCACACTGACTGGGGTCCCCACAGATCTTCCATGAACACTGTCCAACATCACYTGCCCCACTGTAGCCCAAAGTACCACTCATCCCTTCTTGCTGTTACAGGGGAACTTAACCAGGCYTGGGGAGGACTCTGCATTTGTCCCTAGAAGAATCTAGAGTGGCTGGAAGCTGTGATCCTTACCAGACTGGACTGTACRGCTGAGCTGATCACAGGGCATCCCTTAGGCAGCAACTCACAGCTAAGCAACCAGTATCCCAACAACCCACTGGGATCCCCAGACCGGGCTGCATGCAGGACATTAATGTGCTTTTTGTTCACAGCCTATCAGGGGTGCAAGTTCCTCAGGATTTCCAAGCTTTTGTTCTCCTGGGGTCCTGGGAGCAGGTTTTTCCAACACACRAGACTAAGCTTCACATCCAGCGCAGCAAGCATCTGTATCATTCACAGCAGATCACTCACAGAAAACCTTATCTGCAGCAGGAGAAGACCTCCTGTCTCATCTGTGACTGGACATTCAGAGCCCAGACTCAGAATCAGTGAGCCAGGGAACAACTCCTGTCACAGCCTGCCGTCTCAGGCTGCACTAAGTCTTGCTGCTCCTACTATGGAAAGTCAGGCCTACAGCAGTGTGCAGCCTCGCAGCTCTCTGCAGGACAGGCAAGTCTCACRCTTCTGCCTACACTGGGTTTCACTCTGCACACCAATAAATGTCCCTGTGCAGATGAGGTTCTCTAAAGGCAAGATGAAAGCATCTACTCCTTTCCCCCTGTGAGAAGTACCTCTTTTGGTACTTCARTTTAGTTTCTGCATGCCAAGGAGGACCAGCAATACTGGTGTGATTGTATTCATATAATTACAGGCTTTAGCTTCTGCTGAAAATGTATTCCCACATAAACAGGCCTGGAAAGCCCAGTGGTAGTAAYAGGATAAGCAAAGGTATCTGTGCTTTGCAGTACATGAAAAGCAACTGCTCTAGAAATCCAAGAGCATCCACAGCTCACACTTATAGCTTAGCAGATAACACTATCATTGCCATTTTTGTTTCTTCTTCCTTTTATTCCAGCCATAGCTTTTTAATTTCAAGACAGAAATTATCTTTTCCTGCCCAGGAAAGGGGTGAGGAGTTGCTCCCTGGGAAGACTCTTCAGAACAGGTATGCATGCAAGCAATCRCCTCTTAAGTCCAGCATGTCTGACTGTTGTCCTTTGCCAGTCATTCCCCTACACCCCGCAGCATAATCAGAGCACAACCATAAACACACGGAAGTTGTGCCATGTGCTGGGCAATCCACTTGCCCTGGTGTGTCCATTTGCCACACCCACGTTACAGACTAGTTTGCGGGCTCCCACCCTCATCCAAGGCAACACTTTAATTTAATGCTCTCAGGTTTACATTTTTGAGTTTGCTTTTTTTTTTTTTTTCAAATCCACCCACACATGTTTCCATCTTCAAAGACAGAATACAAATACACCCTTAAAAAGGCAACCTTAAAGGCAAACAGAGGAATGTCAGTGTTATCTACAATTTGTAAGACACACATATGAGAAACAGTTTCCTGTTTTATCACAGTATGTGTTGAGTTGCTGCTTCAAGACAAAATCAGAGCCCTCAGAATTTCATCACAGAATTTCATCATCTATTTGGCTCAGATGCCAAATAAGAACAGGCCATTTCATTTCTGGAGTTGCTTTACACAAAGCTATCACATAAAATGGTTTGTGAGCCTCTCAGCTTAAGCTGGGCTCCCCCCAAAGCCATGGACACCCTTCTAGGCRTATCTGCAATACAGCAGGTGACACACCCCTAGACACACCTTGCCATCCAAATTCCACTCCTGTGCCACAACACTATCAGGGGGAAATTACCAGYAATAAATTCCTTTGGAACCAAAGTCAACCAGACCATATAATTATACAGCAACCCAGAGCTTTAAATACCATCTGCACGTGTCATCTCAAACAATACTATAGGCTAGGGCTACGGGTTTGTTGTTAGCAGATGAACACTGATATGGTGGCTTTCACCTCTTGGTTCATGACTTGGTTGCACCTATTGGAGGGCAGGTGGAGACATGCATCTTACACATCTGTGGTCTGAGAAGCAAAACCCTTGAGAAGCAAACATTGCCCTGGAGGTGAGGTTTATCAGTTCAGAGTCCCCAGMTGGAGAAAYTAMCCACCACACCATGGGCTTGACCACRCCACTTGACAGCCAGCTGCCAACAGTCAGCAAAGAGAGCTATGGAAAAAGACATGTTCCTAGGCTGTGTGTTCAGTCTCCAGAACAAGATCTCAGGCAGTCCAGTCACAAGCACATCCACTGCAGTTTTGGCCCCACATGCTGCAGTTTCGCCTCATCACACAAAAACRGGGCCCGTGTATCACAGCAGCGCATGCTGAACCCTGGATGTGGTCTTCCCACCGCAGCCAGCAAGCAGTAATACAGAACCTGTGTCCCACAGYCCTGCTGCTGGGTGCCCAAGCATCTCTGTACAGCAGTGGGAATCTYATGGGTAAGGCTACTAAATATGCATTAACGGAGAATCCAAAGTGGGACACTTACTGAAGACACTTGAGCCGGGATAGGGAAGCAGTTTAAGCTGGTGCCGCAAGAAAACTGAGTTACTGATGAAGTCTTGCAAACAGGGCCAGCCTAGCAAGCAGTTTGTATGAATAATGCATAAAAAAAAAAAAAAAAAAAAAAAAAAAAAAAAGAAAAAGCTGCGAATAGTTTTTGTAAACAAGAAAGGAGGTGGAGAGCCATTAACTAAGTGATCTCACATTCTCACATTCCTCGATTTGCTTTATCAATCTCAGTATTCAGAAAAAAAAGCTCAAGAGCAGTCCAGGCTCTCTAGTGAATCAACAAAACCACACAAAGGACCGTACCACTCCTCAGAGCCTCCGGGCTGTGCATTAGCTTTTAGCAACGGTATCTACCACATGAATAATGCAGCACGTCTTCCAGAGCATCTGTACTCCAATCAATCCACAGTAGCAAATAAAAACCTTTCAGCACGCCTTTCTATCAGGCAGCAGGACCTTTTTACAGCTGCTCAGAGGCATATTCTTGGAAAAACAACCCTATCTGCCACCAAAGCTGGAAGCTTTTAAATCGGCCAGCTGGGAACCAGCCTTTTAAATCAGCCATCCTGCGATGGGCCTCGATTTTATCAATTGCCTTTCTTTGTCTTTTGTTCCATAAGGATCCACACCCACCGTTCCGGGGCTCAGATTAAGGGAGCTCAGACTAAGGTTTCAGTCGGCTTTCAGAAATAGACACGTGTCTCTTCTCAAAAGCGGCTCAGAGCCGGCAGCCGGCCCTTCCCAAGGGGGACATGGTGGCCTCACCAGACACACAGCRTACACACCACATCCTTCTGAGCTATAAAGGAGCCTCACAATGAAGTATGGGCAAAGAGCCTTCACCAACCAAGCAGCAGTCAGATGCTCCGATCTGTGTTTTCAGAAGCAGAACCGGTGATGGAAAGAGAAGCTTTGTCCGTGTCCATCACCAGTGCTGGTTTGAGCATTGCTCCTGTGCAGAAGCACCAAGGTCCCTTTTCCTGGGCAGCCCACCAGGAGTTGTGGGAGCTGCTTCTGTCACCACAGGCAGCAGCACATCATGCAGGCTACTGGCTGCCTGAGGAAGGACATGCCACCAGAGCAGATGGACCGGGATCCGCAGAAGTGGTGGGAGACAAAATGGCAGCAGCAAGAAAGATCTCAAAGAACAACATATTCCAGCAATGTCATCTTTCATCAGAAAACTCAGCTCTAAATAACACTCCAAAATATTTGCAGCTCTCCAGCATGGCACAGATACTTAAATATGGTGCCCTGGTAAGCTGGTTGTGGAAAACAAACAGCTCTGCCTGTAGAATAAACATTGCACAAGTAGAAAGGACATTAAGTAGGAAGRTGACAGAGTCACTGAGAACTAAAATAATGAGTTGACTTCCTCATCCACAAAACAGGAAGGTCAACAGCTTTCTCTGAGTGCACAGCAGCCCCTCTTGCCCCTTGTTTTTGGTGCACACTGGCCAGGGCAGGGCATGAGGTCTCATGTGAGTCCTTGCAAGAAGACATGTCAGCCCTTCCCCCACTTCCCCCCTGGCAGTAGGTCAAAGCTTACACAGAGGGTACCACATGGACACAGATTCAGGAGAGGTGAGACAGTGGCTCCTCCACTAACACAGGCATCTTCTGCTCAGACCATAAGCAGAAGGGTATTTCAGTACTTTTGCATCCCCCAGTTATTGCCTTAGGCCAGGGAAGGCAAACACTGCACAGAGACCAGCCTGTATTGAATAGAAAGACTCCAGAAACCCAGTGCAGCCATGCACCCCACAAACATCATCACCAGCTGGTACCACATAKCTTGTCTTAGAGCATCTTCCTAATGATGGAACCCAAGACTGCCCAGCTAGGGCCAAATTCATGCCAAGGTCCCAAGCTTGGCAAAATGCACATAGTGCAAGTTGTGGG